>OZ023247.1:5056874-5371874 GCA_964006365.1 Trididemnum miniatum | reverse complement strand
ATCAATACACTGCGACATTAGAACAATTTACCTGTAGCTTATTTTTTAAATGTGTAAAAGTGTTCATGCTTATGTTTTGTATGTAGTCATATCAACAGTAGCTTGAAAGGTGGAAGTTAACTGGGATTAAAGTAGGAACAAAAGGTGTAATTAAATGCGTAAATTTTAAATGAAATCACAGAAACAATTAAACAAACAAATTAATCCAATGCTCCATAATGACTTTAGAAAAGCTAACACCAAGGTCAAATCTATGTGATAGTTCCGTCACATTGCAACCCAAAACATAACCTTAACTAAAATTTTACGATCATCTATTTGCATGAATATAGAAATAATAGGACCCAAAATTGTGAAGCCGTAACTTGAAAGTAACTTTTGTGTTTGCGCAGAATAGAAAAAACATATGAAGTAGTCATGAAATTTATATAATAAAGATAATCTGAAAGCGCCATGCCAAAAAAAAAACAGGCAAATCACTTATCATATAGTTTTGAATAATCAAATGATAGTCCACCCTAGGGCTGGGCAAACTACGGCCAGTGAGACCATTTTGTGTGGCCTGCGAGCACTTACAAAAATATAAACTCCTACCGTGAATCAAGCTGAAGACCTTTTTTTGCTCAACACTAAATTTTAGTGGAGAACAGAACATCTGAGAAAGTGTTGACCTTTTTTTTGCTCTTCACTGATTTTCAGTGGAATGTAGGACATCCTCTGCGGCCCTCGACTTCAAATTTTTTTCAAATGTGGCCTTTTGTGAAAAAGTTTGCCCACTCCTGGTCTACTCAGCAGTCTACTGGTACCAATACAGGCAATTCAGGGGAGTACCCAGAAATTTGAAAAGGGGGGAGCCGCAATATCCTGATTACACGTTTCCACTGAAAATATCGGTGAAGGCCAAAAAAAAAGGTCTTCACCTCTTCCAACGTCCAATTTATCCTTGAAAATCAAGTGAAGACCAAGAAAAGATCAACGCGTCCTCACATGTCCTGTTTCCACTGTTCTGCTGACTGCAGATATATATCAGCAGGAGGGGGGCGGGTGTGACTCCAGCGGCCCCCCTCCCCCTGGATACGCCCCTGCAATTCACAATCTGCAATGGAACAAAATCTGCCTGCTATTGGTATTTAAAGTTTCAGCATGAAAAAAATACAAATCACAATCATATATAATCTGTGCTCCCATGAGTTTGTCATTCAATCTGAATTTTATTCCAGTTGTGATCAATTTCATAATTTCTTCTTTAATCGTATTGTTTGAATTTGGAATAGCCTTCTTCATGACTTAGTATCTGCCATCACTCTTCAAGTATTTAAAAAGCGTTTGAAAAAATTTGATCTGCACACTATATGTTGTCACTTTATTTATTAATTTCTGTTGTGTTTTTGTGTTAATTTACTCCTTATTTTAGCCAATCTTTTGTTAGTTTTTGTGTATATTTTTGCATACGCTGGTGTGATGCCAAGCACCATTGTGTATTTGTTCAAATAATTAAAAAAATATCATATAATTTTTCAATATGACATACTGATATATAGTTTTATATACAAAATATTTTAGTTCACTTAGGTTATCAAATATTCCTGACTAGGCAATAAAAAGATACGAGGCTAGGCCTAGTTTGAATTAAGCCGCCTCTTAAAGAATGCTTACTTTAAAGTAGGACTTCCCAGCTGAATCAGCAGGAAAATCTCGCTTTAAATGCTATAACAATGCAGGCATATGGTTTTACGCGATGACGTGTTATGTATTGCATTTTGCAATTAGTTGCATAATTATCCTCCTATCTCCAGAAAGCAATCAATGCACTACGGTATGTGAGCTCGCTTACGAGTTGCCACCTATCTGTCTACCACACCAAGATGGGGGAATGTTGTTAAATGCTTTTCCCAGGGGCACAAGTAAACTAGCCAACTTGTTCTTCACACTGTCCCTTTAATGCTGAGCGTCAAGCAGGGAAGCTGTGAATACCAATTTTAAAGTCACTGGTTCAACCCAACTCAATATCAAACCCAAGTCTACAGCTCCCAAGGCAGATGCTCTCACCACTTTACACTCAACCATTTGAGCTGTCAAATTATGCGTTGTCTAAACATCAGCAGAAAAGTCTCGCTTTAAAATGGACATTTTATAAGAGCAGAGAGGCATCTTAATTCATACGAGCCCCAAAAATGCAGAGATGCTGCATTACCTGCAATTTTGCTGATTTGATTCATCATGCTAGTTGCAAACCCACGTCTCACAATTTTTGCAGCTGTAGACATCATTTTGAAACTACAAAGGGGTGCCGGTACCCCACTACCAAAGCAATTAACTGTTGAATAAATAACACAAAAGACATGTACGGTACTACAAGTGAAACTGGAACAACTGCAACAACACACTCTGCACCCAGTACTCTGACAATCTGAACTGTTACTAGACTACACTGTTCTTCTATTGTGGACTATGCTCTGCACTACACTGATTGATGTACCCAGGTACCAGTAGGCCCAGACTACAAAACCAGCAGCCTGGCTGCCTGTGACTGTACACGAGTGGCGGTACTACTGCAGTGATTCCTATACTTTACTCTGGAATGACTTTGTCACAGTCCATATCGTTTCAGTTCTGATGGTTATTCCTACTTATTCATGACTCCGACTACGCATCACAATGGGCTGTGACGTCACAATGCTGCTGGTATAAATCGGCTAAAAATGCATTGGTTTAGATGGGACTTTTCGACAAAAACGCGTGAAACTACGCCTAAATGAATTTTTTTGAAAAATTCAAATGGGGTGAAGGCAAAAGTATTGACGAATATTACAAATGTGAATGAACCGCGAAAATTAACGTTTAGGGAAAGAAAAACGTCATTCAATCGCTTTGGATTTGCAGTAAGTACAACGTCACAGAGCGCCTTCGCCGTTGGCATGCGCTGTTGCTGCAGTCGCGCGGACGGTCGCCGTCCGTATTTTTATTATGCACGTATTTTGAAGGAGGCAATTTCTCCCGTATTGAGAAGTCCAAGCAAGTGGAGCATAAGAAAAAATTGCCCTTCCTAGCGAAATATTGTTCAAATCCAAGATTAGTTACGCGCAAGAAGAATCCCTCAAGAGTGTTCTAGGCTAGAACACACCTATACACGTCATCCCATCATATGCGTCAAAACTAATAATGATTGCAGTCTCATTTCATTTATTTTAACCCAGCTTCCGCTTTTAGACATGAACTACTAAAATATTTTGTATTGTGTGACACTACAGTATAATAGTGACAGCACTCACTTCAGGTAGGCCTATCGGTATGTCCATTTTCAACAAGAAAGTGTGCTGAAACGAGTTTTTTTTACGTGAAAACCATAAAAATCCGTTGGCGGCTGGAGCCCCCAGCAATATTCTCCTCCTTTGTTAAATCGTGGAGTCACACTGGTTGCGTACCGGTATACTCTTTGTTTAATTGTGTAGTCACACTGGTCCATAATTAAGGAGCGGTGTGAGGTATTAAAATAAATTTCTATTTCTTATCCAAAATTTAGAATATCACGACATATTTTAATATATTTTTCTAACTTCCTTTTTTCGTAATGTTACTCGATGCTAAACACCGCTTTCACAAAGATTGTGATCAGTAGCCTATATCTGTTTAAGTTGTCACTCGGGTCCCTCCAAATTTTTTGGCTACACGACGCCTCTAGTACTGTGAGCGAAAAATGTACCATCAGTAACATAACCAAGAGAAGTTGCGCTACTTGTTTTCAATAGCTGCCATATTCAATTTATTCGTGGGTTGTTGCACTAACGTTAGTCATTATTTAAAAGTGCGCACTCGCCAAAGTTTCTGCGCACACAGACAACAAAAAATTAGGGGCACATTGGTCACGTGGCACCATTAGTTTTGTTCTTTCTAACTAAAAGGCAGAGTCAAAAGGGAGGGCCATGGCACAATGCCCCCCCCACCCTAAATACGCTACTGCTCTTGTGCTCAGTGAGTCGTGACCGAAACGATTGTCGAATCACAGCATAGATCACAGTATAACAGTGTACAACTGTACATATAATTCTTACAGTGGACCCACTTAACAAAAAAGCATTGCTGCGCATGTCCACAAAAATGCTACTTTCTTTCCAAAGAAAATCAGATGTAATGTTGCCACTTTTAAATTTTTCCTTTAAGGTGCGATCACACAAACTAAGTCGCTGCGACTAGAGATGGCTCAGGCTGACTTTTTTGAGGCTCAGACCGCCCACGGCCCGGAACCTCTAGCCCATAGTAACCGACCGTAACCGACCCGGCAACTCATACCAAAAATAAAGCCCAGCCCGCTTAAGGCCCATTCTTTTTAAGAATCTTTAATCGTATTAATCACACTTAAAGGAATTTCAAAAAGTGTTAGCGGCTCGTTAACGGTTCAGAAATGAACAAAGATAGAACCGGGCCGTTAGCGGACCAGTAAAAAGACCAGTTAACGGCTCGTTGGCGGGTCTCTTAGTGGCCCATGCCATCTCTAGCGGTGACCTTTGAGACATTGTGCAGATTTATTTTATTATAACATCACATTAGCACAAAATCATTGACACGTGATGTCGTGATAAGATAAACCTGCGCAATGTCTCAAAGGTCTCAGCCAGTATTGCCAATTTACTTACTTAGTATCTAGATCTAGATCCTTTTTTAGTCCCCTTAGATACCGATTTTTTCGTCTAGATCCTTCCTACTAACCTAGATACTTCTATAACTATCCAGTTTGTTTATTGTTTTATCCCTTCACGGAAGAATGCCTGAAATTATCGCTTTAATTTTGTAAGCCGTTCTTCCGAGTGTTCAGCTCAGTACCGATGCTTTTAATGGCCTAAATTTTACACTGAACTGAGTGAGCAACACAATAACCGGATTAACTGCGGTACATAATGTACAAGTTAGTTTTCCTGGTGTGCATAAAATCCAATCATATATTGAAATTCTGCGAGTAGCTTTCCGGTACTTCAGTTATTGTATTTATAAGCTGAGTTAATCTTAACAATTGTTTGAGGGCTATGTTCTAAAAAGATGATAAAATGAAGAGAGCATTTGCTAATTCTAGGTAGTTCAGAACTTCTGTTACAAACTATTAAGTCTTTTAGGCTTCGCCTCTACACAATACACATTCGTCTTGTAGACTTTTGGAATATTGTGGTGTTTTGTTGAAAAACTTTGATTGTTTTGGTTGTTGTTTGATTGAGCACATGTGCAGATAATTTTTTAGATTGTTTTGTGTGAAGTTGCAGTGGAGTAAGCCTACAATATTGAAAAGGATAGGGTGCTGTGCTGTGCACAAGATTCACAGATGCTTCTGCTAATATATATACTGTAGCTTACACCGTTAGTGAATAAGTTTCCGTAGAGCGAAACAGCGCTGTTTCTGGCTATTAGCCTTCATCAGCCGCCTCAGGTAAGAAACATTCATTTTCCAGGACGAATGATCTTGCCAGGATCACTCATCCCTTCGGATAAATATTTCTTAAGGAATTTAACCTTTGTGGTACGCAATCCACTCGTGTGGCTACGTCACCATTCCAGTCAAACTCTTTACGTGGCCAGGGTGAAGAGCAACAACTAAAAAGCAATGTCCACTTCGACTTCCCGTCCGGTAGGCCAGGAAGGACATTGCTTTTTAGTTGTTGCTCTTCACCCTGGCCACGTAAAGAGTTTGACTGGAATGGTGACGTAGCCACACAAGAGGATTGCGTACCACAAAGGTTAAATTCCTTAAGAAATATTTATGCGAAGGGATGAGTGATCCTGGCAAGATCATTCGTCCTGGAAGATGAATGTTTCTTACCTGAGGGCGGCTAATGAAGGCTAATAGCCAGAAACAGCGCTGTCTCGCTCTACGGTACGATTTACTGGAGTGCTTTGCACTGTTGGTGATGGAGTGCTGTTATAGCCTCTGACCCAACAAGAGGAAGTCGTCATGACTTCCCGTATGGTAGGCCAGGAAGGACATTGCTTTTTAGTTAGTGCGTAAGTTTCCCAGGAAGTTTATGAAACTGCTGAATTCAAAGTTCAGTCCATTTAAAACCATTATAGAGCCAATTGCTGAAAACTGATGATATGACTTGATCGACAAGCAGATCCATGATATTTCTCTGTTGTGTTTATTTTCATTCATTCTTTGCTTGAATTTGTGGCTATGATCAGGGGCGTAGCTAGGGGGGGGAGCACAGGGGGCAATTGCCCCCCCCCGAAATATTTTCAGTGACCACTAGCCTACAAACAAAGATACTAATGCTATAACGTAAATCTACTAACAACGCAAGTAGGGGCGGATTAAGACCACTCGGGGGTCCGTAAATCTACTAACAACGCAAGCAGGGGCGGATTAAGACCACTTTTCGACAAAAAAATTTCGCTAAAATGAGTATTTTTCTTGCAAAACCCCTAAAAATCCGTGGCGGCTGGGGGCTTCGCTTACACCCCCCGGTTGGGGTACTCCCTTTGGCGAATCCTGGGTACGCCACTGGAAAAGCCTATGAAGTTTTGCCCTCCCCGAAATTTTGGGCTGGCTATGCCACTGGCTATGATGTGTTTAAAGGTGTTTCGATGTAACTGCGACTAAAATGTGTCTTCATTAGGCGGAATATTTCTCGAAAAACTGAATGTGTGCTATTATTAAATGCTACTTAAATGTTATTTTATACAAGTTCCTTCATGTCAGACTCCGTAATATCGCTTATTTTTTGTCGCATTAACGCACTTTTTGTAGTTAGATACTAATCTAGATACTTTTGTTGTTTAGATGTTGTTTAATCAAAAATTTAGCTATTCCTAGATACTTTTGGTAAACAATCTACATACTTGAGTAAATTGAGATCTGGCAACACTGGTCTCAGCGTCTCAGTTAGTGTGATCTCACCTTTACTGCAGCCCAGGCGCTAAGCCGCGGAGATATGCCCCGCCACTCGTAACACGCTTCGGCGTAATTTATTTATTTATTTTCATTTGCGCCAAGAACAACAGGACAATGACGAAAGACAGCAAAACACTCAGTGTTATGTCTTGCACGCAGGGATGCAAATTTATGTTAAGCATTGGGGGTATGATTCTGCAAAATTAACCATTTTTTGAGATTATTGGGGGGGGGGAGAATTTAGCAAATTTGACACCCCCGCGCGGTTGCCCAAAATTTTGTCCACCACAGTCACGTGTAATGAAGTGAAGACCAAAAAAAAGGTTATGACTTCCCAAATGAACAATTTATTGCTCAAAATGTAGTGAAGGAATACTGCCCAAAATGGGGCCCCATCCCCCCTAGATTTGCACCCATGTAGGAAATACCGGTAGGTTGTAGATTAAGCTTATGAAGCAGTGATAAAAACTTAATACCAGTATAAAAATTTATAATCTAGGTAGTCTTAACATTGTAGTCTGTTTTTCTCTCAACAGCTCAGATGGCCGAGTGGTATGGAGCGTGTGTCTTTTGAGCTGTAGACTCGGGTTTGATTCCGAGTCGGATCAAACCAATGACTTTAAGATTGGTATTCACAGCTTCCCTGCTTGACGTTCAGCATTGAAGGGACAGTGTGGAGAACAAGCCGGCAAGTTTACTTGTTGTGCCGTTGGGAGGCACTTAGCGGGATTCCCCCATCTTGGTGTGGAAGATAAATGGCCGGCAACTCCTAAACGAGCTCGTTATAGCGCATTGATTGCTTTCTCGTGATAAGAGGATAAAAATGCAACTAAACTAGCTAAATAAATGATACATGTGATACCGGTATTTTGATTTTAGTTCATATTTTCACTTTATAGCCTACAATTATACAGCTTATGCGAGCTGCACTGAGCTGGTTTCTTTTCTTTTGAAATGATACTGCCTAAAGGTATGTTTACACAGAATACGATGAAATTTTTCGTACGTACAGTGACGTAGGTTACGAAACTGTTAGAGGTTATGACGTAAAGCTACGTCACTATCCGCGGCATTCTAGAATACAATCGTTAGGGGCCTTGCGAAGCAACCGGTAGGAAGCAAAGCTGTTTGGGTTGGAATTGTGTTAAAGACATTTTCGTCAACTGCTTACGTCAAAAATCTCATGAAACTTCGTACGACAGCAAATCGGACTAAAATCGCATTTAGTGTAAACAGACCTTAACCTTTATGGGTGATTTGGTTTTGAAAATATACTGATTTTACTTCATGTCTATTTAAAAAAGTAATGAGGAAATTATGGGAGAAATTATTGTTAGTAATGAGAAATTTTGAGGAAATAATGTCGTGAAACAAAGATCTACGGAGTCTAAAAATTTCAATCCGAATTCTAATCCGAATCCGAAGCGTTGAAATCCGAATACGACTACGAATCCTAAAAAATTCAGGAAACAGAATCCGACTCCGAATCCAAATCCTGTATTGGCTGTACATACAAATTACATACATACCCAATAAGCCACTAGTAGCTTATTAAAATCATTGGTTGTCATCCAAAATTGAATTTGGATCCGGATCCTGATCCGAAAAAAGCAAAAAATCACAATCCCAATCCCGATCCGAATCCAAAGCAACAGCCGGATTATCCGGTTTTTTAAATCCGAATCCGGCTCCGTTGTACACCTCTCCAACAACCCGTTGTGCTTTTTGGGTTAGACTAATCCAGTGGACCTTCGCTTGGTAGTGTGTTTAGGGTTACACTAATCTATGTAATTGAATTTTATTAACCGACGATACAATTGACTACTAGCTACAGCAGCTAGTGAATAGTGATGTACTACTAGTGAGTTTGTGTTAGTCTAATGAGTGATCTGGTACCGGTAATAAATAAATAACAGGGTTATTTTCAAATTATATTGAACTGAAAATTCAACAGTAATTATGGAAGACTGCGAAGTGAGCTTGCGCTCTTCGAGTCAGCAGCCACCCGTTATATAATAATAATAAATGAAAAGATGATTTAAGCGCAAGCGCTTTTACATCGTATCAATCAATGGGCATTGACAATTGAAGAATTATTTGCTGTGGTGAACAGACAACTCATACAACATCAGACATTCAAATTATGAGTCTGCAACTCACTCAGTTCATACTCAACCCATTGTCTTATATGTCAAATATGATCGGCTCCAGCCGCGAATCAAACCCGTCACGTAGGATCTGTCACCTGTGCGTGGTACCGCTAGGCCATGTCTCTAATAGCTTAATCACGATGCATATACACAGGATACAGGTATCTTGTCTATCGGTACCAACAGACCAATACCTGCTTGGATAGTGTTTTTGCATATAATTTGGCTGCGATTGCAAAAGTACAACTGTCTTTGTCTTCGCCTTAACCCTTATCGAATGAGCTTGCCGATTCAAGTATACTAGTTTTCGATTCATATGTAAGGCAACTAATGACAAATTATTTAAGGTTTGTGGTACCAACTGGAACTACCCTGAAGTGGGAGAAATTATACGTAAAAATATTATCCTACCTGCTAGCCTGTTGGATTATCGTGTGCAGTTAAGGCTAGTCTAGGTAGACTCTGTACCAGTACAGGGGTATGCTGTGCCCAGTGTCATAGTCCTGTCTTCCTCTCCATCTAGACTACATTGTAACGATATAACTGTTTAATATGTTTTTAGTAAATGTTTTGTTGACTGTAGTAGGTTGTAGATCAATGCGTTGTTTTCCAAAGTTTTATTTGTGGGATTGTTTCGTAAGGTTGCATTATCAAGTCATAATTTTCTAATGACGTAATTTTTTTCATGATTATTCTGGACAGATCTTTTCGTTACGTGATTTCACTGGGTTAAAATTTGTGCTTGTGACGTCACAATTGTGTTAACTGTTGTTTGGTGTGAATTTTTGCATGTCATATGATTTTTCTTTGACGTCACAATCGTGTTTCCTGTGGTTTGGCAGTTTGGTGTGAGTTCTGCATGTCATGCGATTTCTCAGTTTCTTTTCTTGTTTCTTTTGGAGAATCCTGTAGAACGTTCTCGAACTAGAGTACTGGTATAAACAGGCATGAAATTTCGAGTGTACTTATTCGAGTGTAGATTTAGTGTGCATTCATTCATTCATTCATTCATTATGTTTATTTAGTCTGTAAATATTGTAAGTTCACGTGACGACAATCAAAAATAAATTACAATTATAGGACAGGGAGACTGCGAAGGGACCATAGGGTCTTCGAGTCGAGCAGTCACCCTAAATTCCAAAAGTTAAGTTAAGATTACCAATAATTAATTTTAGTTAAAAAAGAGAAAAAAAGGAAACGCAGACGATAGGCCCAGATCCAAATAAAGTACAATTTAATTTTTGTTCGTTTTTTTTTTTTTATTTTTATTTTTTTAAAGAAAAGATTGATACCGTTAACTGCTGATTAAATAAATTGTTTTCAGTAACCCTCAATTATTAGGTTTTTAAATTTTCTCTTGAATCTACGTGAGTAGCATTCTCTGATGTCAACAGGAATTGCGTTCCAGACCGATACCCCGAGATATTTTATTGAACCTTGTAACTTGGATGATCTATACCTTGGTATATGATAATTGTATCCAATAGTTTGCCTTCTGGTTGCGATTGAGTGATATTTATTAACATTGGTGAAATAGCCCCTCAGATTGGATGGTATGTCATTGTTAAAATGTCGATGTACAAACATAGCTATCTGCAATTTGACCATATCATCTAATTTAAGAATGTTATATGATTTATAAATAGTTGAAGTTGGATGTTTTTCATCAAAGCCAGCTATTAATCTAATCGCTTTATTTTGAAGCATACAAATTGAGTTAAGGTAGGTCGAGTAGGTAGAGGTCCATACCGTGATGCAGTATAAGAGATGCAGGTTGAACATGGTATAGTACAATTGTAATAAAATATTTTTAGGAGAAAATCTTTTGACTTTGAACATTATTCCTAATGTGTGTGAGAGTTTTGTGTGAAGGTTTTGAATATGGGATTTGAAGGTGAGATCACTATCAATTTGAATACCTCGGTATTTCACAGATTTATCTGTATTGATTAAGGCGCCATCAAAAAAGATAGATTGATAATTAATTTGAGCGTTAGATTTGGGCGGTATAAGGAGGGCAGAAGATTTTCGCGTATTTATGCAGAGTTTGTTTGCTGCCATCCAATCGCAGATTCTATTAAGTTCATCATTAATACTTTTAACTAATTTATCTGGAGCATCGTCGTTAAATATTAAACAAGTGTCATCTGCAAATAAACGAGGTGTAATTGATGAACAATTAATTAAATCGTTGATGTATAGTAAAAATAGCAACGGACCCAGAGTAGAACCTTGAGGAACCCCCGAGTTAATGGGATAGATTTGGAATGAATAGTGTGATCCAAAATTACAAATTGTTTTCTATCACTTAAATGCGATTTGAAGAGGTCGTTAGCTGTTCCCCTAATCCCATAATGTTCCAATTTTTTAATTAATATTTTGTGGTTAACAGTGTCAAACGCTTTTTTAATATCAAGAGAAATTAATCCGGTATGTTGATTGTTATTGATGTTGTCATAAATCGAAGTTATGACATCTGTGAGAGCATGGATAGTTGAATGATCTGCACGGAAACCGTATTGAGTCGGTGCTATGAGTGAGTGTTTGTTGAGAAAAGCTTCGGCTCTTGAGTATATAAGTTTTTCAAAAACTTTAGAAAAGGTTGTTAAAAGAGAAAGAGTAAGCAATTTTGCAAAGAGTAAAGAGTAAGTGCAAAGAGTAAGCAATTTTGTTGTATGCTGAAGGGTATGGCCCTTGTTGTATAGTGTTACTGAAGTGAGCAGTGGAGCTTGTGTTTATTGAAAAGTAGTACAGTGAGTACCGTAGCTACGTGAGTTAAGTTGGGTTGATTATTATTTTTGTTTGGTGAAGAAGGTCTTGGTTTTTTCGTGAGGTCAGATCTTTTTTATTATTATTTAAATACAACACAATGGTGAGAGAATTCACATTCAATCACACTTACAAGTGAGGAAAAATTACACAAACATTAAAATACAAGAGAGGCAACAGTATGTAAATCACACTTATGAAGACGCAATTTAAACAAAGAAAGACTTGAAGCAGATACCAGATCATTTGAGAGGCAATTCCATACAGAGACAATGCGGTTGAAGAAGAAGTGTCTAAACCGATCCTGTTTAGCATTATGAATGGTTTGCACAGTGAATTCATGTTGACGCAAATTATACCTGCGGTGACGATACTCAAAATAGTTGGGAAATTGCAAATCACAAAGGTTATGACAGATTTTGAACATAAGTATGAGGTCGAACTCGAGTCTGCGATATTCGAGAGACTTGATGCCTAGTTTGCAAAGACAATCATTATAAGACTTAAAAGGAATGTTGCAGCGAATGAAAGCATAACGAGTAAAATTTCTTTGCACTGATTCAAGAAGAATAATATCTTTTTTTAAATAAGGATTCCAAACACAGATCTAAGAACGAAATAATTCCTACTGTCTGTCATACAATTCTTATCAATCGTCCTGTCAGCGAAGTAATACAATTTCCTATTTTGCGACATAAAGCAATACCAATAAGTTTTAGTATTAGTCTGCTTCTACTGTTCTAGGTCGTACCAGCATTTGTGATCTGGAATTGGCAGATTGCCTTGCCAGCATGCTACCTGCACTAGTCTATAACTGTATAACTTAGACATGTAGACTCTAACATACCGATAAGATTCAAATAGCAAAAAGTCATTTGTTGCTGGGTACACATGTGCAGCAGGACATAGTAGACAAATCATGAGTACCGGCACGGTATTTCGCTGTTACAGTACCGGTATTGAGTATGGTATCGGTCATTGTTCCCTCTAGGACTTTGACCAGTGCGAATTTGCCCAAATGATAAATTCATTGAAATTTTTGCCCAAATATTTCACTACTTTGAGGACCTTTTTTACAAATTTTTTGCATCAAATTTGCTTTTCCAAGATACAAGCTACAATTTTGGATTAAAATATTCTTTTTTAGTTTTTCAGTTTTGCATGTTATAATATTAATTTCTGGTTCAAAATTAGTAAAATTTGCCCAAAAATTTCGCATTTTTTTCAAATTTCTCACTCTAGAGGGAACACTGGTACTGGCACCGTATTAGATCAGCCTGTCAGCTGATGAGGCAATTAGAAATGAAGTGGCTATATATACCTGTTTAATAGCCTAAGGACTTTGTGTATTTTATTACTTCGTCACACTCTCTGGATCTGGGTTAGTGTGGAGTGATAATAGAATAAACCAAGCGCTTCTTTGTGCAGTGTGCTGGCCCGTGCAAATAGCCACTGCCAATTAGAAAAGTGAACACCGGCAACATCTGGGAAACTAAAATTGTATAGTCTAGTGTACAGGTTGTTTACGGTATCTCTTGCCTTGTGCCTCAATCAATCATGGTAGCAGACTGGTCTATAGTTTTTGTTTTATTGAAAGGCATCGTCAGATTTCTGATTTTATCAGTTAATCTATAGGGGCATACAAATTTTCTGCTACTTACCACTTACCAGTAACCTATTATTATTATAAAAATGTTTTGATGTTACCACACTTCACTGCACTTGAGATGCTTTGCTCTGTGCTGGTTTTGTTGTAAATATTTTTGTATTACTGGTATGTGTTCAAAACTTCAAATCTTTATTAATTGAGTTTATTTTGCTGAAGTACTGGCATCGTACCGATAGGCCTAGTTATTTCTATTTGCCATTAACATTTTTCTCTTAGGTATTGTGTTGTCATGCTCTCATGCAACTGGGTAGACAGGTAGAGCGTGAAGGGATAATAAAAATAAACAAAATCATTATTTTTACAAGTGCATACAAATAGCTGCTGCTTTATTTTTGTACCGTACTGTATGTTACTTGTGGTTACGAGTTGCTCTGTTTATCATAGCGTTGAATTTTGCTTAACGGTAATTTATCATATATATTCTTCCTATTATGAATTATAAATCAGGCCATACCAGCAAAGATATTTCCAGTAAAGATCAAATTCTCTTGGCTGAAAAAAGAAAAACTACCAGCAATCAACCATTAATTTATTCTGATTCTAATCAACATGGACACAAATCGTATTTGCCAAAAATGAAATCTGGACGTAAGTAGTCTAATTGTCAGTGGCTCACCCAGGGGGGTTTGGGGGGCTGAACTCTTCCCGTTTGAAACCAAACTCTTGTTTTTAAAGTGAAGTGTTCAAACTGCGCAAATGCAGTACCGGTATGTGCTGTTATTTCAAAACAGCGTTGACAGAATTAGCCCCTCATCATACTCTGTAATGAAGTCAAATCGGCTGGTTGGCGTGGCGGTGAGAGACATTGTTATGGGTGCAGGCAGGAGGGGATGCATCCCCTCCACCAGCCTTTTCCAAACATGTTTTATGAGAGCAAGTTTTTCATAATTTTGATCCTTTTCAATAACAATAACTAAGCCTTACACCCTAAGCATGCATAATCAAAAATGTATGAACGAAATGCATCATATTTGGTGAAACACTCCGATTTAAAGGCAAAAAATTTAAACAAAATTTGCCTAAAAATTGTTCCAAAAAGTACTAAAATGGCCACTACAGTATGTAAATTTTCAAAAAATTTGCTAGGGAGTGTAACGAGTGGTAGAACTGTATATCTGACTCCAGTGTTACTTATTAATTTATTCCACAAATCAACAATTCATCTTTATCCACGTCGAGCTTTTTGAAATAGGATTCTTATTCAAATAGAATTACAAACTTATTCAAATAGAATTACAAACCTTATTCAAATAGAATTATAAACAAAAAGAAAAATAGATTGTAATTATTGTACAAAATTAATAAATTAACAGTTATACGTCTACATTATAGTCGGCTATTGAGACACATTTTCTTTCAAATAATGAAGTGTAGAAACTAAAACTTCAACTTATCTGTAGTGGAATTACGATAGTTAATTTGCTTCTTTTACTTGAATTTATAAAGCTTTTTAATAATATAGAGAATCATAATTTTCTGTCACAACGCACTCTGATTCTATTGCAACCGTCTATCAAGATGAAACATTCCGATCTGAATGGCAAAAGCATTTAGTTGACAAAATATCATTTTAACAATAACGGAAGTATGAAATGTATGAAGAGAATTCATATCGGCATTTAGGCTAACCTACATCGAAACTATGCTAAATGTGCTAATAACGGATGTGAAAGTAGTTTATGATTTAAATACGTTATGTGAAAATTTATAGTCTAACGAGGATACATGACACGATCGCTACAGGAGCATGCCTTTGGACCCCCCTAGAGCCTTTTTTATTTTCAATATGCTTCAAAATGATTCTGCTGGAAAAAAATTTGCTTGAAAATATGTCAAAATTTGGTGCCCCCTCAGACCCTTACTGAAAAACTTTGTTAATATGCCGCAGACATGAAAACATTTTCAAAGGGCTTTTTACGTCTTTTTTGGGTCTAACGTTTTTATATTTAAATTTCATCCCCCCACCAAAATTTTCTGGATCCGCTCCTGAGTGCAGGATTGAAATTTTTTTTTAACTTCCTCCCCTTTTTAAATATGCTGGGTTTGCCTCTGCTAATGGTGGTATTTTAATTCTCACATATATTGGTATTTATTTTGTTATTTCTGGATGAAAGTATTGAGGCACTGGCTTAACAAGTGTAATGGTGCTGGTATGCAATGCTTTTTTACCTAGTGTGTACATCAAGACCACGTCAAGTTTAATGGAATGCAGTAACTTTGCCACAGCTTTTTTCCAGCCCCACTTGGCCATAATATGATAATCAAGTCCGATTTGAAAACTTTTGCAACTTGTCATGTAAAAAAGTGAAGTCCTTTCACTTCGGGGCTTTGGCTCAACGTGGAAAGTTCAGGGCAAAACCTCCACGTCTTTGATGGCTATATCTTGTGAAAAGAAATTCATTTGTGAAATGCATCAAATTTTTAATAAAATTTTGTAGTCTGTTTTTGTGTACCTCAATGCAATTTTCGTTGACAATAAGCATTTGTATGAATTTTTAGGTGACAAAGAATCCAAGGTAACTACAGTGGTTGCTACTCCTGGCTTTGGTTCAGATCGTCCCCAAGAAGTAGCTTACACAGATACAAAAGTGATAGGTAAATAGTACGATTGACTTGTGACTCAGATAGCAAATTATTTAATAAAAAATAATGCACAGTTTTCCTATCAAAATATGTTTCTGGGTTTTAAATAAGACCAACGCAATAGCTGTTTGGCATGAGCATCCAATTGTCTAAGATGGAAAAAGCAGGATTCAATCACATTGACGTTTCTCTATATTGACGTTTCTGCCAATGCCATTTCTCTCCGATAGTTTTGATAAAATTTAAATATGGATTTGGTATATTATATTATTTTGTTGTTGGGAATACTTTTATCTTCTCTTTATTTGACTCTACGCAGTGTAATATCTTGTTTTTTGTAAGTTGTAATTACTAAGTTCCAGCATGTGTGATATTCACAACTTGTGTTAATTGCTATTTATTTTTGAAGGAAATGGCTCTTTTGGAGTAGTTTATCAAGCTCGTCTTGTCGATGCAAATGAAACAGTAGCAATCAAAAAAGTGCTGCAAGACAAACGTTTCAAAGTAAGCACTTGCTTTGTATCCTATGCTTTTTGGTTCTTTGGTTGAATTTCTAATCTTATAATCATTCTATTATTACCAAAGATTAAAAGAGTATTTATACAAAAAGTTGACTCAATTAGATGTTAATGCTGCATAATTTATAGGTTTCTGTTAGGGTATTAAACGGAAAATTCGATAATGCATTGAAGAAGACTGCTCACTAGGCTTGTGTTCTTTCAGTCAGTAGCCACACAAACGTGAGGTGAGATCACCTGCAACCAATAACGTGAACTCGGCTGTTGGGGATATGTAACCCCTGCCATGTCATTGATAACTATTGTTTTTTTTTATTTAAGTTATTTGTTGTGGGCAATGCGCCAAACATGAACAACAATATGGGACTGTGTTAGCCAAAGATAAGAGACTTGCACAGAAATGTAATGTATCAATTGATTGGCCCTACTAATTATGCTTATTTTATATTTAGAATCGTGAACTCCAAATTATGAGAAAGTTGGATCATTGCAATATTGTTCGTTTACGATACTTTTTTTATTCGAGTGGTGAAAAAGTAAGATTAAGAGTTTTCATAAAAAGTTGATCCTTGTCTATACCATGCGAAATTGTGAATGCCATGGAAACGTTATGCATAGATAGCTAAAGTCAGAAGAAATGTTAATTGTTAACTTCATGTTTCACAACTGCATGCTGTCAATTGAAGAAAATGCAAAACCTTAAGCGGCACAACTTTGTAGTTTTATGCGTGCTATATCTAGGGATGTCCATTTCAGAATAATTACGTAGTATATACGTATTCTGGAATAATTTCGAATCTTTTTTCGAATCCAGAATTTCTAATCCTTAACCGAATCCTGAGTCTATAAAATGGCCGTTAGTGCTATTTTGATATCAGTTCAGCACTCTAACGCTCGACTACTGCAAAATGAAAAAATCAATTTGTTCCATTTTTGAGGAATTTACAGCCAGCACGAGGATTACAGCACTATCAATCCGAAACATATATGCACGCAGAGGCGTTGTCATGGAGCTAACAGCAAGCATACCCCTCTTAAATTTCAGAAACACATGAAAAAAAACTCCAGTAGATAAACAAGCAGTGCGTACTACGCTCATATTACACAATTTTTCTTCGCAATTAAACCGAATCCTAAAAACGTAACCAGTTCCGTGGAATTCAATATTCTGAAATGGACATCCCTGGCTATATCCATCCATAGGCCACTTTCAACGATGTGCATTCATAGTGCTTCATGCGATTCATTTTCTTAACAGCTTCTTTGTTTGAAAGTTATTTTACTTAAAAAAATGCTAATATATACTGTAGTCTACATACTGTTTCTCCAGAAAGATGAAATTTATTTGAATCTTGTATTGGATTATGTTCCTGAAACCGTTTATCGCGTTGCCAGACATTATAGCAAGATGAAACAGACAATTCCTATACTGCATGTGAAGGTATACCAGTTAGTTTGATGTTTTGTTACTCGTAGGTTCTTATTCTTAACTTTGGGTCCATGGACCCTTATGAAGTCGGTAAACCCGAATGCAAATACTGTACCAATATGTACTTGTATGACTTAATAAATGTTAGTTATTGCATTGTTTCTTTGAAAATGTCCCAGGTTTTTTGGGAATGTTTAGTGGATCCAAATCCCGCAAAAGTTAAGAAACACTGCTTAAATTGAATGTTGAACTTTTTTGTGATATGTATGTTTATGTATATTTAAAATGCTTGGTTTTCACCAAAAGTTTTAGTTTTGTGATTCAACACTTTTTACATGCATCGTCAGTTTTTCAAGATTCATGACTTTATTTATAATTTTACAATATTATATTTATAAGTTTACGTGATCGTCTAATTAAACAAGGAGAAACTGTTGTGGAAAATCCTTTGTTATAACTCTACGTTTTTTCATAATTACAATGTATTTAACTTGTCAATTGCCTATTGTGTTGAATTGTTGTTCTCATCTTCTATCACGAATTTCTAATGCATCGTCGTCAAAGAGTATTACGTGACGTAATTGATGTAACATTAATTGTAAAAATATGTTAAATCTGTAGTACCAGACATGATAGTACTCTCCATCATTAAGCTTTCCCCAACATTTCCGGACTGCACAACAAACTAGCGTGATAAAAGCGTAAACTCTGGGCCTTGTAGTGGATGCTGGGCGAAGCTCTGGTATTACAACCAGCCCTTGACTAATTTAAATGAACTTTTTTAGTTGTACATGTACCAGTTGTTCAGAAGTTTGGGTTATCTTCATTCTCAGGGTACGTGTCATCGCGATATCAAACCTCAAAATCTATTGCTCAATCCAGACACTGCAGTTTTAAAGTTATGCGATTTTGGAAGGTATGGATATTTTTTAAATTTGTAAAGCGTGTGGTATGTTGCGTTGATGTTTACCTCTATAAACACATTATCATTTCAAATGATAATCTTCCTATTCTCACCACTCTTTTACTATGGTCGGTAATAGACTGGAAGATTTACCTAATTGAGCTTTAATCCGCTCTTTTTCACCGCCACGAACATTATACTCGTATTCATTATGACATAAATATTTTCAACTTTTTGCGCAGCTTTTAAACACCTCAGATAGCCGAGTGGTAAGAACGTCCGCCTGGGGAGCTGTAGACTTGGGTTTGATGATTCCGAGTTGGGTCAAACCAATGACTTTAAAATTGGTATTCACAGCTTCCCTGCTTGACGCTCACATCAGAGGGACAGTATGAAGAACAAACCGGGAAGTTTACTTGTTGTGTCGTTGGGAAAGGCACTTAGCGGGACTCTCCCATCTTGGTGTGGTAGGCAGATGGCTGGCAACTCCTAATCGAGCTCGTTATAGCGCATTGACTGCTTTCTCGTGGTAAGAGGATAAATATGTAAGTAAATACAAAATTTACACAATGCTTTATTATTGAATCTCATTGACTTTCGATTAACTTTTGCTAAGTGTACGATGTGCAGAAACTGTCACTTTGCAGAGAAAGTAGATGTGGGTGCCTGGCTGGTTGGCGTTGTCCAGGAATCTCCAACACGCGGCCCGCGAAACTTTTTTTTTGCGGCCCGCAACGTAGTTCATTGTTCAGACCTTCAAATAAAATAATTTCCTGGCAGCTAATAATTTTATCGTTTTAACTATATATAATTTCAAGGGTTTAACGAGAAGCCATCCTCTTCTCTCATCTCACTGCATCTCGCATATACAGTATTAAACTCGCCAAATGAATAAGTATTGCTTATATGACATTTTATTATGATGAAATAAACGAAATTCAGTAACAAATCACCGAAGCGTGTTATCGGAATCAGTAATATTAAGATTTTAGAGAGCGTGCACGTATTGCGTGTTTCAGCTCTGGGTGTTTGCGGTTAAGGCCGTAGCTTTGGTTGGATGGTCGTGATTTTATTTTTATAAATGAACACATCGTTATCAATGAGCAATGTCCGAGAAAAGAAAATGTTCCGAAGAGCATAAAATTTTTCAGGAGAAGTGGGAAGAGCTGTATTTTGTTTGTAATTCTAATGAGAAGGTCCAGTGTTTGATATGTTGTGCAATTTTTTTCAACAATGAAAATAAATAAATCTGCTTTCCGTACACGTTTGACTGACGAGCATTTGCATGCTGTGCCTAGAATACAAATCAACGTAAAATCGGGCCAAACATTGACTCTCTCGTGGCTGCATAGCGGTGTCAAACATCCAGCACGAGTAAATAATTACGGTTTTGCATCATTTTACGTATTGCTGTGTGTATTTCTTTTGCCAAGTAGAGCCAAATTTCTTTTATTTGTGTAGATCTGTACAACTTTTTGTATTGATTTTGGTGGTTTGTGGCCCGCGGCGTCTAGGCAGGTCGAAAAGTGGCCCAGAATGACCTTTGAGTTGGAGACCCCTGGCGTAATCGATAGTAGTTTTCGCTGGTGCGTTACTTCTCGATTTTAATATCTGTATTTTTTCTTTTTTTTAAGCAGGGGGGTAGAAATGAATGAGTTAAAGTCAGGCGTATGATATATGAGAACAATTTGGTTTCTATTGGCGTGCTTTCATTGCAAAATTCAAATACTATTCTCATTCTTGATTTAATTATAACTTTTGTTCCATTTCACATCGCTTTTAGTCATAGCTGGAGGCAATTTACTTAATTAAGTCGTGTTAAAACATTTGCTGCTTGTAGGTAATTAAAATACGAATAGAAAAGTATTAATTCCCAATAGAACTTATTTATCAACTCGGCTCATGATGTATGAAGGTGTAGACATCAAAACTAACTAGTTTTTGCAAAAATTCTGTTGATGTAAATAAAGTATAGTGTACCAATAACAAGAAGTTGTGTTTGTAAATCTTCAATGTAAACACTTAAAAGTCGTTTTCTTGTACTTGAAAATGCTTTTGTAAGCTCTTGTGAAAGTTCAAATTGAGGTAGTAGCTTTAAGATGGATTTCAAATTTCAAGTGACCGGTTTTGGCTCACCACCAAATAAAATTAAGATCAAAGACTTTTGCTTGTACGAGGATTGGCCTTTCTTTAACATTAACACCACGTTAATCTCTACCACCCAAGCTTTCATTTACATTTGATGCCTCCGTTAGGTTGTTTTAAAAGCGCCTGCATAAACGGCATATAGACTGTAAATCAGTTGATTGACAGTTATCTATCGTTTTATTGTCGAATACGGGTGTTCAAAGGATTAACGCAGGGACAACCGATTCATGTAACACTGGTTTTACGACATCAGTTTGAAAGTGATATGTATTTTTCCCCAACAACCGCCGCATCGTTTTGAGCAGCTGTAAAATGCTGGGTAGAAGACTATTTAGTATTTAGCTTCTGCACTTCCAGTAGCATGTCTCCAAATTACTTTTAGTTCCTAAGCCATCATAATCGTGTCAGTCCTAAGCATCCGGTGTTTTCGTTTTGACAAACACGGCTGATTTGACTTCGTCGCAGCAACCATTTCCACTTTCTCAGTTTAGCTTGGCTTTGAGCATCCTCTGGTAATTAGTCTTCTCCCAATTTTTTTTGATAGATTGATATCTACTGTATGTCTTCTTACCGCGAAAATGGGACGAAAGCTTTTTAATAAATTATTATAAATAGGACAAATGTGAACGCTCGTAAGTTTTCAGCTAATGTTTTGCTTTCTCTAGTGACTTCAGTGTTGTTACCACCATAAGAGAAACTTTTTCCCCTAAGACGTCAGCATTTTCAAGTTCGCAAAACCCGCCGAGCAGAAGTAATCAAGTGTATTGACCAAGAACGCCTACACAAAGCTTGAGAGTCAATAGCCTTGCGCTTTATAACTCGTACGAAATGCATTACCCCACGCTTTCAAATACATGGACAAAAATCTCTTTTCAAGTATAGCTTGATTGAGCTTATGGTGAGGGCATTATACCCCTAAGAGATTTTATTTGTGCAGAGTGGTTAATATTTTAAAATTTTTGTTTACTAAATCTATGATTATTTTCAGTGCCAAACAATTAGTGCGAGGTGAGCCAAACGTCTCTTATATTTGTTCCCGTTACTACCGAGCTCCTGAACTTATTTTCGGCGCCACAGATTACACCTCGAATATCGGTAAGTAGAATGCTGAGTATCGAAGTTAAAAGTATCGGCTGTCTATCCTTTCACCATTTTAGGGAGTTACGTCAGTTGAATGAACTAAAACTAGTCTTCTACCTGCCTTAACAAGCGCTGAGTATTGCAACATTTTTGCATTCACGTCGGGTAAGATTAATTATAGACCCGCCTCAGTTAAACCAACTTTTTTCATCTCTTTCTCTGCGCTGTGGATATTATGCCTTAATGTCTAATAAGTTTAGTAATGTGGTTTGTTCAAATAAGAAGATAACATTCTTTCTTAACTCTTGGTATTGAATCAAGGATCGCATCATCAAAACAGTCTCTTAATTCCGTAGATTTCGATTTAACTGAATCGTGAATTTTCAGTTATTGACAATTTTGGTAATCGAAACAAAATTTTTAAACACTTCGCCTTAATCTTGAAACGCAAATGAAACGATTGAAGCGTAACGCCTCAGTGGGTAGATCAAAGAAAACTAAAGCAGTTTGCGTTATAGCTAAACCTTCTGCATGAGGCTCAAGTTGTTTGTCTGCAGTCCGTACTGCGTTGCATTATAAGTACATTATTTACAAATAAAATGTGCAATGTGCCTTTTACCAGTGTGTACTGTGTAGTTCTTAACATCGTATGACTTCTAGCTTTAATCATTATTATCTGTCTCGCAATTGAAAAAAAGCTGTGTGGATGATTTATTAGCAATTAAACTTCATTTAACTCTTGGCTTCTCCTATTGTAAGTGCAAGCGCGTACATGCGCACTAACTGTCCTGTTCGTTCTTGGATTTTTTGTGAGTGGTGCCATGTTGAGATAACGTGTGCTGGTTATGACGAGGCGGAAATAAAGGTTACATTGGTAAAGCTCTTTTTTAATGTGCTGGCAACTCAGTTGGATTGAGCTTCTCGGTTGGTTTGAGTTGCCTCGCGAGCAAGGGCTTCGATTCCAAAACTGAAAATTTGCCATTGGCAAGACGTTGGTCCTTATTTTGCAATACTTCCAAGGTGTCTGTTTTTTTTTCGTAGCTTAAACCATCTAAATACCAAAAAATAGAGTGGAAAATGATATCTGTGTTGATTGGGAGTTTGGTGCATATGTAGTAGAGTGCTGGTGTCTGGTTTTATCATTTTTGGTGTTATCTGTAAAGCGTTGTCGCAAGTATCGTCGAAAACTGTAGAAGACATTCAAATGCTTATAAATTTTTTGAAACATCAAATTTTGCTGCAGGTAGATTAAAATCTTCCCGGTATCGTGACAATCTTCCCGGTATCGTGACAGTTATTTTATTTGACATTTTCGTTGCATCTCCGTTTCGCTACGACGCTTCGGCACTGTCAGTGCGCACTGCACATTCACATTTATCAAGCGACTATTATGGCCAAAAGTCCAGCTAAAGATGTTATTTAATGCCCTTTTACTGATTTATGCGGGTGACAAATGTTTCAGATTTGCGACTATAACTTCCGGTAGTGTAATAATTTAAAGGCTGAGACATCATGTATTAAGATTTTATCTCTAGGCTTATAATCGCTAATGGAGATCAAAAGTCACTCGACCTGTCATTCACGTGTGCGTTAATGTAACAAGTTACCGCTTAAAGAGATCTATTTTCGCTTTCCATTTAATAAGCTGTCCCTCAATGCTTCGTGACCTTTTGAACAAATGTTTATTGTGGTTGATAAATTTTCAGTTTTTAATGCTCTAGATATTTAATCAGCTAATCATTGCGGTTCAAAGCAAAACTTCACACGTAAAGATATTCACGATTGCCAGCAAAGAACTAATAGATTATTGCTTTTATTGGCACTTTTGGTAGGCTATGTCTTACTAAGTCAAGGCTAGACATTTCCAGTAACGTGCATTGAATGCATTAAGTTTTGTAAAAAAAAACAACTTTGCCTGAAAATGTGTTTACGTAAAATTAAAACTGTGTCTTCATGTTCAGATGTGTGGTCTGCTGGTTGCGTTTTGGCTGAGCTGCTCTTGGGCCAACCTATTTTTCCTGGAGACAGTGGTGTTGACCAACTGGTTGAAATCATCAAAGTAAGTAGCCAAGTGGTACTTTGTGATTGGTGATATTTTAATACCACGTGACATATCTCAGCCTCAGTGTTCCGCATCTGTGCTAAATTTTGATTCTTTTTTTCGACATTGTATGGAATGCAAGGAAGCGTCTGTTCCATGTTCTAGCTAAGTCTCAGGTATGCTTCACGATAAGTCTTGTTTATCGCAGGTTCAGTGTAGTCAATGCTGTTGTTGGCATGGTTACGCACCGTGATATGCTTACTTCTATTTGTTCCCCATCTGAGCAATGTTTTAGTGGTTATTAAGGAATAAGTATTGTTGCAAATACGGTCGTTGCGTAGATAAGATCCAAGTAGGTCTTCTGGCAGTTTTAAGCGTAACTCATCATATTCTTTTACCATTAAGGTACTGGGAACTCCTACTAGGGAACAAATCCGAGAAATGAATCCGAATTACACTGAATTTAAATTCCCTCAGATCAAAGCGCATCCTTGGTCCAAGGTAAGTTCTGTTTTGACGTGAATAAATTTATGGCGTTTTATAATTTTCAGGTTTTATAGGATCAGGACTTAAAACGTAGTAATTGTCGATTTCACGCGATAGTTCTGGTTCTGATTTTATTCGAAGGTGTAGCTGTGAAGGTTATTTTACAATTTTTGACATCATTCTTTCTCATCCGTCACTGTTCTTTGTGATGAACTCGGCGCTACGCCTAACCTGCTCTCTAAAACTCCGTTATAACGCTGAAAAGTGCTTTTTCGTTTCGTTCAGTGTCGAACCCAATGCGCAGTTACTATTTATATTGCAAGCGCTTCTGCACTACCGTAGCTGCAAGGCTGGTTAACATTATTATGCTGAACGGCTTGATAGCTTCTCTGTCTCTAAATTCATTCAGGTATTTCGACCTCGTACTCCAGCAGAGGCTATAAACCTGTCCAGCCGATTGCTTGAATACAACCCCGAGAGCCGACTCTCGCCACTCGAGGCTTGCGCTCACGCATTTTTTGACGAGCTACGACTTCCTGAAACGAAAATCTCTGGTGGTCGGCCTCTACCTCCGCTTTTTAACTTCTCCGAAAAAGGTGAGAAATTAGATAGCCACATGCTATAACGTGGTAAGCTGATTAGGCTTAGATTTCTTACTGCGTTGCGATTGATATCTGCATTGACTCTTTAAAACTATGCTGTGACTTACGATATCATGCGGATTTTTAAGACCCCCTCACTGTAGATATGGATTATAAATTTTGGAATAAGAATTTGACATTAAACTTGACCGAAGATGTAGCATTTCGGAACTATTAGAAGAGCCCCTTTGCAGGCAAGGCTAGAATCTAGTTACAAAGGTATTATATTTCGCACGAAATAGCGATTGTAATACTGTAAGCGCTGATTCAAGTCGTCACTTCATAGGAATTTGATCTTGTAAAAATGTAGCCTTAAATGTGGCTACATATTTTTAGTAATTTATTTATGGGTTTTAAGCGACATTAAATAAGGACCTAAGCAGACGAGAACAAGCATTTTAATGAAGATAGTTCACTGTCTCACTGCTCGGATTAAGATTTTTTTTGTGTGCAGCTATTTGCCTGTCATTTCACGACGCAGTGACGCAATATTTTGAATAGTTATATGTATAAATCAGTTCTAATTATAGCATTTCTTTGACCGATATGTGTACGATTTTAATAAATTTAAATTCAAATTCGCCAAATGGTACTTTCATCGACTTGCTTGAGGTAAAATTAATTTAAAAACAACTTGGAATAGTTAACTATATTTGCTTTTTTAGATAGCGCGCATTTATTGTTGTTTGTGCTTAGCTTCATTTTTTAAGCTGTGGAAAAGCGTAACTAGTTGCTAAGATTTGAAAGTTTTACAAAAGTTTACTTATTCGCTCTACTTTCTCTCTAACGATGGCCTACCAGTTCGAAACCCCGCTTTAGAAAGAATACTGTTTTTGTACATTTCCAAACATATTTCCGTTAAATTTCATCTGCTGTATTGTTACAACTTCCTGTGTAATGTGTATTTGCAATTATGTACTTTAAGTAGAAAGCTTGGGAGCTGTTTTTGCAATGTTATTTTTAATTCTTGTTCCTTCGACAGTTACATGTCTAACAGTATCGCGCGTAGGCCGTAGATTCTTTGAGGGATTCGATTCACAGCTGGGACTGTCGGGTGGCTGTTGACTCGAAAAGCGCAAGCTCACTTGCAGTCTACCTCAATCACTATTGCAGTGTCAGTTCCATCATTCCATGATTTGATATAACAGTCAGTTTGTTTTACAGAATTATCACCGAAGTCTCATCTTTACAACATTCTAATTCCAAATCATGTCCGAAACAGCTTACCAAGTACGTCAGTTAGTTTTTCGCGTGTAATGGTTGATCGACTTGATTTTTTTTTTTTTTCATTTTTATCCTCCTGTCACGAGAAAGTTGTGGGTGGCGCTGTGCATGGGACAAATCCAGACTCGCTTAGGAATTGCCTTTGTTGCCGAGTTTGCTGTTTGTCAGATTGCAACAAGCAGGGATAATTATCGTAAAGCATCTTATACAAGGACGCAACAACGAAGCTTTGGGTCGGAGTAGAACCATCAACCTTGCGATCATAACTGTCGTAAAAACGACGCTCCGAACCACTCAGCCACGTTGCCGTCGTAAGGAAATGGTGTTTTTCGTACTTCTTCTACTCTCATTTTGGTGTTTTACTCTACTTTCGTTTTGGCGGCATTCTACTCTTATTTTGGCGCTAGAAATACATTTTTAAAGCTTTTCAAACTTCAGTGAGATTGCGTTAATGAGCAGCGTGTATTCGAACCTGTCTGTGAAAGCCATGAAAAAATTAACTGCTTTATGAAGAAAGAAATCAATACTAGCGTTTAGTCAGTTCATTAAGTCAAAAAACAAAATCGATTTTTGTAGTTCCAATGCGATCCGTTACATTTTTAAACACGAAAATTGTTGGAATGTTATTGTTGCAACGGAAGTGATGTTAAGTATGTATGTCGTACGTAGACTGCGCTCTATTTTTCCGGAAACATTGGGATGCTTTTACTACCACTGTGTAAACTTTATGGAAGTTTTCAAAAACTTTTGTGTACAAAATTATTGCGTGACTTAACTGGTTTTGTTTCTTGGCTAACTTCTGTATTCGTTTCTTTTGCAGATGATATGCGGACCGGTATGGATGTGCGTCACAGTAGCGCAAGCCCGTCATCTGTGCCCAGTGGTTAAGTCAAGAGTAAACGTTGGTCCAACAATGTGCTTAGTTTTATGTTTTTAGTAGGGTAATTCAATACAATGACGATTTTTTCAGAGAAGCTTATTCTAGCTAAAATTTCTTTAAGTTGATGTTGAAATCGTGTGATCAGACCTAGCAAAACCTAGTTTGCTTACAGCGATTTTTGCATTGTTTAGCATTCGGACATAAGTGGTAAGTCCAATAATCCATTGATGTGTCAAGTAAGTTTTTGTTATTTGCGACTGGTTGTTAGAATCCGCGTCGTGTTTCTCGCTGAATTTGTGTTTTCTACAGTTGCCAGATGTGTTTTAGCGTTTTTATTTTCATGTTTTTTCTTTTTAACTTTGTTGTTTGTGTGTGTGTGTTGTATTGTAGGATATAGATATTTTCAACAAACTTGTAAATGTTATGTTTTGGCTGCGTTTTTTTTTTTTTTGCTCCACTGTTGTGTTTTTCTTTGACATTTGTTTATAGCATGTTTTTTCAAGTGAATTTTGTTCGATTTGTTTTGCGGAAAATGATTGGCATACATTTTCAGCTAATTTCAGTTTTGCGTTTTTGGTTACTGAGCATTTCGAAGCCTGTATACAAATTTTTTTTTTCCATAGAAACTGCTAAAACGTGGATCAGACGTAAGTGGCTGAACATAGTGAAGTTACGGAATATTATATAAACAGAAAAATTTTTGAAATAAGACTTCGGCATTTTGTCATTTAGTACCATCATCAGTTTGTGTAAATGATATTGGTAACGTACGCTTTGAACCACCTGAATTAACGTAGCGGACTCTCACTCCTGGACTTGTAACTTCTTGTTCGGCTGTAATGTCGCTGCTAGGTTTTGCACATTGTGTGCTACTGCAGTGTTTGAGCGCTTTGCTTCATCTGGCAGAAAATCCAATTTCTTAATTTTCACTCGCTCGCAATTTAATAACTGGATGAAAAGTGGTTAGTGAGCACTGCTGCTCTGATTTTGCTTGTCGTTGAGATTCACCGCTGTTTTTGCATTTTACGTGCATTGCTAGGCAGTCTGGGTGTACTTTCAAATTAAGCTCACCATACCTCCTCCTTTTGGAGGTCATGTCCTTTTTAACAAAAAATACTTTGTCCTCCGAGGACGCAAGAAAATGCTCAAATGTCCTCCTTTTTGGCATTTTGAACAGCAAAAACATGTCAAATCATTGTTACACGAAAATTATGGGAAGTTTCAGCTCAAACTGCGACCTGCGGACGCGATGATCTTTTTTTTGCCTTTCACTTAATTTTGGGCCGAAAATTGGGCATCTGCAGACGCGGTGACCTTTTTTTTTGCTCTTCACTTGATTTTGGGCGGAAAATTTGGCATCTGCGGACGAGATGACCTTCAAAAAACCTGTCCTCCTTTTGCGCACTGAAAATATGGTAACCTTATCTCAAATTAACTTCGGATTCAGAGGGAAGCGATTAGGCCATCGTTACCCCCCCCAAAAAAAAAATTTCATGACAGCAAACTGATGTAAGTACTATCAGTTGAGATGTTTATGCATTATTATGTGCCGTAACATTATTCAAGTAAATCTCCCCACCCCCTACAGAAAAATTCTTGGTCGGCCTCTGATCGCTACCCGTTACTCGGTGACAAGTTGTCTCGATTGTAAGTATGTAAAATTACTTTCAGTATTTTTTTTCTGTATTTTGTATGTCGTCGGTCCGTAAGTCCATGTGTTTAGAATACTGAAAAAAAGTTTCCGAATTCGACTTTCGCGTGTAGTTGTGTTACATTCGAGTAACACTTTTGTCACAATGTGTGTTTTTATTTGGTCAATTTTAATACGCATTTCTTTAACTATGTGCTGCTTTGACCGAGTCTGTATATTTCTTTATAATAATAAACTGACTGCATATAGAATTTTTATTGCTGAGTTCAATATTTTTAGCCTAAAAATAGTTATTTAAGTTAAAAATAAGTACAAATACCTAAAATACTCACAAAAATACCTGAAGATTGCAAAATCGATAAGATTTACCTTTAAGTACCGTCCTCTATTTTCTAGGTCATAGTTACTGGCAATTTTTGTCATAACTACCATATGCTTCGAGACATATCGTCCTTTTTTTATCTTAAACCTTTAATAGTTGAAGTTAAATTATAGTTCAGTGCTACAGAATAAAGCAATTTGTGAAACCCTTCTCATAATTATAGCAATTACAGGATTATTTGAACACATTTTTTTATTACGCTAACATTCGTGAGGTGAATGTATAAGAAAATCCTTTGATAACTACACCTTAGAGCGTTTGCATGCTATCACTTCCTAAGATAATGATCGTATTTAAACAAGGTTCTTCTACATTTGTGTAAATTTTTGCTGCATTAACGCCAATTTCTCCTATTTATTTTCGTGTAAAACTATTTTCATCGTTTATTTTTGTCTGTTCAGTCAACAAAAAGAAGCGGAGCTATGCGCAACTCGCAGTCAGCTGATTCTTCTTGTAGAGACTATTGTCAAGGATTTCCATTTACAAACCATGAAATTGGATTTATGTAAATCAGCGAGTGCTAATGGACAAAGGAAGTAAAAATAGAGCACCACAAAAATATTGTGCTTAAGAAAAGTTCTGAGATTATAGATCAAAGCAAAAATAAGTTTTAAATGGATGAGTTTTAAGCTTTTTTTACAGCAAAGTTTGAATAACTTATGCGAAGTAGGCTTTAGTAAATTAGCAAATCCTATTAGCAATTAAAATCTGAAAAAAGAATCACATGAGAAGCATAAAAAATGCACGTCAGTGGACCTGTAAGGAAATTTGTGCAGGACCATTATCAAATTACATTGAAGCTACTTAAAAATTTTTTAAAGATTTAGTGCAACGAGTGAGTTGGTTCCAACAACTGATGTCTGTCGACGCAATTAATTTAATCAAAAGTGCCATGCTTTGTATCAAAACTTTTAACCACGAGCAACAGGCTGCAGTAGGCTACATTAATTTTACTTCGAGCTCAATGGAGAAAAGTTTATGTTCAAAAATTACTGAAATGGGTTACCGCCAGATTTTGACTGCAATTGGTCCCCCATATGACGCTGTGGCTTTTGACGACACATTGCTCAATTTTGCCGCCTGGGAATCGAATCACGGACCCTACCCACCGATAGCGCTGTCATTGCCACAACGCCAAAAGGTTGCTAGACCTAGACTAAGAGTTTTTATCTATTCTATCGTGGGGAAGAACGTCAAAGCCTTTTATGCATAAGAACAGAGGTGGGCACAACTTCGTTAATAACGAAGGTAACTTTTTCATTAACTAGTTAATTCGTTAAATTTTTTTTTTGAAATTAACGGACTAAATAAACTTCCGTTAGTGTTTGATAACTTCCGTTAAAGTTTTGTAAACGCTTATTTCTCTTATTGTTCGTAAAGTTAGACATCGATAACCTTGCAAAATACGACCAATGAGGTCGAAAAGCGAAATAAAAACAACAAAACATACTGCTTGTGAGCAGAAAAATTGCTTAAATGCTCACGCAAACATTAATATAACAAAGTTTTCAGCTTTTTTTGAAAAATAAATGCCGTTTTAACTCAAAATTAACGATTTAACGAATTTAAGTAACTTCCGTTAATTGGAGCTGAATTTAACGTTAACGGAGGTGCATAACTGTGTTAGCGAAGTAGTGGTTAACGAAGCTAACGTTTTGCATTAACTTGCCCGTCTATGCATAAGAATAATAATTTTAGCTTGTGTAAGACTTTAGTAGGGCTGTTAATTGCACCGATTGAACTTTTCTCTAATAACACTATGTCCTGCTTGTCAAGAATTTGCTGAAAAAGCAGTTGCTGAACTTTTTATTCACGGGCTTGACCAAGAAAGCGTGAACGAAAATCGAACTAACAACTGCGATCCCTGTGAAAATGATTCTCCAAACCACTGCGCACGTTGCCGACAATTACAGTAGCTTTCGTTTTCGTAAAACTTCACTTTATTCGGATGCCTCGCATGATTCAAAATCAACTGAAATCTTTGGCACAAGCATGAAATTTACTTGGAGTTCAAACGAAGGCTTTGCGGTTAAAAACCTAGGTCCATAACCTATACTTCAAAATTCCTTCTTGAAGGTTCAGAGCAGAAGCTATAGCCAACATCTGTATTTTTCTCGATTGGCGTTCATTTTTGACTTTAGATATTAGGCCAAAGGAGTAAAACTAGTTTTTTTTATCTTGAGTCAATTTCACATCACTTCTTTTACGGATTGAAAGTGTAAATTTTGCGTTAATACCATGCCTTGTGCTTGTGTAAATGGAGGAATTTGCCTCGACACGCGAAGCCATTACCAAGTTTGCGAGTAAGTAAACAAGCTGATCCACTTTTTGAAGACTTCTATTTATTTTTTATATTGCGGATTTTAGTTGAATATTTATCCTTGATCATGATAAAGCGATCAATTTCCTCTAGCTCAGGGTTTCCCAAACTTTCTTGTGCCACGGACCCATTTTTGCGAATCAAGTTTACCGCGGACTGCACTTTTAAGTTGCGTTAATTTTTTACCCAACTGCTATTAAAAGCATAAAATGCAACACAAAAATATATTGGGCTTAATCGTAGTTTCAGTTTTACCGACACATATGAATCACATGAATGAGACGGATGGGGTTGCTTCTCACAGCTTTTGTTTCAAATGTTTGTCCGCAAATTGTACATTTAGACCGAGCGAATGGCGTTGTGCGGTCGGTAACCAGCGGTTCTTTGATCCTCAGGTTGCGGCTTTTTGTGGGGATAAACAAAGACCTTTTGTGGGAGAGGTAGAAACAAAGATCTTTTTAAGTTTTTTGATTGCCGTAGTGTTTTTGCTGCTCACAGTGTGTTTATTTGGGATATTGGTTGAGATGGTTTTTTAAGCGCAGTAGGTTGACGACCCCTGGCGTACTCGTAAAACACATCGTTATTGGTGCGCAAGGTTTGGGGTCCGATCCCTGGGCCAGTCAAATAAGACACTGCCTCGCCAACAGCAGTTTGCCATCATTTCGAGGGTTTTTGGGAGTCGAAGCTGTATTGCACGATCGCTAATAAAGTCACAGTGGCGGAAATGGGTCCCGCCACTCGTTAAACGCTTCTGCGTATTACCGCTAGTATAATAAAGGTTTGATTTGATTTTACATTTACACAATTGCAATGCTTTCAGTTATTATTTAGCTCTACCAATAAGATGTAAAAGAAAGTAGGCCGTTAAAGCTTTCATCTTGTATCTTATAATATTTTACCTTAATAAGCTTGCATCGGGGTCTCTCTGATCTAGTCTATCATCTCTTCTCGTGCATTCAACTTGTCATTGCAATTAAGCTATTACAGCATTATAATTCATAAACAATAAAGTCACGAGTATCATAATGCATGACTAACTTTAATAATTACTCAACAATCAAGAGATAGTAGCAGAAAAAAAACATTGTATAAGATTTTCAATCATTACAGTAATTAATTGGGTCTGCGTACACCCTGTAAAAATCGTTTGAAAATTCTAGTTTTTTTATTTTTTGCAACATTGTCACGGACCCCCAGGGGCCCGCGGACCCTAGTTTGGGAAACTCTGCTCTAGCTAGCTCGCTTGGGACTTGCCGAGTGCCGACATTGATCGCTCTTGGTCAGAGAATCCAGTTAATTGCTTTTCCCTACTGTACTATAAGTAAAGATTGCGTCTGTTTTGCCGTTATTATTTTAACGGCATCAGATCCTGATTGGCTAATTCATGCGTAGGCTATAGATGCAAGCCAAAAACTAGTCATGCTTATAGACGCAAGCCAATTTACTGTCATGCGTATGGACCAGCCGTTCACGGCAAAGTACGCACTGCCGTAGGCCTAAGTAAACTTGCTGGCTCATTCTCCGCACTGAACCTTTCATGCTGAGCGTCGCGAAAGGAATGGAATTGTGACTTGAATTAAAATCAACCCTATAATCTAATACTATTACTGCTGTACGATTTTATTCAACCTAGGCTACTGCATTCGGTTGATTGGTCTTTTCAGTTTTGTTCTTATGACGCGAGAAAACGATGTGCACTGATAAAATTTATTACGAAGCAATGAACAGTGCAAAATATTAAATATCTGTAATTTCAGATTCATTTGAGGCACATCGTTTTTTTTTTTGGGGGGGGGGGGATGGTCGACCACTGCCATAGAGGCTTATAGACTGACTGCGCTTCATTCACTCGGCGTTGCTATTGTTTGATTAAATAGACTGAGTAATATCAAGTCTTTTGAAAATTAAAAAAATAGGTAATGGAAAGAATGTCTCTGTGTTCCAGGTGTCCATTTGGATTTGAAGGGAACAGATGCCAGGATATAGCGATTGATTTCACGCACAAGAATTTAGATACAAGCTTAGACGTAGTTGCCATTGTAGTTGTTGTTCTCTTTCTCACTTTTGCCTCCTTGATATTTTTTTATTTTGTGTTCAGGTATGTTATTAAAGCCTTAAAGTAGCCTTCCCTACGCTGTACACACAGAAACTTGTTAAAAGTTTTTAATGAGTGAGATAGTTAATACCTTTGATATATGCGTAATTACCACTATGGAGATATGCGTAGGCTACCGCCACTAGCGTATTTAGGGGGGGGGATAAAGGATAAAGGGCGATGGCCCCCCTCAAACAATTTTACAAAAAAAAGATAAAAAACGAGCAAAAATAAATGTAACTTAGATATATTAGGAAGTTATTGTGGAACTGTGTTACAATATAGTATCATAGGGAGTGGGGAGGGGGGTCGGTTGAAAATAACAATGAAATGCAGACATTTTTAGTGTAAACTAACTTTGAAAGGCTATAGAGATGTAAGCGGTCGGCGTTGGGTATCGTGAAAAAGCGAGAATTAACAAAGCGCCTATATGTGCTTGCTATGCCTTGTTCGTTATTTATTGCAATTTAAAAGTGTTTGATACCGATTTGTAGGCTATGTCCTACCTCAGATGAGCAAAATATAATAGGGCGAGGATATAAACAGATAACGCGTTCGTGACATGAGCCGAAATTTAATTCAAATCGGCTTAGGGTGCTTTTTTTTGCACCTTTACCTCATCCAAATCCGAACTGGCACGAATTTCAAAGCAAAAATTTGTCATTGGTTTTGAGTTTTGTTTTATTTCTAAAATGAAAATAATTATTTTGATAAAGTTATTTCATTTATTTGATTTTGCTTGTCACGGCGAAGCCCACTGCTGCTAATTCGCCTTTAAAAAAGGCTATTTTGCCTAAGGTAGAAGTTAGTGCTTTTTTCAATTTCAAGGCCGGCCAATGGCTATTTTTATTGCATAACAGGTTTGCTAACTCAGCTTGCTTTGGATAAAGACGATAAGATCCAATCGCAAATCAAGTTGTTGTTGCTCTGACTTAAAGTGACAAGATTTTGATCTAAATATGGATTTTATAACGACTCTATGCAACTATGCTTATGAATCAGTCTTGACTTGCATGTTTCAGCGCCTCCCTGTTTTGTTGCCCGCGCGATTTTTTAAGCCTTCATCAATTTTAGTGTGAAATTTGAGTGCTTGTGCTATCGTTACTTTTCAGCGTATTGGCGTTTAGAAATGAAATGATTGATTGATTATAATAGGCCAAGAAAAAATGTATAGTAGCCAGACCCAGTAGCCTACTGGGTAAAACCAGAAAAAAATTGGAGTTACCTAGTTTTCCAATGCAAGAAATATACGACCGTTTTGGTAAAGTTTCGACGGTTGGTTCTAGCTATAGAAATAATACATTCACCAAGTGCGTAGGCAAGGGGGGTTCGTGAGTTCAAAAGCCCCCTTCCCTATTGGTTCGTCAACTTTTCAGGTTTATAGGTTAACCTTGGTCCTTGATCTACGGCTGTGCCGCTGTAGCAACTACGCAGCGTAAGCCCTCAAGAGCCACAAGCGTTGCTCAATTTCGGAATGCCATTTATTGTGTCACAATTTCGTGAGTCTAAAACTATGGGATGCTGCCAATGTTAAGAACGGGCACGTGATCTTGCTCTTGCGTCTGTTTATGATAACGTGGTGGCCTGGCTGAGAGACAAGACGTGCTCTAGCATGTAGTTCGGTCTGGCAGCATTAAATCAAATCAAATCTGCTCTAAACGAAGCAGCTGAGAGCCTACAGGTTTAGTTTAGATAACGAGGATCGCTGATGCATTGTTCTGCAAGCTGTTCAATTTTTTAGTTATTCATTGGAAGATTGATTGTCATTTTACACATAATTTATTATATTTTTTTTATCTTCGTAGAAAAAAAAAACTTATCGACGAGAAAGCGACCAAGACGCTACGCGCAATACGAATCCAGATTTTAGGTTTAAGGTGTTGCCATTTGTTTCCAAGTTTTTTGGTTAAATTTTGCTTGTTGATGCTTTAACTTGTTGCTTGTAAAGAAACCATCAAGCAGAGATAATCATCGTGAAGCATCTCATCCAAGGACTCAACAACAAAGCGTATTGTGAGAGTTGAATCAGTCACCACCTTTAACGATGGTCGACGTGGAAACAACGCTCCACTTACTGCGTCACGTTCACTTTATTTGGGTGTTGCATCGTTATGACTAGGGCAGGGGTCGGCAACCTTTTGCACTTAAAGAGCCAAATAGTCCGTTTGTTACAATACGAAGCCCAGCGGCAGCCGCAAAACTATCGTCAGGTCCAAAAACTTCAGTTATTCCGAAAACGATTCCTTTATTTACCTCCAAAAGGAGCCACAACTGGGGGTTCAAAGAGCGCAGGTTGCCGACCCCTGGACTTGGGCAACCAAAAGTCGCTTACGGATTGTACGCAAACCAAATTTCAGAGTGATTTTTCAGACAGCTTTCAATGCATTGTTTCAAATCGTAGTTTCATAAGTCAAAAGAAGCCAAAATTCAGTGTTTGCGCAAAAATATTTTTACGAAGCTTTCTTCCTTTTTTTCGTGTTTCTGTGAAATCATTCATTCATTTATTTTTCTTATTTTTGACGAAACGTGCAACGGTGCAAAGCATCACACATGTGAGCGTTTTCCAAACTGGAAGGCGTGGACTAGTCTAAAAAGAGGCGCAAATGTTAGGCATGATCATTTAAAAATATGGCTGGTGTATTATTTTGTGAAGGAAAGCGTCATGATTAATATTTTGTGAGGGAGGCGAAGTAACACAAAGTTTGAAAATCACTGCTTCAATGTGTACGCTTACGGGCGATATTGCAAAGCTTGCAATCTTAAAACATGCGAGAATTGTGCAATAGAAAAATATTTTTAATGAAAGGCTTCAGCACGTCCACAAAATCTTAACATGCCATAAAGAACAGGGTTTCCCAACTGGAGATGCTTGCACCCCTTGAGGACGCGAGGAAGCATTCCAGGGAGTTCAAAACGGCTTATAGACTTTTATCTTGTATTAAGAGCGCTTTTATTTTCGGTTGCTCAGTGTCAATTTTTTAGCGCTGTTACGCTCTGGTAATATGTAGTTCGCAAACGTCTAAGTGGCGTAAAACCCTTAGCCTCTTTGTGGTTGGTTAAAATCAAGCTCTGAAAACAAAATGCGTCTGATTCAGCAACAGAGTAGTGACTGGTTTAACTATCCTATACCTTGCATTAGCGACCCTTTCAAAAAAGCTAAAAACTCTAAAATTGATTTCTCCGCTAGGGGAGCTTACAGTGTTGCCCCAGACCCCCCAGCTGAATACCTGCTGGGTTTTTGACGCCAAGTCATTACAGGAAAATGTTTAAGGTCAATAACACACATGAATTCATTTCAACCCCTACCATTACGAACATTTGGTTTGCGTGGCTGATTACAGTCGCATATTTTGTGAGGGGTGCAAGAACATATCAAAAATTTTACATGAAAATAATTGGGAGTATGAAAATGGTTGGGAACCGCTCTATTATGAAAATGGTTGGGAACCGCTCTATTATGAAAATAGTTGGGAACCGCTCTATTATAAGATAATACAAAACAAAAGAAAAAGAGAGTTCCTAAAATGCTTAAATGTGAACACTTATATTCAAATAAATTATAATTCGTCACGTTAGTGCAAAAACTGCGTAAGTCATTTTTCGGCAAAATTGAGTTTTTAGCACCAACTTGTTCCTCAGGGTCAGCACTAACGCTTGACACACTTTTTGGAAAAATACGTCGACGCGTTCGCGAGTTATGCTCCAGTTTCTAAATTGCGTAAGTCAGCACAATTATTAAATCATAATAACACATAGTGTACCATGAAACCATTTATTCTTTTTTCTATTGTTATTTTGCTGTGACGCAAGAGTAGATACATTCAATCACACGTTTTTTGCGTTTTTCTCAAACCACAAAAAAATGACTTACGCATTTTTTGCACTAAGACAATCGACAGACAACAATTAATCCCAGATCCTGACTTTCACGTTAAAAAATCATCCGTACTCCAACTAAAATCTCAGTTAGTGATTCAGCTTCATGGCAACTTTTTAACTTGTCAAAAGTTGGCCCCCCCTTTTGTAAATTCTAAATACGCCACTGGCTACCGCTATAATGTAACAGGTTGTCATTTAGGCTACTGCAAAAAGTAATAAAAATACAGCTTAAAAAGTGAAATGAAAAGATGGTGTTATATTTACAGTAGTTCTCTACTGTGTTATTATCTACAATAGTGGTAACTCTCGGCCTTTGTTGGTACAAATCTAGGGGCTATATCGTTTGAAACGGTATTGATGCTGAAGAATTATTTTAAATTTATTTATCTTCAGTTTCGTTATTGCTATAGATACTCTGCTGATACTTCTGTGATTTTGGTACCGGTAACATTTAATTAACTGTTATTCTCATTTTTTGCAGAAAAATACGATCTAATAGAAAACGACAGATTGAAGAGCAGAAAGCGAGGAATCGAAGGCAGTCGAAAGCAACAATCGAGGGGATTACTGTAGCAGGATTTGGGAGCGAAAATGAAGAAAACTCGATACAATTTGAACGCGTTACTGAAATCTCTAATAACAAACTTGAATCGGCCGAGACCTCTAATTCCACAAATTTCTGTGATGAAAAATCAAAGGAAGTTAACAAGACCACAGAATCTTTTCCTGCTAACAAAATCAAGTGCAATCTGTACACAAAAGTTGTTTTATCTTTGCGCAAAAAAACATAGCTGCCAACGCATGTGTAAACCAATTCAATGAAAAGCCAAACGCTCTTTCCGTTTTTGAGGAGCGATTGGAGGCAATCGTGTCGATTGGTCAATTAAATCTGAGGCCTAAAGCTTAAATTCAACGGTTTGAACGAGTATTTCGGGGTATGGGAGCGTTTGTAATCATGGCTACGTTTCTCCGCTTTTATTCTCACTATAGGTTCGGTGTTTCTGTTGGTAAAAAAAAAAAACTATCGGAATAATTAAAAACTCATTGATTTTTTTTTGATTGCTTAATAGTTCTGGATTATCGAGCCTACTTCATGATTTAGCTTCTTTTTCCACTTCATATGAATTTAGCTTGCACTTCCGTAGTAAGCTAATCGACTAGGATTATCTTGTTGAATAATCATGCTCTTGCGTTTACTTTTACATTTATTAGCTTACTACTGTAATTTATTATATTTTTTTCACGATAGTTTTGGTAAAAATGCGTCAAATTACTGCTGAAGAAGATACAACCCTAAAAACACTGGATGGAGCTCATGTTTCTACTTCACTTTCTAAAATGTTGACTAAATGGTGCTATAGCGGGGTTCCTTAATTTTCTTTAACTCTCACACAAAGTGGCTCAATTAGGCTTATATATAGCATAGTTTTCTAACCTGTAGGCCTATAAAATGATTGTTACCATAAACAGAGATATTTTAAAAGTATTTTTTGTGTAATGTTTACATCTTTCTAGAAGAACGAAAAACTTGATTACCTGTAACCATTTTTCGTGCACTACGTGAAGCTGATCCTGCGGTTCCCCGTTGTCGTGCAACTTATCAATTTGCTGAATAAAAAGAAATTTGAATCCATAAGCTTTTTTTTCAAGAATTGCGAATAGGGTTGGATCCATTCACCTTTTTTTAATTTTTAAATTCAAATTCATTAACTTTGAAAAAACTAAATCCAAATCATAGGCGTAGCCAGGGGCAAAAGGGGCCATGACCCCCCCTGAAATTTAAATCAAATTGCGAATCATCATTAACAAAATAAAAGCTTGAAAGTTTTCGCGCCTCTAGTGTATCTAATCGTTGTTGACTTCGAGCAGTTGTGTGTTTATGTTGGTGGGGGAACAGGGTCGGGATAGCTTTACAAATTCTTGTAGGCTACTTTTAAATTTTATAAACATCGTCGAAGTTTTTCTGCTACGTCGCAGACAAGTGATATACAGACAACACGTTATGATAATAATTGGAAGAAATAAACGTCCCGTTGAGCGCTCTGTTGTTATAGTACGATGCACAGTTGCACGCTGCTGCGGAAACATCGCTTCTTTCATCAAACAGTTCAACCTACCGATGGGAGTATTTTCTTAAAATTCTTTAACCTGGAAGATGAAGCTCCAAATCACCATGTTGGAGAATGCACTTACTACCATCCAAGCCCTACGAAAGAAGGTTTTTGGTAAAGAAAAAGCCACTATAAAGTCGGTGGTCAAAAAACTAAATACCGGTATAAACCCACTGGCAAAGTATTTGCAGCAGGCCGGAAAACTTGCTGAATACGGCCAGTGGTAAATTAATTAAACGAGAAAGCGGTGAAAGTTGTAATGGGCTAAATAATGGCCTACAGAGTGCGCCAATGAGGATTGAACCTGATCGGTTTCTCTGGCACCACCGCCCCTTAAAAATAATACCGTAATAACCTAGATTTAAGATCGTTTCAATAATTTAGATTTTAAACAAACAGATTTATTTCGAACTACAAACACCGCATTAGTTAATAGTTATGCCCAAACAAGAAACGACCTGTCGATCACAACCGATTAGGCCACTCTTACGGAGTGAAAATGGTTGAAGGAGAAAAAATAACGCCAGAGCAGACAAATTTTGTAAATGGACGATTCCACATCATACATTCAGGAGTTCTTATTAGCAGTGTAAGCAGGCTTATTATGCCTTGCATAGTTACGCTGCTGAAGATGACAGGTGAATCTATATCGTCGGAACTCGAAACATCCAGTCGCAAAAATTACCAGTATGGTGATAAGGGGCTGAGCGCCGGGGTCTCAGGGATTCTAGAGTAGATACTCCTGCTGAGAGCGCTTTATTCAATCTCCACCGACTACAATATTTGCTGTACGCAAAATAATTTGACAGAGATAATGAATTTATGCTCAACCATGGTTAATTGCAGAATCTTTGGCACAACCATGAAGTCTACATTAGGTGCAGTGACCATGCTTTTTCTTTTAGTTTTTAAATTCGTTGTAGGGTTGTATATTGCATGCTCAAACGGTTAACGTTTTGTCGCTGTTACCTTTTTTTCGGCCGAATGTCGTGATAAGCGTTGTTTCTATGTACTTTGATGGATGTTGAATAAAACACTATTAATTACTACTACACTTGGTCTAAAACCAAACCATTAATCACATCGGTTTAGTCGATAAAAAATCTACGGGAATTTATTAACACGTGACCACCGCAAGCAGAAAACAAAATTAACAACTTGGGAGCGTTTTTGGTACGGTAGCTAGTATGGTACCGGTAATAGGCTCTTTAGATTAGGTGATGTAAATGTGTGAGAAGATGTTGTTATTGTAGTGGTAATTCAAGCCTATGAACGACATATTTCTTGATGAATTACAGCCGTCCACAATTGATGAAGTCAGTGTGAATAGGCTAGGTTTGCCCACCTGTATTACCGGTATATGACTTAATAGCCAGTAGCAAGCAACTCAACAATTTTTTTCCAAAGCCGTTATCAATTATATATGAGGTTACTAAATCTTAAAATGATTCAGCAGATGTACAGTAGTTAAGAGGGAGACCTGATTATCTGAAAAATGTTTAAAACTTTGCTTCAGCCTACACCTGTGAGGCATCACACCGGTATGACAACTGAGATGCAATCAATGCATCATGATTTGCCAGTAAGTGTAATCCTGTGTGCATAGCAATAATTATTACTGAATTATTACTAAAGCAATAATAATTGCTCTAAACTGAACAATGGATATTAGGTGTAGGTAGATTTACTTCATTAGAATAGATTCCTTGTTGGTATACTCTGTACTACTGCAATTTGTACCGGTACTAGGCTAACACATACCATACCTAGCGCAGTACCGGTACTGGATACCATACCAGTAGACCAATGGGTACCGACACCTCACCAATATTATGCAAAAGTTGTTATGCAGTACTGTACTGGTCTGCCGGCGGTACTGTATAGCAGCATTATTCTGTTATTGTTGTAACAGGATACTCACATGCTCAAATTGGAGGCAGAGAAAATCAGAAACTGGCAAGTGCAAACCGAAATGAATACTAAGCAAATGGTCAGTATCAAGTAGGCTATGATATGAACTACGGTACAGTAGGCCTACCAGTAGCTTACATGCAATACAGAATATCGTATGCAGTATGTTCAAGTACAGCATTTGTTTCTATTACTAAAGGTCTAGGCGGCTGCAGCGGCCTGTTCTCATTGAAAAAGATCCTAATTAGGCTAGTTGATTCAACAAAAATAATGAAACAAGATCAGGGGCGTATCCAGGGGGGCTGCTGGGGCCACGCCCCCCTCCCCACAGACAAATGCACAAAACTTTTGTGTTGTAAAGGTGATATACAGTACCGTACGTATAAAGGACAATCTGAGGGCGTGATGACATTGTTTTTTGCTTATCACTTGACTTTGGGCCGGAAAATTGGACATCTGCAGTCTGCGGACGTGTTGACCTTTTTTTTTTGTTCTTCACTTGACTTTGGGCGGAAAACGAACGACTTCAAATTGCACTCCCCTCCCTTTTAAATTCCTGGGTATGCCCCTGAAGATAAGTTTCTGAAACTGTGCTGGTGTCTAGGCCAGGGATGTTTATTGAAGGGGCCGCTGCAGACTAAAATATTGACTGGGCCACAAAGCCACTACAAAAAGACGTCTTGTTTCTACTAAAATTATCAGTGAAGAGCAAAAAAAAAAGGTCTTACCAGCTCAGACATCCTATTTTCACTGAAATTATTGGTCAAGAGCAAAAGAAAGGTTTTCACCAGCTCAGACGTCCTATTTTCACTGAGAATATCAGTGAAGTGCAAAAAGAAGACTCTAAAAAGTTTTTTTAATGAGTCGATAGTGGGCTGCATCCACACATTAAATGCGTGGTCAATAGTGCAGAGTGAGCCACATCCACACACCAAACGGGCCGTGGGTTGGACATCCCTGGTCCTGTGGTCTAGGCTTATTTTCATAAAAGTGTTGGTTTTCTATTATCCCACTGTATCAGGAAACTACTCAGTATTATACAAGTTTATTTATTAATTTTTTAACTGTTAAATGCTAAATTAGGTCATGCATATTTTGAATGAAGGCATGTATTTTTTTAATTGTTTTGCTTCTCAGCCAACACACTGTGCATGGCATTTATTGTATATGAGCTCTTCAGAATGATAAATGGCTTCGTGATATATCTCTGTCACAACGCTTACTGGAGTAAAAGTGTGCTGGTATAAATTTTTTATGAATATTTAGTCTTTGATAATTTTTTCCACATTACTGCTTCATAAAGATTCAACTCTATTACTGTAAAATATTTGTTTGACTTTGATTTTTTCAGGAAAAAGTAGTGCAGAATCTACGCATGACTGTGGAATCACAAAGGAAATCTCTTTTAGAAGTTCAGCTTGAATATGAAAATGTTGGGAATAAAATGCAAGAAGAGATCAATAAGAGGGCACTTTGCCTTCAGAAGTAATTGCAGTCTGGAACTGCAACTTAATTATGCAATGCAAAAGTGCTTGTTAGTGTGTTAATGTTAATTTTGCAGCTACATCATACAATATGCAGTAGCCTATAATGGGGGAAACTGCGAAATATGCTTGTGTTTGGGTTACCTCTAGTATTAGGTTCGCCTATAGCAATAATTCAAAACTCTCGGTGGGATTTTAAAGCTAACTGTGATTTTGTGGTCTAATTGGGATATCTCATAACAACAATTTTTCATAATTTAATGGATAAATTAAATATTGCTATTTATTTCAGAATTGAATCAACCCGTGACATCTGCAGCTTGTTGAAGACTCAAGCGTGTGATCTTGAGAAAACGTTACATTTTTGTGATGAGTTAAAAGATGATCTTGAATCGAAACATGACAAGCATTTTTTGCTTATTCAGGTCTACCAAAGAGTTTAAATTAGTGCCGTATTTTACGAACCATAAGGCGCAACCAATTATGAGGCACACTGTCAATAAATTGCTTTGATTCTTTTTTTTTTTTTTTTGTCATACATAAGGTGCATCGGGCTATAAGATGCAACAATTTTTAAGGAGTATCGGGTTGTGGAATAAAGCTTATTTTGTACCGGTATTGATTTTGAGTGTAGGCAATAAAGCATAAAGCACTACCTGATCCATACATTAGGTGCACCGGCTTACAAAGTGCACGATCAATTTTTGAGAAAAAAAAGGATTTAAAGTGTGCCTTATGGCCCGTAAAAAACTACAATTTGGTTTTCCATTGAACGACTTTCGTTGATAGCATGACTTAAAAAGAAGTAATCCAACATTTTTTGAAATTTGACTGTGGAGTGGGGGCTCTGTTGCATTGTCATGAAAATAAAGCTGGTTTTAATGCTAAGAGGGAAATGATTGAGAAACCGTAGTGGTTTTATCAACATGTGTTTTTTGAACTGGACCAATAAACTGTATGTGCAGGTGTCATGATGTCAAGTTTCAGTCATTTATGATTGGATCATTATGTTAAATTTTTACAGAAATTAAGTGTGGATTTCGAAGAACTGGTTCAAGTAAATGAAGAAGCTAAAGAAAATTATTTGTGCAAAAGTATGTGTGCCAATAGCCCAAAACTTCATATCAAAACAGATTGCCGCTTTAAATAGATACTTGTCTCCAGTTTTACATTTGAGCATGTTTAAGTGGTGCTGTTACGTTTTATATTGAACTTATGCGTGAGTGAATCAAACAATTGATTGTGTAAATCTAATCCATAGAAACCTCAAAGTGCTGAGGAAGATTAATGCAAATCACTATTTTGTTCCATTCGTAAAATTTCCAATTTTATAGTAACTTCTCGTGAGAAAAAGTTTGACGAGGAAAAAACTACGTTGTTACAAGAGCTGGAAATGCAGAAAAACAAGGCAAGTGGTATTGAGACTTCTCTGGAATTCATAAAAATTTAACAAACGACAAGTGTAGGCCTAGAGATAGTTTTTGGGTGACAAAATTTGTAGTTTATGTTGGTTTCGCACTTAAGATGTGTGTACGGTAGGCCTCCATCGGTTTTGGCTAGCTGAATTTAAATCGTTTTCGCAAACTTGTCGAGTTGGCGTGCAGAAAGCTTCTCTTGACGTTAACGTCAACTCCGCTAACGACCTCCATTTATTTCAGGATCCCAAGTTTAATGTAAGTGTAATTGATTAATTTATCCATTATTGGTTTTCCATCGTAATTAATCTACCTTTTGATTGCTTTTGATGACGAAAAAATTGAAATATCTGATGATAGTGGAAAAACATCAGCCTATTTTATGTCAACTTCTTGTGTATTAGGTATCTCGTTACCTACAGAATCTTGATCACGACGAACTTGTGATTGACATGCAGACTTCATGTTTGTTAAAAATAAAAAAGCGTCTGGAAGAAGAAATTGCTAGTAACCGCGAGCTTACCACTTCTAATGAGCGGTTGTTAAGTGATGTAAAACTACTTACGTTGGACAACACATTGCTGAAGTCGGCTGTGGAAGACCAAAAGGTAAAGCCTGCATATAGCTTGCTGACTGAAACTCACGCTTAAAATTTTTTTTTTGAAAAAGGTGGTCACTTCGGTTTTTGCATTGCCGAAATCGTAGGCTATTTGAAAAAATCGCGTTCACAAATACAAAATTAAAATTTTTGCCTGGTTGCAAATACTGGATTGTGTAGATCTTCTCTTCATTTGAAATTAACAAAACAAACGAACTTGGAAATAAGCAATTAAAGCGGTTTTCGGGAGAGGTGTATCTGTTCCAATAAAATGACCAAAATGAAACATTTCCAATCAGAATGATCTCCGTTGCTTTTCCTTTATGGCTTTTCATCTTGACTTGACTTTTTGACTTAACTTGAAAACCTTACGGTTATTCGATGCTCCTTGCTGGCTTCAAGATTGTCGATAATAATATGGGTATTTTACGCTTGTGTTTTTTTATTGAAGCGAGCAAAATAATAATTAACTCTTTTCATAGTTTTTCTGCCGTAGGCTATTCAGTTTTTATCAGTTCTGTATTAAAATTTGTTTAATTACATAAACAAAACATCGTCACGAGGTTTTAGAAATGTCTCCCTTGTATTGTAATGTGCAAGTAAAAATGATTCGCTGCAGCGTTATGATCGATATTCGTCAATCGTTGCGTGCAGTGCTGCACTGTACACTGCTAAGCCGCTGTGGCATGCAAGGATTTTGTTTGTTACTTTTGAGGTATGTACATACTGCAGAATTCCGTGACATAGGCAGTGTATTTGTTAGCTAAAGTTACCGGGCTGCCATTACCATGAAAGTTACCGGGCTGCCTAGCCCACCGCAGCTCCCTGGACCCTGACCACATTTTACATGGCCAGTTTAATGAGTCACAGGACGTATGTAGGGAGAGATTGAAATCTAGACGCTCATTTGTACCTGCAGCTCGGAAATTACCTGACAGTCTTTCTGAGATGGACGCCCGTGCAGCCCAGTGGACGAACACGAAATGGGACATGGAGTACTCTGCTAACGCATCGTCACTCCACGCTTTCATTCCCAAGGCTAGCACCAGACCCTTGGTTATGGGTCTGCCTAGGGCAGCCTGGGTCAAGCTCAACGGTCTGCGTTCTGGTGTTGGACGTTTCTGTTCGTCCATGTACAAATGGGGTCTCGCTCCTCTAACGAATTGTGAGTGTGGTGCCAGTGAACAAACCGCAGACCACATCATCTCATAGTGTCCCATACATCGGGCACCCTGAGGTATGTTTGGTCTAATGGTTTTGGATGACGGAACAAGATGCTGGCTGAAGTCCCTTACAGTCAGCATATGACCCAAGCAGTTTGGTGGCCAGGGTGCTAAAAGGATAAACCCTCGGCCTTGGTCCTTCCATCTGTCTTGGAAGAGGTGCCCCGCCAAACGACGACGACGACCATAAAAGTTATTTTTTTCAGACTCTTCGAAAAAGAACGGAAAATGACTTAAATGACGTGTGTGATAAACTCGAAAGTTCAAAAACTGAACGCAATAACTTGCAAGAGAAGATCGATCATCAAGTTTGTGAGATCAACGACCAACGTTCAAAACTTTACGAATTCAATGAATGCTTAAGTGATAAAATTGCATGGTTAGTCCAATGATTACTTTAGCCAGTGGTCCAAAACTAAGGTGCGAAATGCGTACAGGGCTGCGAACTCGATAGAATTTTATTCGAGTTTGAGTTCAACCTAAGCTTATATGTTAGCAAGTCCGAGTTCTCTAATTGAATTATTTTCGAGTTCGACAAAAATAAGCTTTTTCGAGTTCAGTCAGATGAATATCCAAAATTGACACAACTTTTTTACCGCCGGTGCTCATGCAATTAAAAAGATAAAAATATTTCGCTCGTGCAGTAGGTTCAAGACTATAATATTATTATACCTCAGCTGTTTAGTACCATCGAAATTGTCAGTGTTGTGGTCACAATTGAACAACAAACTATATAGCGTAGTGATCTGTTATTTCTTTTCAACAATTTAAATATCTTTCTAATGAACTCGAACAGTTTTATTCGAGTTCAGAAAAAATATTTTTTCGAGTTCGGCAAAATGATCGAGTTCACAGCCCTGAGGCACATTATCGCTATGTACTGCTTCGTGTTTGTGAATGAATATATCCTTTTTCCTCGGTAAACAACAATGCGTAGAAAAATGCAATTAGGGTGTTATTTCTAAATTTGGTGTAGTAATCTTTGGTCGTGTGTTAGCATTTGCTAGTGACTCTTGATCTTCGTATCAATTGTGCTTGAGGCCTGTAGGGACATGCAGTTATATGTAACCACGATTTAGTGCCATACTACCATTGCTGATGTTTGGATGGAAAAACTGCAAAACGTGTGAATTGTGAAGTGTTTTGGATTATTACAGCTAGTTACAAGCCACACTGCACCGTACACGGCCTCTGCTCTTTCTTCCACTTAAATAGACCACAGTTGCCCTAATAGGCTAAACGTAATCAAAAGTGAATATTACAGTAGACAGTGTAAAGGTTGCCAAAATAAATAGAAAGTGAAAGTGCACTACTCCATGCTAGAGTTGATTGATCTTTTAGTGTTAGCCGTTTGGAAAAGCAACTCAAAGAGAAAGATGAAAATCTTGAAGTGTGTACTAAGGATTTAAAGTTTGTTTCTTGTGCTTCCAATGACTTGAAGGAACAGGTAGTGCATTGCATTTTACAAAAAAATATTTTACTGTATTGTACAGGGTGACCCAAAAAGATGCGTACTCATAAAAATTTCAATTGTGACTTTGATTAAAAAGCTATTAATTTCAAATTACAACAACACATTATTCAGTTTATGGAAGACCATTCACCAGAGTTTCAGCTATTTCTGTCAATTTTTAGTAAACTTATGGCTTTTCCAAGATGTGTTCCAAATGTCCACCATTTACTAGCAAGCAAACCTGTACTCGTGTGGCAAAGTTTTCAATGACTTTTACACACTCCTTTTTCGGGATGGCTCTTATTTTTGCTGTGATGGCAGTTTTCAGTTCCTCAATTGTTTGTGGATTTCCCTGGTATACATTGTCTTTGAGGAAACCCCACAGATAAAAATCTGGGAGGGTTAAGATCTGGTGAGTGCGGGGCCCATTCCTCATCGCACCCTCTGCTTATGAGTCTCTCTTCGAACCTCTGCCTCAACCAAGCAAGGATTTCGTTGGCAGTATGAGGTGTGGCCCCGTCTTGCTGAAACCATTGTGAAACTCTCAGAACTCCTCTCCGGCGTCCCAGCGACGCCCAGCACTTGTTCAGAACAGCCATGTAGCGCCCCTTGTTGACTGTCTGGGATCGGTCGTCATCATCTTCGAACCAATAAGGCCCGATGATCCCGAGCTTGTTCATGGCCACCCAGGCAGTACATTTAACGAAATGAAGCGTCGTCTGAAGCACTTCGTCTGGAACCTTCCAACCCCAAAAAACATTGTTTTTGCGATTGACGTGCCCGGAAAGCAAAAAACGAAACGAAATGCTTGCAACGAAATTGTGAACATTTGGAACACATCTTGGAAAAGCCATAAGTTTACTAAAAATTGACAGAAATAGCTGAAACTCTGGTGAATGGTCTTCCATAAACTGAATAATGTGTTGTTGTAATTTGAAATTAATAGCTTTTTAATCAAAGTCACAATTGAAATTTTTATGGGTACGCATCTTTTTGGGTCACCCTGTACTTGAAGCTGATATTAATCTTTTAAGCCCTATGCAACGGGTTGCGATTGGAATATCTGACTTTTTAGTGTGTTTGATAATGTAAAAAGCGATGCAACCAGATATTATTACGTAGCCGTATCGCAGATGATGATTTTAATTTTGAAGTTTTTCGACTACACATGTATTGTAATTTTAGACCTGACTTCATAAACTTGATTGAGTGGTATGACATTTTTAGTTTAATGTTGATTTCAATTGCATAGTCAATTCTGAAGTACCTATGCTGACTTTTTGTTAATTCTAATTTTCTTTGTGTTTATTACTTAAATTGTCAATTTAAGTCAAAACATGTAGATTTCTCAACTTTTGGAATTCAAAAAGAAGATGGTTGAGGAGCTTGCACAACGTGAAGTGATCATTGCCAGCAGCAATGACCTAATTTCCCAAAACAAAGCCTTGATTGAGCAACTGCAGGATGAAATAACGTGCCTAAAGGTGCTGTATTGTGTTTTATAAGCTTTGACCATAGTGTAGTTTTCTTTACGTCTCATCGATTTTTAGGTATGCATTGAAAGAATAAATATCGTCGCTTATTTTTATAGCACTTTGCATTTCAATGAGGCCAATAATTATTTCACAACTTTATGATTAATTGTAAAAGCTGTGCGGTTCTAGAGTAACTTTGACGCTGCTGTTGCATTTTAGAAAGCGAACGAAGAAGTTGAAAAGGCAATAGATTTTTCTAGGTATGTACGCATGTTAAATCATATCACTTCGAAATTATATAATGCCTTTGTTTATTCTAAAAAATAATTCAATACATAGTCTGTAAACCTCTACGGAAGGGTTCAAAGTCTTGTGGTCTATGTTTGGTAAAACCTGTCTTGCAGAATGCAGATGATAAAAGAAATTTCACATCTTAATGATTTGTGTCCTGTTAGGCAAGAAAACAAAGGTATGAAGACGAAAGCTGAAGAAATGGCAAACGAAAGTCGCAAGTTACAGCATCAGCTTGAAACCGCCCGATTTACAGTTGAAGAATCTCAGAAAAAAATCGATTTCTATCAAAAGAATCAATCCACGTTGCAAATAGAATTAAACAAAGAGATGTATGTATGAATTGCTTTATCAAAAATTTATTTTATCTGCAATGAAATTCTACTGTGAGACTTTTTATATTTGTTCTTGAGGGATAGTGGTTTGCAAAAAAGCGTATAAAATAAGTAAAAATTGTAATCGAATTGTGTTGTAGTTACAGCAAGTGTCAGGTTTTTTTAAGTGCGAGATACGGACTGGGATTTATTTTTCACTTTAGGAAACGTTAAGCTGATACAAAAAGTGTATAATTCGATTGCTTTCCAGTTCAAAGAATGATAATATGAAAAAAGAGATTGAAGAGTTGAAAAAATTGGAAGGAAATGCTGATCTGCTTCGAAGTTTACAAGCTGAGGTAAGGTATTACCTGTTTGGTTTGTCGTGCACTGAAGCTAAAATCAAGGTATTAATTAAATATGTTATTGACAGAATCCTTTTATATTAGCAGTCCTTTTAATCACGTTGTTGAAGACATGGTTTGATTGTTTAATAGATGCTTTCAAACTTATGGACAAAATATTTTTAGTTTGAAAAGCAAGGGAAGAGGCTTCACGACATCGAACAAAATGTTGTTGAAGTGACAACGACTCTACAAAATAAGGAAAAGTTGCTGAAAGAATGTCAGGAAAACTTGGACAAAAGTAATGACACGGTGGAACAGTTAACTAAATCCTTAAATGCTACAAAGCACTTGTATGTAAGTTATATTAAAACTTTTTTGATTTGCTCTTGATTGTTTTGGTTTGATGTGTCTCACCAACAACATGTAACGTTGAATTTTAGAATGAGCTGGTGATAATTCGGAACGACCAGACCACTGAACTGGACAATCTCTACAAAGATTTGCAAAAATCGAAAGATTTGTTGTCCGAAGAGCAACAGAAACATCAGGTAAATTGTTGTGGATTGGTTTTTCAGCGCACATGGTTCAGGGTTCTAGGTTTAAAGTGTTATTTATCTAACTCAGGGGTGGGAAACCGGCAAAGCACAGCGGGCCACATTGGTTGCATAGTGTTTTCAGCGGGCAACATTTACTTTTAATTTTCAAATTTTGTCGCTGAAGCAGATTTTGGCACTAGATGTTTGCTTTGCATATATGTAGGTATTTACCATGGACATTTACAGAATGCTGTAGAAAATCTGGAAGAGGTACATCAGAAACAAGTACAGGTTTTGAATCGTAAAATACAATCTTTGAACGATAAGCTAGAAATACAGAAGGAAGAGCGAGCGAGGAAAAAAGAGAAGGTAAAAAACATAAAAAGTTATATGACGCAATGTCCTGATTTATAATATGCAGTGCTGCAATTAGATTCGTTCGACCTTGTTTTACGCCTTAGCCATTTTCAAGTGCTGTAAAACTACAGGATATCAACAAAGGATTGAATTAATAAAATTAGACAGTTCAGTGAGAGCGATTGCGAAGTGAGCTTGTGCTCTTGAAATTGTTCGTTACCTGGAGCATGTGTCGAATACAATCAGCTCTAGCCATGAATCGAACCGACCTAGCAAAATCCTTAGCGTATCTGCAGTACATCCTGTTATTGATTTAAGGTAAGATCAAATCAATAGCTCAAATTATTTGAATGATTTTTGATTTTCTCTGAGGTTAATGCGAAAAGCGTCTCGTTGGGCTGCTTACGCTCACTGCTGGTGAGTTGAAGCAAGGTTATTTGACCTTTAAAATGATTTTGTAACATTGAAAGCAATTAATGATTGCTAGGTTACACACCGAGTCTTCGTGATTTTTTAGGTGATAAGATTAGCAGGTGTATTTTTCGACTGTGACATTGACCGGTAAGTTTTAATGTTTAGAAAAGTTATGAACTTCCTGTCAAAAAAGTCAAGTCTGGAAACTTTTCCCCACTCTATGGCCATGATGTAAGTCGTTATTTGATTTGTTAAACGTGATTGATCTTAACAGTTTTTGCCGGGAATGCATGTGTCATTGCAGGAAATGGAACGATTTGGACTGTGACCGTCGCCATGCAGCTTACTTGGCACTAGGGAAAAAACTATTATTTTTCAACCGCGGTACATTAGCCGATGCTTACAAGCTGTTTTAGTAATAGTTCTGCGTAAATGCTATTCAGCTAATACGAGTATATCTTAAGTAGTTTAAATCAGAAGCTTTGATTTTTGGCGTGAGCCAACCTCGTTTTTTTTTTTTTTTTTGTTATCTGGAGTTTCGATAAGACCTGTTATTCTTTTTTCTTGTAGGCTTCGGTATCAGGACGTGATTATTCTGCTTTATCTGTCCTTCCTTTGATGATGGAAAAACACATGCTCAGCAAACAAACTCCTAGGCATAGCAGCACACCCATACAAAAACGTCAAAATCCGAGCAGATTTGTTGGCGTAAGATATTACTGATTGTGTGTAACATATTATCAAAGCTTAGTATTTGTTTCACATTTCGTCATTAATTTTGTGTAAATTATGCTTCTCACGTACTTAGCAGCATGGATTTGTATTCTAATGCATTCTTCATCTTATCTATTTGTATTTAGTCGTCCAAAAAGATCAGATCTAAGAACTTCTGGAAACGAGCAACGCCCAAAGTTATTTCAAAGCCTCCGTCAAACCCGAAAAAGAAAAATGGAGAAGAAAATTGGTTTGATACGGACAGCGTTTATGGATTTTTTGAGTGAAATTGTACAGTAGTATGGTGGCCCATTGATTTTAAAAACGTTTTTTGATTTCATTTTGATTTTAAAAACGTTTTCAATTTGATTTCATTTTGGATTTAAAAGTGTTTCGGTTTAAATTAAAATTTTTTTATTTTTTTGCAATTAATTTCATTTTGAACTTGATTTTTTTGATGAAATATGATATATTTCCTCGTATATGTTGATAAAATTGAGTTGCACCAATGGGCCACCATACAGTAGTGAGTGTGCTAGCTAGCCGACTGGTTTAGCGCCATCCAAGTGGTTCAGGTTTTTTGGTTAAATTTTTTTATGAATCGTTGATTACTGATGAAATATAATGTTTTGTTGATTTGGGCTTATGCCTTCTCTTGCTATTTATATTGATGAAATGTTTGGAGTTTTTACATTTGTGTTGAGTTGACATTACATTATCTTAGTAAAATTTGTCGGTTTGACTTTTTTGTAAATACGATTACCGGTACTCATATAATTAAGGGAAGAAAATCCAAACGTGTGCTCATTCTTGGTTATTAGTGAAAGTGAAACATCTAAATGAAAACGCGTTGTGGACATTTTGCGCTGGTTTGAGAAAAAACAGCGAAGGTGGATTTTTTTACTTCCGCTAGCTGGCTGATGGGAGCAAACGCGAGCGCGTTTATTTTTACGAAGAAAGAAGATTGATTAGCGTTAAGCATGTTAAGATTCATTTGATAATGCAGATGGTTGTTACCACAGCAGGATAAAGTAGAAATTTGTACAAAGAATTGGGCTTTGGTAAAAATGGCAGTTGACTTCATAAATTTTTCGACCATCTTATCTGTCTGTTTATCTTGGAGTCAGTCGTAGTTTAGTACCGGTAACTCAATATTTTAATGATTTGCAACAATTTTTAAATTCTTTCAGTTGCGACAAAACGTTTTGACGGGACAATATAGCTGTTTTGTGTATTGGGTTTCGCTTAAAAACGTTCAGGTTGCTTCAGTATTAATTTCCGTGTAATGTGACTTCAAGGTTTTTAAAGTTAACTTCGTCAAAATGAAGCTACGTTTACGTCTCTTGATTAACTTAGTTAGTTTTTTATTTACTGCAACTGCTAATTCTACTCAGAAAAATTACCAGATTGACCGGAAATTTGATGTTGACAATGTAAGTAGACTGCTCACTGTCAGTGTGTGATTCAAGTAAAAATTTGCCAGTGCATGCTATTGGATCATGGCGTACGCCATGTAGGCTATTGGATTTAACAGTTATTTTACTGCTATTTTGTTTGTGCGCTTGAGGTAGATCAGAGTTTGTTCAGGAGCACCTAGTGTAAAGTCTGTGTTGTCGGTTGCTAAATCTAAAAAAATATGAAGATTTAAAACAGAATTAATTACAAAATAAAGCATTTTGGGTTTTTTTGCGTTTTGATAAAATATATTTATGTAATTTAAAGTTAACTGGAAAATGCATTCTCATCTGTTTTGAATTTTAAGAACAAACTTTGAATTTTAAGTATGACTTGTTTCTTTTTAGGTAATTGTCAATTCTGAAAATTCAGGGTTTTTACAAGATCAAATTGCTAATGGTTTTTCAAACGGAAATATTGGCGATGTTCAGTTCCTATCAATTCTTCATCAGTCTTTTAGAAGCGGTAAAAAATGATCAATTTGTAGAGCACATTGTTCAAAAAAACTTTTCAAATATCTATTTTAAAAAACATCTTGACTAATTTAGAGCTCTTTAAACGTTTTATCGGGTGTAATTTAATAGATTTTGTCTTAATCAAGTTTATTGCAAGTTTACCTCAATATATTGCTGCGTAAGTTGAAATTTAAACAAAGTCATCTAAAAATGTTAACGAAGTTGAAAACAGCGCTGTACTTTGCGTTTTTTAAATCTGTGTTTTTCATGCTTAGGTGAAGAATCTTGCATCGACAAGAAACCGCAAGACTGTGAGGCTTGGTCGAAACTTGGATATTGCAAGCATTCAAAATCCAGTTATCAATCATGGATGGAAGAAAACTGTCCTTTAAGCTGTAAAATATGCACTGTTGAAAAGGAAAATGAAGAATGTGACTTGAGAGAAAATAAGAATGAACAAGATTGCAAGGAATGGGCAAAACTTGGTTATTGCAATCACAAAATCCGGCGTTATCGTACCTGGATGAGTGAAAACTGTCCAAACAGCTGCAAGACATGTAAGCCCAAAGTTGAAGAAACATGCAGGGATAGAAGGTAAATTCTTTCTTGAACGTCGAGCTTGTTTCTTAGGTGATACACCGCTTTTAAGGTGATCCCGAATGCTTGAATTTTGTGAACCCTGCTATTTTATTATTTTCAAAATTGAGATTCCAAAATTATATTGTAGAGTTTTTAAAATTTTCCTCCCCGTCGAACCCATCTACTTGTTTTTACTTAGAGATAAATTAACACTGGTACCTTATTGGCTTGGTTTTACGAACATGTACTGTGATGCCCGATGCGTGCGAAGCCGTGTTCTAGAGAAGACCTGCATGTTTACTACAAAACCGCAGAGGAATGCGTGAAAATGTGGTAAAAAACCATCTGAAGACACGAACGACGACGGCTTGGTTTTAATCAACACGTTTAGTTTTTTAGTTGTGAAGAATGTATCAAAAAATGAATAGTCGAAGCAGCAAAGAAACCTAAGTATCAAAATTTTGGTTCAACTGTAAAATAGAAGTTAAAAGACACGCATCACCATTTATGTATGAGATTTCTTTGAATTCCATTTAATTTGACTGCGATCTTGAACCGCGAAATTAATGGTAAAATTATTATTTGTAACTTGCGCTGATTTCTTAAAATCTATTTTAAATTCATTGACTCTTTTTTACCAAGAAACGCATATTTGAACTTCTGACATCGCATTGATCATGATATGACTTTTTAGTTATTAGCTTGCTAACAAATTGCATCACAATTCTGTACATTGCCATTATCGTTAATTGGACTGCGTATGATTACTTAATTTTAAATATTGTGTTTCAAAGCAATGGTAAATGCTTTTACAAAATTCACTGTAGCATAACAATAAGAGACACTAACCAACTATGTTATTGTTCATTGCATCACATAACATTACTCGTAGATAGATATTTCAAATTTTCAATATATTGTCCCATGTTGAGAATCTGAAAAGAGAAAGCGATTGACCTCTCCGTCGAAAGTTTTGCGTTATAAGTTTAATGATAAATTTTACTTTAAGCGAAATGTGCATTTTGCCAGACGATTGGCAAAAATTTGGTAGTATCGTCGAGTGAAACAACTTTACTCCAGTTTTGTTTACAGTTTTTACAGAAAATAGTAAAGATATAGATCTCCCTTATGATTTTTTTACGTAACATCGACTTGCTTTCACTTACCAGCTGTACTCCATGTGCAGCAAAAATTGTAAAAACTAAGTTTTGAATTAGCAGTTCAGGATATGAAAGTTAAAGTTTACGTTGATAAAATTTCTCACTGTGCGTCCGTTGTCAGTCATGTCCGCATGTGCACGAATTTGAAAAGCAAAACTTGGCGGTTTGCATTTCCAAAATGAAGTGGTTGAAATTTGTGCGGTGATGAGTATTTCGATAGTGAATCTGGCTCTGTTGTCTCATGTATGCCTGGCTTTGTGATGCCCGCATATGACCTAAAAGTTTTACATGTTGGTTCGATTACTGGCTAAAGTCAATCACGTGTTGAACATATTTGACATCGGTGCTAATTCGAAGGGCGCAAGCTCGCTTTTTCGTGTTTTTTGCATCATCTATTTATGAGTTCATTGTTTTGTAATTAGCCTTATTATTTATTTTATTTGTTATTTCACATGCACAAAAAACTTTTATTTTTTGGCGACAAATTTTCGTGATAGTTCACGTGTTTTACGCAGCAGTAACAACTGCCCCTTGCCTTCTTACTAAGAAAAATATTAGTTCGTACTGAACACCTTTAAATTTCATTAATTCCTTGCCAAAGCATGAACAAACTCTCACGACCAGATAAATAATCTTTGATGCAATGTTAACCCACGGAGTTAGGTTTCTTAATTACTCTCACGATTGGTTAAAGTTCAGATGCACTAGCAGTTAATGAGATTGCAGAATGTTTGTAAACTGGCATTTCTTGACTGCGTATGCAGCAAAACTCGTTAGCATCCGAACTCGCAGAGTTTACAGACAGGCTATGTCCATTTTCTATACAAAATGCACAGACACAGTGCAAGGATTTGCCAGAAAGATAAGGAATTTCGTGAAAAAGCACAACAGTTCCGTATTCTAATTCTGTAAAATAGTAGAGTACATAGAATTGACGTTGTGATTGCATTGATTGAGTAAAAATTTGGCTTTAGTTGCGATTGTTCTGTGAAATAGTGAATAGTAATTTTGATACTCCGACTGACGCATCTGAATGCATCAAACTAGCATTAAACGTTTAACTGAAAATGCTCGTTATTGTACTTCGGAGATAGTGGATAATAATAATGAATACCTAAAAAAATTGATTTTGTTGGCACACGTGGGTTGAAGGCGGCCTTTATCATAACATTTAATGTTTATTTTTGCGCAAATTTAAAATGTTCAAAATCAACCAATACGTAATTTTAACAGGGATAACTGCAATGCTTTACGTAGTTTTTGCGCGAGTCGATTTCGCAGTGTTATGTTGAGTTGGTGTCCGAATACGTGTAAAGCTTGCACATCAATATCCGTGTCCAAATCTTCAGGACAATCTATTCCAGCAGGAAACAGGAAAAGTGGAATTTATTATTCCAAAGATAAAGAAAGCGCATCTGAAAGTAGGTTGTTAGACATTAATAAATTGTTGCTGTTTACATGAGTTTTGCCGATCTTCTAATTTTGCTCTTCACCTCCACATTTAGTATATGAGAAGATGTTTAATATATATCGCCTTACGGCTGGATTCGTGTATGTTTTTGCATGAGATAAGTGTTGATTTGGAATCGGGCATTAACAGTTACTATGAAACAGTGTTTTGGTTATGACATCATTTTTCTCGACACGAAGCGCTGTCATATTTATTACATAACTTCTCAATGACGCGTTTTATTGAGATATTAAAACTTTCGTTACACTCGCGATATCACAGCTTCGAAGAAACATCGCAGCGTTGGCAAGCCGTTCGGACACTGTCCGATTTGAACGACTCGGTAATCGTACCCGTGATTTTCCGCGCCAATAGCGATGTCTTTACCCACTGCTCCAACTGACTGGTTTGTTGAGCTATGATAATTTAGTTTAAAAATATGCTAAAACGAATTCAATTTTAAACTTTCCTGCACAAAAAAATTATTTCTCAGTTTTTCTGTTTTGATCTATTGGGTAGCTTCGATTTATGTATCAGTGGATATTTTGCGTTTTCTTGCTTAGGTAACGTCGAATCGTGCTTTCCGGTCAAGTGTGGAGTGGTACCGAAGGAAAATAGGCGGAAGCGAAATGCCGATTCAGAGCTGTAAGTGCTCGCCGATTTTTTTAACATTGCCAATGTTCCACAATTTCTTTAGAATTTTTGATGAAAGTTGTCCTCGATTTGTTTTCACGGCAAACTCGATGCACGCCCATCTATCAACAAATTATTAGTTGCTCCAAACACTTTTCATATTTCAAAGTCCTTTTAATGAACGGTATCTACAAAAAAACAGCATTGTAGTGACTACTATCATTTGTTGAATTTAAAAGTCCCAACCTATTTGTATGTGATAGACCAGACTTGATAAAATTTGCTGGCAGATTTTGCAAGGAAATCCTATATCTGAAAAGTATTAATTTTACCATTAGATAGTGGACAGAACTTATGCATTTTTGTTTAAAAATCATATCTAAGCTGTTTTTAATTTTTTAAATATCAGCTATCCGGTGGCGTATCTCAGTGACCTTTCAATCGCTACCACATGTTGAGGCAAGCTGAGTTTATTGCTTCAAAATAGTTTCTATCTACCCCTTATTGATATGCGCTTCTGTAAATAGGAACTAAAATATCTAAATGCCGAATGGCAATTGTATACCTGCCAAATAAAATCTGTAAAATAGCCAATTATAATTAATTTGAACTCAAATGGATTTCAATACTTTGATGCAACCTGAAACGTCTCTTCGTAATGTCAGCACAACGCTGCGTTAGAATGAATTGCTCGAAGTGCGACAATTAAATTCATAAGTAATTAAAAAATCCGTGTCGTCGAATAATCAAAGCAACACGTTTGATTGGAATGTTTGAACAATAGGGTATTGTTTTTTGAGCAATTTGCCAATTATGTCTTCAAAGTTGATTGTTGTCGAGTTATTTATGCAAAAGTATGGTCTTCAAAGAGAATATATTGCGATTAAGAACATAATTGGTACCGGTAATAGCAAATACAAATGTTTTTCATTTAAGGTTCGGAAAAAAATATACTCTGTACTTTTCCTGACCGAAACGAAGCATTTTAGCTTGCTTTTTTGCACTTTGAAGTCATTGTTAGCATTTGAATAATATGTGAAGATTACAGTTTTACGAGTTATTCAATCACTCAATAAACTGAAATTTTGTAAGTCTTGTGTTTAATTGATGTGCCTTGTCAGGAGCAACATATTTCCACGAATCACGTTGAAGATTGTCGGAGGAGCTCGGGCAATGAGAGGACGTTGGCCGTGGCATGGGATGTTGTTACAGAAGGTAATGTTGCTATTACGCGCAATTTCAATGTCACCCGGAAATGCCTCCAACTTTCAACTGTTATCCTTGTACCTTAGGCTTTGCATTAGGATTGGTTAACAAGGACAACCAAGATTTTTCGTTGGCGACCCGACGTCCTTCGAAGTTTTGAATTTGATTTAGATTTGATATCGGTCGCAACGATTAAGCTAACTTCTCCCTAAATTTGCTTATTTAATTATAACTGCGTTATTTTTTCAAGATTAATAACCGAGTACGATTTTGTGGAATCACAATTATCTGCAAGCATTGGCTCGTTACTGCTGCTCATTGCCTCGTCAGTCGCAACGCCAACTTAAACGTTACGCGGTAAGTCTTTTGTTTTGGTTTTACTACAGCCTAGTTTACAGAACGTTTTTGCTGCAAAGTGATGGTTTTAGACTTGTTGAAATCATTTCTTGCCGTAACGCACCACGTTTCAATGTTGCAATTGCAATTTCCAAACAATTTGTAATCCCGGCTTTATTGCACTTATTAGTTATTAATGCAAGTGTTATGATTAAGACAGCAAAATTAACTAAGAGAAAAATCTTTGCGTCAATAATAAGCACCGGTATTTTTAGAGAAAAATTGGATACTTATACTATCTATGTCGGCCGTCTCCAAGGTCCATATGGTCACAGCGATTCTGTCACTCAAGAATTTGGCTCGGAAAAAATTGAAAAAGTTGTAGTTCATCACTACTTTCGACATTCGCCTTACTTCGCTCATGATATCGCTCTTATTAAGTTGAAGTAAGTGTGTAGCAAGTAAGTGTGACGGAAACATACGATATACCAAAATGGTAGCAGTAGAAAGCGTCAGCTCATATAATTTTAATTTGCATGTTACTCAATCTCCTGATAGCCTCTGTTTCGACCTTATTATGTCTTATCAGAGTGGTCTGAGTACAAGATCCTTAAAATCATATTTAAGGAACTTCAAAATGTTTTTGTTTGTGGTACCACAAAACAAAAAACTTGCACCCCTGCAAAGTGCTCAAATCGCATAAGCAATGAGCTATACGCAATGCTAGGACAGAGGGCTCCGGGTGAGAGTTGCTCAACCAAGACAAGGCGTGGGAGCATAATTTGGAAGTTGCAGTAGATTTCCTTGAACTGCAAGTACCACACTTTTTTATGCTTCAATATTTGAGTTTCACGCCTTCTCTTTGTCGACGTCGTGCGGCTAAGCTTTCTTATAATTTTAACCTCTTGCTTGTAACAAGTTAGGGTAATGTATTTTTCAGCACCATATTGACTTATTGTTATTTATTCTATAATATTTTTTTAAGGAAAAGCTCTCCCATTAAGTTTAATTACTTCGTCCAACCGTTATGCTTGCCTGAAACTAACGATTTAGAAGACGGAGATAAGTTGACCACGTACGGATGGGGAATTACCAAGGGCTATGGTCCTTCACCTGATAGGCTTAAAGAGGTCATTCTGCCATTTGTTCCTCATGAGCAATGTCGAAGACGTATTTGGGGACTTTATGATCGTGGTACGTTATGTGCTGGTGGTACAAGAAACACGGACACTTGTACTGGTGATTCTGGTGGCTCGCTCATCAAGCGAAAGAAAAAGACGAGCTCAACACAAGACAACAGATTTTATTTTTATGGAATCACAAGTTATGGAAGCCGAAACTGCAACACACGAGCTCCATATAATCCTGGTGTCTATACGGATGTAGCTTTTTATCATAATTGGATCAAACAGCAAACTAAAGGATGTTGTGATTAATGTTGGCAACTGACAATTTCCAGACTTTAGGGCTTAGTTTATTTGATACTTCTCACTGTTAAATCTTACGTTTACCTTAATTGGCTACATTTGAGCTTATTTTGAGTAGCCTAGATCATTTATCATGTGTTAAGGCGTGTTACTGTTTATCGATACGCGACTGCCTGATTTTTTTTGTTTATTTCATTTTGACGTTGAACTTTGGTGCGGTAATGCGACTAAAATCACGTGAAACCAAGGAAATTGTACCTGTACAATGTTTGTCACTTCATCTCCCGGTATCAAATAAATGTTTGAGATAACCTTGACGGGAGTGACACAATGCACGTTGGATTGTTACATCATTTTGCAATCAGCTTGCTTGACACAGGCTAGCAAATTTTATATCGCCTTAATCACAGGTAGTCGCATTGCGGCAAGCCTCGTATCGCTATGATCACCTTTATGGAACTTATGTTTCATCGATTAATTTGTTGAATAGTAGGCTATATTTATGTGATGTTGGCTCGTTTCTTGCGTAGCTTATTCTTGAATTAGTTCCGCTTGCAAACATTTCAGTGTGTGGTTTGGGATTAGGCTATAATGATACGCCGTGGTCTATTCGTTAAGTGCAGGTCATTGCGGTTCTATGAGTTTATGTTATGCATATTCTTTATCACCTAGAACACGTTTTTAAGTAGCCAGAAAGCGTACAACGCCTGTAGTAGACCTACGTTAACGAGCCGCAAACAGTCTGGTTGGTTGGAACTAATTCCACTGCATAAGGTTTTGTCGTTTCGACCCTTCATAGGCCTACCTTTATTGTGATTCGTCACCCGTCCTTTTAGCCTATCTGTAGATCAGATTATGCTTTTTGCAATTCTTCGTAAGTTGCAAAACTAAATGTTAGTCAAATCGTAAAAGTCTAGAAACTTATCTTCAAAACAAAAATAATGCAAAAAGTCTTTAAAAATGTTATAAAGACATTGCCCGGAAGATTTTTTCGGGTCCCAGGAAAATCATTTAAATTTTTTTGTTTTCCGGGAAGTAGCCATCACATACGCTCTAATGTATTTTTAGCCTATAGGCCTAGTACAGTGGTTGTTAAACTTGTCAAAGATACCGAACCCAACAAGTGCTATGCAGGCATGCATCGAACCCTAAATTATAACCAGTAGGGGGTCCAGAAAATTTTGGTGGGGGGATGCAGTTTTGAATTAGTTAGAAAGTTAACCAAGTATAAAGACGTTTAGACCCGGAAAAGGGCGTTAAGTCTAAACGTCTTTGAAAATGTTTCATGTCAAAGGCGTATCCAGAGGGGTGACACCAAATTTGTTTATCCAGCACAGTTAATTCGAAGCAAATGAAAATATAGCTCTAGGGGGGTCCGGGGGCGTGCTCCCCCGAAATTTTTTTGAAAATTGAGATACTGTGATGGTCACTTAAAGTAAAATTTTTTTGCCCCCAACTCTGAGTTCACCAAATATGATGGAGTTAGTTCCCCTATTTTTCATGATGCGTGCGTAAAGATCATTGTTATCAAAGAGTACCGTAGAGTGGGACAGCGCTGTTTCGGGCTATTAGCTCTCATCAGCCGCCTTCAGGTAAGGTACATTCATCTTTTGGAACTAATGATCTTGCCAGGATCACTCATCCCTTCTGATAAATATACATGTATCTTAAAGAATTTAACTTTTGTGGTACGTATCCACTCGTGTGTTTGCGTCCCCGCGCTGATCAAATCCTTTACGTGGCCAGGACATTGCTTTTTTAGTTTTCAAAGAGGTTCGAAGTTATGAAAAATAGCATCAAAAATAACGGTGAAAGCGGCTGGTGGGGAGGGTGCATCCCCTCTGGATTCGCCCCTAGTTAATCTCGGTGTAAACTTTAGCCAACACTGAATCATGATTTGTTGCACATGAAATCTTTTTATTTAAAGCAGAGGTGACGAACATGCGACCCGCGAACATTTTGGCGAGACCAGTAGACTTACTCTTGAACAAGGGTGGAAACCTGGCTATTTGGCGTTAGGGTGTCAGTTTCGGTTTTTTGAAACCCAGATATCAGGTTTTAGTTTGGTTTCACGGCTGTTGAAAAATCGGTTCCAGTTTCGGGGTCAGTTTTGCTTACGCGCAGCTTCGGTTTCTGGGTTTCAGTTTCGGTTTAAGTTTCATCCAAGAAAGTTATTTTACTGTGAATACGTATTATTTAAATCCTCTACTTCTTGGCGTTTTTGTTTCATTACGATGATAAGAAGCAGCTTAGATGGCCGAGTCAGGAGAGCAACTGCTTCAGAAGTTGTCAATTTGGGTATAATTCCGAGTTCGGTAAAACCAAAGACTCAAAAATTAGTATTCACAGCTTCTTTATTTGACGCTCAGCATTGAAGAAACTGTACAGGTAATGATGGTGATGACAATTTTAAAAACCCAAAACCTTAGAAAATTTTGAACTGGATTTAGTTTCGGTTTTGACGTTTCAAGAAAAAACGGTTTTGGTTCAAGTTTAGGTTTTCAAAATTTAGGCTATTTAGGTGTCAATTTCAGTTTGGGTTTCCAAAATTTCCTTTAAAACCGGGTTTTCAGGTTTAGGTTTGAGTTTCCACCCTTGCTCTTGAACTTTCTCTTCCTCGTTTAATCTTTGTGATATCAAAAGCTGAGCCCCCGATTGAGCCACGCGCGTATCACACAGGAATCATACAAACGTACAGTACAAGCTTTTCATCTGTTTCACGATTGATTTCTGATTTCTTCATCCTTTTATCACGAGAAAGCGGCGAAGGCGCTATGCGTAGGACGAATCCAGACTCGCTTAGGAGTTGCCTTTGTTTCCAAGTTTTCCGGTTGAATTTTCTTCTGACTTCTTTAATTTGCGGCTTGCCAGATTCCAACGAGCTGAGATAATCATCGTGAAACATCTTATCTAAGGATGCAACAACGAAACTCGGTTGGGAGTTGAACCCCTAATTTTGCGATCATGGTCGTCGTAAACACGACGCTCCAAATCACTGCTCCACGCAGCTGACTAAAAATAATAACATACCGGTAACTCGTGGTCCATCGCAGCTTCAGTATAATGCAGCGTACGATACGACTACGACTAACTATTTGAGTGAGAGCTTAGCTTGCCCTACAGTAGTAAGGATTACGTGAGTTTGCCGAAATGAATTGGTGAGCTTGTAGTACCATATACGCAAATTTCAGCTTTTTAACGTTATTTGTTATTCTTTTTTTCAATCAATACCGGTATTTAATTAGCCGTTTATTTCGATGTCTTCAGCAAAGAAACGACAGATTGTACATGGATTTTTATGGTGGGCCTATTGCTTTCGGTTGTTCGTTACTGCTGATGAGCAATTTTTTCGTTTTTAACAAGTTTCATAATAGGTCCATGACTAAAAAGTTATGCGGCCCGCTTGCTCACTGGTGAGTGACAAAGTGGCTCGCGACAGCAAATAGCAGAGCTGGAACGAGGACCGAACCTACCGAGACGAGACATCATAGCTTGGAGACCGGGACGAGACGAGACATCATAGCTTCGAGACGAGACTTTAAAGTTACGAAACTTCATAAGCCTAAAATTAGAAAATATAAAACGGTAGTAATACTCTGGAACATGGGCTTTACTAAGCCAAGTTATTGAAATAACTTTATAGCGAAATGACATCAGCAAAAACAAATGAAGCAATGAAGCCGTCGCGATTATGAACTGATGTAGCCTATTATAAATGTGCTAGGCCTATTGGTCATATCCTTTTAACGATTACAATTAATGATTTAACGAGTTCACCATAATAACAACGAAACAGCTTATTATCACAGAAGATTTAAGTCCTTGTTGCTTGCAAGGCAAGCAATACCTTTCACAGACGATTACACGGCCCAATATTTTTTTTTAATCTAACGAAAAAGATGTCAAGAAAACTTTAAACAAAAATTCATTGGTAGGCTATATTGGTCTAAACCAGGGATGCCGGCATTGCAGCCCACTATCCTCTGTTAGAACAATTTTTAGCAAGTTTATCGAGTATTGAGCACGAGAGTGTTCATGAAATTTAATCAAAACACTTTATATTTGATAAATAATAAATTAATTAACGTAAACATTTTAAAGTCATTGTGACACCATGCATTTTTGAAAATCTATCTGATTAATAACTTTCTCATAAAAAGAGCTAGCTCAAATCTGGAAGCACTTCCCAAGTCGATAACCAAATTTCCTGTAACTGTAATCCCTGCACTTTTTTCGATTTGAAGCCTTTTTTGGGCCTGGTCTACTTTGAATAGTCTTTTGATAGCTGTTGTAAACCAGACGAGAATAGCATCTTTCATGGGGAACAAATTTGTAGAAATCTTAATTTTATGACATATGACACGTTACTCTCTGGAAAATTTTTTGATGTGACCCACCGTTTGCCCATAAAAAATATATTAATTTTTCAGACGTGGCTAGCAGACCTTATGTCTTCGAGTGAAGGCCATATTGTTAAAATCACGGCAATATCAAACGAGTAAAATAATAATCGCCGCCAAAATGAAAATAATTGGGCAAAATTTCAGAGACGTAAAAATTCTTTCGCCAGAAGCCGCAGGACTCCGCCACGTTTTATAACAAAGTGTTTTGTTTGATGGACAGCTCGATTTGGTGATGAAGTCGATTAGATTTCACTGCTACAAAATGACGAAATAGTTACTTCACTCTTTTAAAAGAAATGGAGCTGGGAATAATGGGAAGCATTTTACGACCTAAAAAGTGGCAAAAAAATCGAATAAACCTCAGATTTTTTTCATCATTTATGCGATTATTGATGTGATTCTTTTTATGTGTTTCGATGCGATTTTTTTGGAAAAAAACGTTCGATTCGATGCGATTGCCATTCCTGTTTTTCTTTTCACGTTCAACGCGTCGCGCATAAATTGCAACGTAGCCTACGCTTCTCACGCGCTGTCTAATCCATTGTTTAATCATACACGACATGAGGAAAATGTGTGGAGTTTTTATACCTTGAAGTCAGGAGAGCCTTATGAAAATAAACGCTCGAGAACACGGTTATTGATACTCCACCTTATAGTCAAGGTACACCCCATGGTCCAAAACATACGGTAATTGGAAACAGCTAGAAATCAAAATAGCATTAAACGTACCTGCTGTGTGTGAAATACAAAAATTGTGTTCGAAGGTGTGTTTATTCCACACGGAATAAACTTTCTTCTTGTAATGGGAGTGTGCGGCCCGCGGCTGCAACGTTTTTTTCAAATGCGGCCCTCCGCACGAAAAGTTTGCTCACCCCTGGCCTAAATTATTTTTCACGACTCTTTGATAGACAAAAGAATTGGCAATTTGGATATCGGATCGACGCATCAAATGCAATGATTTTTCGAAACACTATAGCAGTGGTTTCTAAACTGGGTTCGGCCAAGCTCAGAGTAAGTTTACACAAAAGCACAGTTTACACATTTAGGCCTAAGGCATAAAGTTGTAGTAAATTAGTACCGGTATTTCCGCGTAGAATTGATATTTCGTTAGTTTTGTTTCTTTAAATCAAAGGTGACGAACCTATTTGCCAGAGCTGGATGTCTCGAGACGGGTCTCGGTTTCGAGACACGTCTCGAGACACGTTTTTGAGTGTCTCCGTCTCTTCTCGGTCTTGCTATGCCAATGTCTCGTCTCGGTCTCGGACCTTGAAAGTCTCGGAAAATGGTCATGTCTCGATCGAGACATGAAAAAATTTTGGATTTGAAACAGCATTCAAGTCTTTGATACGGAAGCAACAATGGTACTGACCCGATGTATTCAAAGTAAACATTGTGCGTGATTTCGCACTTTGCTAAAACATTTGGCCACATTTTGTTTAGACCATTTTGCTTTGTTGTTCACGCAGAATTGCAGGCTTTTGCTTTCTTTTTGTGAGCAGCCTATATGAAAACTGGTCTATTTCAACCACTAAGCACATGCATTCGATGGTAATCTACTCTAGACCAGGGATGTCTAACCTTTTAATTTATTAGGGACCCATTGCAAAATTAAATATTTAACTGGGCCGTAAAGCGACCAGAATTCCAATATTTCATTTTATAGTTCTAAGAAAAAAAATTAACCATTGGTAGGTAGGCCTTGTACTGAGCCGCATTTTGCTGAAAATGCATCTTTTTTAACAACAAAGAAAATTTAAAAATCCATTAATATAATTAATTAATGTAATAATAATTAATCCAATAATGTTAATTTAGTTTTAACTTTTAATTGCGAGTAGATTTAACGCGAACGAGTATTTTTGAAGTGCAAACGCACGCAGCGCAAAGAGATGAACAGAAAGCCAGCAGAGCTAATAATCACAGCTGTTTTGATTTTTTTCATGATTCAGGTTTTTATTCTCAAGTGAAATTAAGTAAATCCATTTTCCAACACGATGTAAAGCACAAAAGTAGTGATCGGATATGGTGTAACGCTGGGGCGGGGAACCGGCATGGCAGAGCGGGCCACATTAATTGCGTTATATTTTCAGCGGGCCACATTTTTTATTTCTGCTTTAAAAATGCACAATTTTACGTCGCCAATTTATTAAACATTCTTAGTGAGTTATTTTTCAATGTAAAATCAGACACTTTTTCGCCGTTTTTATGTCACAAATATAGCATGTAGTCAGGGCCGGACTTGGACAATGAGAGGCCCCATAGGTTATTTGATCATAATGATTGGAAAAGCAAAAAAAGGTCTTCTCGTCTTCAGACGTCCTGTTTTCACTGAAAACATCGGTGAAGAACGAAAAAAAAAGGTCTTCGTTGTTCATGATAAGGCCTCTCATTTTCTCCGATGCCCCCATTTTCTCCTAGGCCCTAGGCTTCAGCCTGCTTAGCCTATACTTAAATCCGGCCTTGCATGTAGTTGAATTTAAAAGCAGTTTCTAAGAAGCATTAAGGTTTTCTATTCGACCGGTGTGTTGTACACATAACAAAGTTCTGACGCGGGCCACATTCAAACCTTGAGACTTTGAGAGGGCCGCAGGTTCCCCACCTCTGGTGTAATGATAGCTATTATTCACTATAGACCTGAACAAGTGACTTATTTCAAATTTTTTGAGGTTCTGCAGTCCGCACATTCACAAAAATGTGTCAACTAAAATAGGAATTTCCTCCACTAGATTTGAGTTTAAAATTAGATAAGATCTGAAAAAAGTATTCTCCAAACGTAAAAAATAAAGTATAATGACGAGGTTAGTGTCAGTGCAATAGGCAATTAGTGGTCCTTAAAAAAATTCGTGGTTCAGCAAGACGATCAGCTAAAAACATTTTCCTACATCAGTTGACTTAAGATGCACATAGCATGCGAGGTTTGCTCTGAGTAGCAGATACTGCGGTTTTATTCTAGGTAGGTAGAGTACCTGGCGACTTTTTAAGATTTATTTTTGCTTTTGACGAGGACCTCGCCAAAATTACTCGAATAGTGCAGCAATGCCTGTGACTCAAGTTTCAGTCAAGAGGGTCTTTTCGAGCTGGAAATATGTGCTGAGTGATTTAAGGATGCGTTTGGGGGATGATGCACTGCAGCAGGTGATGCCATTCTGCTTCTTCGTGCTAATAATTAAGTTAGAGGAACTTGTGTTTTCTGCGTGGACTCTACGCTTTACGTTGTTAAATATAACTTGCTTGATGATACTGACCGTTTGTAAAAAATTTGGAAAATATGAGAGTTCAAAATTGCTCAAAATAATCGAAAATCGCACAAATAATTGCAAATGCAAACACAAAAAATCGTATCCAAAAAATTTGGATAATCGCAACAAAAATCGCATCTGCAGTTTGAGTAAAGTATCACATCGCACATCGCATCGCAGTTTGGTGGTCATTATAAATATCGCAGAACCTCTTCGATGCGATTGCCATCCCTGGAGAAAAACATACTCGTCAAGAGCAACGAACAAAAGCAGGTAGACAGTTGAAAACATGCGGCACACTATTTTTTGCGACTGATTCGTTGACCGCAAGAACGAGCAGAAGTGGGTGCTATTGCGTTGGTCATGCTTATTGCAATAAAAAAATTGTTTAAAACTCGGTAATAAAACAAAAAGATTGTTTAAGGATATTGAATGAACGGGAACCCCAGAACTAGAAGTAGCCTACGCTGTAGTTTTCAATTGAAAGAGTTCGTCGTCATCGTAATGACGTCAACCTTTTAGGGAAATCATTTAAACAAAAACAGGTTTTAACATCGAAGTGTGTAGAGCTGCGGAGTATCCAATTATTTTTTCAGAAGTATAATACCAGATTTGATAGTGTAAAAGTGCTCGAGGAGGAAACAAGGGACAATAACAGTTAGTGGCATCATAGAGAACTATGGTGGCATGCTTCGCTGTTTTTTGAAATTTGTTGCACAACCGAATCATCACTTAGGGTAAAACGTTCTAACTTTTTCACGGAACTTTTTCGAGTCTGCGATTATCAGAAAGCACTCAAAGCTGTAAGTTAGATTCATGTGATCATAATAATAGACAATACTTTGTGCGACCACGGACGAGGACAATATGAAAACTTATCGCGAGACTGGAAAGTGGAGACCGAGCAGTGATCCTCAAACATCTTTGTTCGACCGCTTCCTTTTGGAAGTTGGAGAGTATGGAGACTTTCATCACCCCCTTATCAGGAAACAAGCTTTAAGAGGGGCGTACACCGTACGGAGGTGGGGTCGCGTAAATGCGAAGACACGTTTTGCTTGGTGAGATAGCATGCCATTAAGTTAGTTGGAGCAAAAATGCATATGCGCGTTAGAAGTGAGGATTAAATCTCATAACGGAACTAACACAAAACCAATAAGCTTCAAAGTAAGACGGGAAGAGCTGCTGCAGACGGACGGACATAATCAGCAACGATTATTTTGAAACATTATAACTAGGCCTACTCGTCGAGTTGACACGAGAAAATACAATACTAGTATCGAAAATGTAGCATGCTGTTAAAGAAGGCCTCAGGCTGGTAATGTTTAAAATATAGGCCTTTAAAAAACGAAATTGATTTTCGCTTGCTAATAATAAGGTCTACATCGATTGGATTTAAAAAAAAAAACTACTCAATTAGGTTATATTTTTGCACCTTTTTAAGATTTACAAGAGAAACAAGTTGTATTAAAGAGGGTTGTAAGTCGGTGGAATATCTAGAAAAAGCATATTTGCGAGTCAAAGTCGAAAAAATGAATTTTGAAATCTGCAAAAAAAACGTCTTAAAACTACTTTAAATTTTTTGTGGTCCTTGTTCTCATAGTTAAGTTTAGGTTTTGAGTTGCATTGAAATACGTAAAAATCAACCAATCAAATCCGTGAGCCTACAGAGATAAAGTAAACATTCCTGAACCGCATTGAACAAGAAGAAAAACATTTCGGAAAAACATACGCATTGCACAACTCTGTTTAACATTAGCCTACTTAAACCATGTTGTACGCAGTGTTGATTTCCCCGACATGTTTGTACATAGCGTGCCTGATGTGTGTGTGTCGCAACGTTCTATTTCTCTGTTGTGATGTCATAATGTGGTGTGCGTTTGGATGTTGTCTTGCCTGATCGCATCATACGTGTGTGAGTGTATTGAGGACTGTATAGCTAGTTAGGTAGGATTTTGGGTTTTTGCAGCTACAGTTAGGTTAGGTAAAACGGGAGAAATAGAGGTTAGGTTAAGTCAGTGCTGACAGGCATAGTTTAGTAACTCGGATTCTATTTGAATAAGGTACGACTGGTTAAGCCTTTTTAATAGTTTCTGTCAAGTTAATAGACACTACAGTAGTGCCGTAGACCAGCGCTGAGCTAGAGTGTTACGGGCTGATCTGAGAATAGTCGAGCGGTTTTGTGTGCCGTTATCCGTCACCGAGATTGAGCGTTTGGTCAAAGAAATTTTGGTGAGTTGGCTCTGTAGTCTGTAGCCTACCTTGTGTGCTTAACTCAGCATTTCCTTTACCGGTTCGATAGTGACGTGTTAAAATGACCTGTTAGCCTTGCATGTTTATCGTTAGGTGTAGGCCTATAGTGTTTTGTGTGTCAGTGTAGGTCTAGTTAGTTTCTGATTTAGTTTCTGCGGATCGTGTGAGGTAACTTTGAATTTTTGCTCTAAGTTATCGTTTGTGTTAATTACGCAGAAACCGTCGGCGTCTTCGTCTTGTCTTCGCTGTGATATTCGGAGTCGTCGTCGCGTTGTTCAATTTTCAATATACCAAAATTCTGTTACCCGGAAGCGTGCTGACCAAACCGCGCAGATTCTGAGGTTAACACGCAGGCTATAACAAATCTACCCAGGTCGTAAGACTTTCTCTTACAGTTACAACCTTATCAACAGACGGTGACGCAAAAAGAGCAGACAAAATTATTGAAAAACTTATATTCTGAATTGCCTTCAAAGCATTTGGAAATGGTAGTCTGAAAGACCACTCCTCTTCTGCTTCAAAAAATCTTTTCCTGGGAAAAGAATCTTTCTATTGCCGCACTTGACGGGTTGGCAGCATTGTATTCTAAAAACAAATCTTTCAAACGATTGCTGTGGAAGGTGTACAGGGGCAATTGTGCAGACTTTACGTTTTTTTATTATTATTTTTTTATTACAGAAGATTTTGCAAAAGTACCGAGTACCGCCTAAAAATTGAGAAACAAAAGTACCGGCACTGCGGTACCGGTACTCTTTTTCCAAAGTAATAGCGGTACCGGTGCTAAAAAAGTACCGCGGTACTGCACTACTGCCCACGTATGAAAGCAGCATAAGTATTCCCTGTACGTTCCAACGCTCACTTGGTACTTTTCCATAAAAATTAATGTGCCATCGCCATATTATATTATTTATGTGAGCCATATGCAAGAAAAAGTTAAAAAACCATAGGCTAAGCCAATCGGAAATACAGATGGCAAATAAAAGATCTGCAAACAAAACGAAAGAAGTAGGACATTTGTCGGATTTATTGTGGATGTACGGAGTTGGATTTAAGAGCCACAGATTTCTGAAGTTTAAAGTTCTGAACATGTAGTACTGGCTCTGTGCCTACTAGACTGGTAAGGTGCGATCACAGTAAGTGAGACGTTGATGCCTTTGAGACATTGTGCAGGTTTATGTTATTGTGATATGACTTTGTGGGAATGTGATGTCACAATAAGATAAAGCTGCACAAGGTCTCAACGTCTCAGTTAGTGTGATCGGACCTGTAGTGTAACCGCTCTTGGCTTCTTGGCTTAAGACATAAGACTAACGAATAATCTAACGTCATACTGTCAGAACTTGGCGTTAAAGTCGTTTGGCATCGATTGCAAAGGTACATTCCTGTTCAAAACATTTGTCATTTAGGTCTATGTCAGTTTCAAGAACTGCGCAGTGTGGTACCGCTGGTAGTAGCCTAGTACCGCTACCAGGCTATTGAGTAGACTAGTCAGGTAGGAGGCTACCGGTAATGGTGTGCGTGAGCAAGGCTAAAAAACAGTTCCAGTACCGGTAGAACTAAAATAAATAACTGAGGTTATTTTCAAATTAGCCTATACCGGTATTGAATGAAAAATTTAACAGCAATTGAGGGAGACTGTGAAGTGAGCTTGCGCTCTTCGAGTCAGCAGCCACCCGTTATATATGTCATATTATGCGATCAGCTACCATGGCGAATCAAACTTGTCACGTAGGATCTGTCACCTGCTCGCGGTACCGCTAGGCCATGTCACTGACAAAGAAGAGAATAATGCAGATACAGGGCATTGGCCAATACCGGTACTGCTACAGCGCTATAGGCTTAGCCTACCAATATCAAAGAACCATTGTATCAGATTAAGCAAGCCTAACCATGTAGTCTGATACCGGTACCAGTAGCCCACCGGTACTCTACATTGTCAGCGACATGGCCTAGCGGTACCGCGCGCAGGTGACAGATCCTACGTGACGGGTTCGATTCGCGGCTGGAGCCGATCGCATTTGACGTATATAACTGGTGGCTGCTGACTCGCAGAGCGCAAGCTCACTTCACAGTCTCCCTCAATTACTGTTGAATTTTCAGTTCAATATAATTTGAAAATAACCTCAGTTATTTATTTATTTTATTTTATTTACCGTACTATTTCACGGTTCTGCCCTGCTTTACAGTTTAGTCAAAAAAACTGAGAGTGAAATATAGGCCTAATCTAAAATTCATACCTACCGTATTTTCTGGGAGTCAAAAGTGAAATTCTAAGGGTCATTTTATCCAGTGTTGGCTAGACGATAGTGCTGGATTTGTATATGTTGCATTTTTTTCAAGTTTCAACGTGAAGCCAGTTTTGCAAAGCCTGCCGATATAGTTAGCAAAATGTAGATTCCTAAGACCAGTGGTTTTCAAACGGTGCATCGTTTTGTTTTTCCAAGCTGCAAGGGCGTCGCATAAGAAACTCCTATTGTAGTAATTGATTAATGTATATAAGTAAAAGTTATTCCGTTGATTAATATATGTACTTCTGTGTCGTATTATCACTGCCGGTATATCTGTATATGTCTATTATGATCAAACAATAAACTTTTGCTATGACTCTTGGCAAGACGTTTTTTTGTATTTCAGTGTATTGTTAAGTAACAGTAGTGATTGATTTTAAATAAAAGTGTTGCTCAATGTTCATTTTGCACATGTAAATGAAAGATGCAGCAGTCACAACTTTAGTTCAGCTAGTAAAATGGATACAAACAAGAAGCGTAAAATCACGTTTGAAGATGACCGTGACAGTAAATTTGTATATAAATTTAAATTTTCAAATTTAAAGTTTTGTTATCAGTGGTGCATCGCACTCCTAGCAAAATTTTCCAAAGGCGTCACGGCAAAAAAAATTAAGAGTCACTGCCTAAAACCATCGATATACAGATACCAGCATGCATTGTCGGTACTTGTCATGTCAACAGCATGAAGAGACTGTGTAGCACAGGCATGAGCAATATACGGCCCTCGGGCCAAATTCAGTTTGCGAGACCATTTTATGCGGCCCGCTGGCACTTACAGAAATATGTCCTCATATCGCGAATCAAGCCAAACACCTTTAATTTTTTACAGGACAGTTGAAAAAAAGTAGCCTTTTTTTGCTTCTTACTGCAGGAGCGTATTTAGGGGGGAGAGCATTGTGCCATGCCCCCCCCCCCTTTTGACTCTGCCTTTTAGTAAAAAAGAACAAAATTAATGGTGCTAAGTGACTGAAATATGTCAGATTCTTTTGATGGTTTCTGTGGCTTATGGCCTGGGGTGAATCCAGGTGGGCTAGGATAAGGGGTATGCATCTTCCCATCAGTCATTTTCAAAAATGTTTTTGATGCGTACCGTACAATTTTTCCATAATTTCGAATATTCTTCAATAGCAATTATGCCTTAGACAGGCATAATCGAAAATGTGCAAACAAAATGCATCATATTTGGTAAAGCACTCAGAGTTAGGGTCAAAAAATTTAAACAAAATTTGCTTGAAAATTATCTAAAGAGCTCTAAAATAGCCATTACGGCATGTAAATTTTCAAAAATTTTACGGGGAAGCATGCCCCCGGAACCCCTGAGAGCCTTTCATGTTTCTCAATCAGCTTTAAAGTAGTTCTGCTGAATAAAAAGACTATCAACAAAATGTGGAAATTATGGCTCCCCTTTTGAAGTTTTTTGCTACGCCACTGCTTCACCAATATTTTCGGTAGAAAACAGGACATCTGAGGAGTGTGTAGACCTTTTTTTTGCTTTCCAATCAGAGCAACCCTGACAATAGTAGTTGTTGAACATATTGAACTTGATCCATCGAATAATCTGGCCCGGGAAGAACTTTGTCTTTCCATATATGGCCGGCTGACTAAAAAAGTTGCCCACCCCTGGTGTAGCAGTTGTCATGTTGTGGAGAACGAGTCAACAAGTGCACTCTGCACTTGTGTTGTTGGAAAAGCGTCACTGTTCCCTCAAAGTTTTTTGCAAGTGTGAATTTGCCCAAATATAGACTGTAATAAAAAATTTGCCCAGAGATTTAGCCTGTCTGTCTATGGGGTTTTAAAAAAGTTTGATGCCATTTTTTGCCTCAAAGTTGAGTTTCACAGTATGTGTATACCCAGATAATGATAACTTCTGTTTTGCACCAAAATATCAGAATGTTGAGCACTTTGATTCAAATTCGTACAATAATCACCATTCCAGTTGGCAAGCTTATGGAAAAATTGGAAAAATTTTCCCAAAGTTTCTCATTTTTCTCAAATTTTGCACCTTAGAGGAAACAGGGGAAAGCGTTTAATGCAGTGAATGGGATTTTCTCATTTTTAAATGGTAGATACATATGGTTTAAATGTGACCCCACAGCCCACACCTCAAAATGCATGGGCCGGAGTCAGAATCAAGATGTGTACCGGTAATACCTGAATACTAAATATCCATATGTTGCGCAAGCTGGGACAAGATGCTGCTATTGGTACACAGTACAATCACAAGTCTATATTGAATTCAAAATATACTAATCTGTTAGCTGACAAGTTTTGTAAAGTGCAGTGTGATATCCTATGCTATTGATTGATTGGTTTCAATGTTTATGATGCTTCCATATGAAAGATATGTATATACGCTAAAAAATGTACCGGTAGTCCTAGAAAATAGTCTTGACCTTGGGTATACAGTGAAACCTCAGTTATCAAGCAATTCTGTTCTTGACCATGTCTCGACCAGAAGATTTGAAATTTTTATGTCTCAGACATTATACATAAGTTCAGGTGACGATCAAGGCGATTAAACACGAATGAGCTTACTTGGGGCAGAGAGAACATATATTCGCCATGATGCTGCAGCCTTCGATTTCAAAGTTTGTTCGGAGCAGACATATTCATTGTTGTCTGACTGATTTTTTTTATAATTTTGCATAGTGTATTAAAGTGCATTTACTGATAGGCAGCTGACGGCAACGCGACTATCTCATTTATTGTTTGTTTCATGTTGACGTGAACTTAGTCGCATCAATGCAACTAACAACCACGCAAAATCAACAAATTTTGCAAACCAATACAATTTTTTTTCACACAATCTTTAATGTATATAACTGAGCTGTGGTATCATTTTTTTACTGTTTCATTATTACTTTTAGGAAAGTGTTCATGTCTTCGAAGCTTTTTGCGTGACACTTGTCAAGAGGAGATCGTCAGCATGAGAAAGCAGAGATGAAACTGGTAAAGCAAAGATGAAACTGGTTATGTATAAAGAAAATGACGGGCTGTGATTGGCTGAAAAGAAAAAGGCAGCCAATGAGAGCGAAGAGGACTGTCTCTTTTCGGCCAATCACAGCTCTCTCACGTGCTCTTTCTTTTCAGCCAATCACGGCCCATCATTTTCTCTATATATAACCGGTTCCGTCTCTGCTTTCTCATTCTGACGATCTCTTCTTGACAAGTGTCAGACGAAAAGCTTCGAAGACATGAACACTCTCCTAGAAGCAATTCTCAAGTTCTGTACCAGCAACCAACGTTTCATTATTAGTTTCTGCTATGTTTTCAAAATTTTTTGTGCTGTATATATCTTAGCCTTTCATGTTTCCAGTATTTTAGGTATATTTATACAGTAGTACATACGAAATGTTTGCTTTTTGTTTTTTATCGTCTTGGATGGGAAATTCTTTGTTAAAATAAAACAGTCTGTTTCTACCCAATTTTATTTATTGTACGCAATACGCAGTGCAGTTTGTGGTGCAAAATACTTACAAAAGTTGCTTTTTAGACTTAAATCTTTTTAATTATTTACATCAATTCTAATGGGTAAATTGTTTCGGATTTGAAACAAATCATTGTTTAAACAGCCTTCTCTAACAGATTATGTTTAATAACCGAGGTTTGACTGCAAATGCTTTGAATGTGATATCAGAGCCTTCCTGATCTTAAAACATTATCTTAAGCTGTTGTTACCTAATATAAGAACTTGAGTTGAGATTGAGTTACCACCTGTAATCTTGTGAATCTTTGATTTGAGTTATTGTTGCAGAACATGTATCATTTTCAACTCAATATACTTTCTTTGCATCTGTGTTCTGATTGTAGCAATGATCGCAAGAAGAAATTGCTGTACCTACTTGATCATTGAGCATACTCAAGTTATGGAATCTCTAACAGATAATTTTCATTAATTGTTGTTAAGTTTGTAGCTCCATTAATGATTGAACTGGGGTGTGACTTTTGCTTGTTTTGTTTATCTGCAAACAATTTTCTGAGTCTTACCGTTTTTCTGCACGGCAATTCAAAGGTGTATAAGCTGGACTTACTTTGAGTTTATTTTGTGTGGGTGTAACTGATGTCATTGGGGTAATAAATCATAATCAGAAGATTGTCAACTTGCTACATTTCTTTTACATATGATCTGCTTTATGTTTAGTCAATGATGTTCCGCTTTTGTGGTTACGGGGCAGGACTTTTCGGCGTGACCAATTCGACGTGAGACGACTCGGCGTGACCGATTCGTCGTTGGGACGTCTCGGCGTTGAGATGATTCGGCGTTGGGACATCTCGACGTTGAGATGATTCGGCGTGGAAAGGTGTGATTTGTGAGCGGACGTAATTATCGCGTTTCGCGCTAGAATGTGCGAAAAGACGTAATCAACACGTGTTAGAAGTGCTGAAAGTAAACAATAAACGACTTTATTTCTACGGCTTTAAAAAAGTTTCGCGAGATGATATTTTAACGAAGTTCAAAATTGTTTGACGTAAGTTTAACCAAAAAGTGGTAAGAAAATTGTTTTACAACTTTTAGTATTTGATTTCGTTTTATAACATGAAATACAATTGCGCGTTTAACAAGCAATTAACAAGTGCTGCGACTGCACTTTGATTTTGATTTTTTGATCAATATGCTGCACAAAGTGTGTATTAACTGAATGTAAAAAGATTAAATCAACACAAGGAATTTTTGTTGACGAAAAATATACCCGCGTAAAGGTCAAGGCCTCGACTTGGTCGGCTGTAGCTTACTGAAGTAAACTAAACCGGAAGCAAAATGCTTGATTATTATGCGAGCAGCCCTGCCCTACACGGCATTTAATCGCCAACACATGGTTTCTCACCTACCAAGCATAAGAGTGAGAGAGCTGCATCTATGATCAACTGATGTTCAAGTTTTCTTTTACCACGTTACATAAAAATATTCAAGAATTGACATTTTATGATTGCAAACAATTATTCAATCCAAACCAGGAATTGTTTTTTGACTACATCTTGATGAGCTTTTCAACGTAAAAAAAGTTCTACCGTTTTCATTTCAGCAGTGACTTTTTTGATACTGGCTGTGGTAAACAAGACAAAAAAGGATGGTTCATTTTTTTCACAAGGAGATTGGGGTGAATTTTACTCTTTTCATTCGAAAGGGGGAGAAAGAGACAAAAAACGTTAACAGCTCCCGCTTCAAAGGCAAGTGCAGTGAAAAATTATTTAAAAAAAAGATATCAAAAAATGATATAGCTTGCTTTGTTTCTTGCTGTTATGTTTTTGAAATCTACTTGACTGTGGAGATAACTGATTAAAGTTTGACTACAATGACATCATTGTGGTGTTGTTTCATATATATCCTTTTGCGACTAAAAATGTTTTTTTAAGAATTTTATTCTATTTCAAAACAAATCAACAACTATTAAAATTAGGCATTAAACCTACGTCTGACGTTGCTATCAATCCAAATCAAACTGAGCTATGCACTGATTATGTAAAAATACTTGAACCTATTATTTAAAAATATCGAGCATGCTTCATTTTTTGTTGAAATTTTTATTTTACTCCTCTTCGATAAAAATTGTGGTTATAGCTGAAACAGAAAACACAATTTTATCATTTCTTAAATCGTAATTGCACATTGTATTTTGCACGAAAAGTCACAGCAGGAGACGTATTTGAGAGAAGTAATTAATATATTAATAGGATTAGAATTTCTTGTCCATCGGTTCAAGTAATCGATTAATTAATTTTGCTGAATAATTAATTCAGCAGAACTGTATCTAGCGAGTACTGAGCCAGAATTTAGTATTTCATATAAACGGCATTGCAGCTGCTCACTCTTTTGCGTTAAAAAGCTCTTCAAGATGTTGTCAAACAACAATCCTGGTTTGGATTGAAACAGTGTTTGCAATCATAAAAACTCTATCACTCGTATGCTTGGTAGGTGAGAAACCATGAGTTGGCGATTAAATGCCGTGTAGGGCAGGGCTGCTCGCATAATAATCAAGCATTTTGCTTCCGGTTTAGTTTACTTCAGTAACCTACAACCGACCAAGCCGAGGCCTTGACCTTTACGCGGGTATATTTTTCGTCAACAAAAATTCCTTGTGTTGATTTAATCTTTTTACATTCAGTTAATACACACTTTGTGCAGCATATTGATCAAAAAATCAAAATCAAAGTGCAGTCGCAGCACTTGTTAATTGCTTGTTAAACGCGCAATTGTATTTCATGTTATAAAACGAAATCAAATACTAAAAGTTGTGAAACAATTTTGAACTTGGTTAAAATATCATCTCGCGAAACTTTTATAAAGCCGTAGAAATAAAGTCGTTTATTGTTTACTTTCAGCACTTCTAAAACGTGATGATTACGTCTTTTCGCATATTCTAGCGCAAAACCCGATAATTACGTCCGCTCACAAATCACACCTTTCCACGCCGCATCATCTCAACGTCGAGATGTCCCAACGCCGAATCGTCTCAACGCCGAGACGTCCCAACGTCAAGTCGTCCCAACAACGAATCGGTCACGCCGAGTCCTCTCACGTCAAATCGGTCACGCCGAAAAGTCGCGTACCCTGTTGTAAAGCTTGATTAATTTTCTATTTGTTCGTTCACAATGGCTTAACAAGCTTATTAAAGCTCGTTAAAACGTTACCCCTAAAATTTTTTTCGAACAATGGCTTAAAATGTATGAAAAGTTTGAGCAGTTAGTGATTGCTATTTGGGCATGCTCAGACTCGGCTCTAATTCCTTAATTGCATCATGATTTTTGTACGTATTTTAGATTTGGAATCGCTCAATTCATTTAATGTCAGTTAGCTAGTTTCTAGGCTGGTTGTGGGTGGTTGAGTCATAATATGTGTTCAATGATGAAGTAGCAATTTTAGTCACATCGTGTAGGTGCTGTAAGCAGGATGTTATGATGCTGTCATCCTGTGCACAATGGGATACGCATCAATCAATACATTCTATTTATAATGTAAAATGTTAATAAAGTGTCCTGACTGATTAGCTTTGTTATTAACAATGCATTGATACGCAAGGTTATCCTTATATTCTATATAAACAATGTATACACATGCTTAGTATCGTTTTGCATGCTTGATTTTCATCAACATTCTGTGCCAAAATGTCAACGATTAGAAGACTGGTTAGCAAGAACAAACGTCGCTACACCGACGATGGATTTGACCTCGATTTGAGCTGTATCCTTTCTAATCATATTTCACATATTTTAATGAGCTGGTAGTTTGTTATAGAAAATACGCCCTGTTAGTGTTAATTGAGTCATGCCTAGGAATTACAATGATTGCAATGCTTACTACCGGTATATGTTTTTCCTAGTTTTTTCAACTTGTGGTTATAAGTTCATGTACCAGTGACAAATTATGCCTAATATTGCGAAATTCCATAGTTCTGTTTTTTGATTTTAATGAACTGACAATGCACTGAGTAGGCTAGTAGTTTCAAAGTTTTTTTGTTACTTATTTTTCTAGACTCGCTTAACCCTGAAGGGTCGCGGGGGCAGCTGCTCGAGTTGCAGCCTTCAAGCATCTCGATCCTTTACTGCAAAGGATAGATGCTCTTGTGGGATGCCACAGCGAGATCAACTAAATTTTTTTATACGGTTATAAAATACTTAAAGGGATACTTTGTGTCATGACCCATATTAAGTGTACTAGCTGTATCACGCTGTGCATGTTCCTTGACTCATTGCTTGATTACCACAGATATATGCCCCAATCTTTTAGCTATGGGGTTTCCTGCTGACAAGGTGGAAGGATTTTATAGAAATAACATCGATGATGTAGTAAAGTAAGCATTTCATAAAAACTATTAATATTGATATGCGGTAGTAATATAACAATGGGTCACATATGTCCAATTTTTTGCTTCTTAGTCTTAGCTAAGAAGCTTCATTATAACAGGCTAAAGATGCAAAAAATATTTGTTTGCTGTATGTGGATTGGCTAATTTTATACAATACAACTTACCCAGTAATTCTTCCGATATTGTGATCTCGATATTATATCACACATTGACAACAGCTTCCTAGTAACAATATCTTTCGTCATTTATTATGACATGTTTTGACAAATTCTGAATACCAAACTGCGAAAGTGGGGCTCCAATTTTTTGGGATTACTTTGTATATGACTTTATTCAAAAGCATAAATTTTTGCAGATTTTTAGAATGCAAGCATGGAAATAATTACAAAGTTTACAATCTGTAAGTATGCCCATATGCTGTTTCAATTAATCTAACTGATGGAAGCAAAGCGCGCCTAATTTTGCGAATTAATTGGAGCATGCATTTCATGACGGCAATGATTGTAAGGGCGTTGGTTCAACCCCCAACCAAGCTCGTTGTTGCGTCATTGCTTAAAATGCATCATGATAACTACGTCTACTTTGCTGTTTTTTAAACAAGCAGCCGTTTTTTGGAAACAGTGTCAATGTGAAACGCGAATCCTAATTTGTTTGTGTATGCAGTCTTTGTTTTATTTTTTTTTTCGTGACAACAGAACAGAAACGAAGAAATGGAGTCGATCGATTAATTTTTTTTAAAGAAAATTGTTAATCGAGTCACATTGATGCGTTTGCAAGTGTAAATACTTTCTATGACATTTGCAAAACTTATATCAAGTTTTTACATAATCAGAACACGCGTTGTATGTTGTGGAAGATATGCCTTGTACATGATATTAAGTTAAACATTATTGTTCATCAGAGTTCTATATTCTTTAGATGTTCAGAAAGAGTATACGACACGAAAAAATTTCATGATAGAGGTAATGCATTTATTTTAGTTGCGTGATAATAATTTCGCCAGAAATAATTTACTGCAACAATACTTAGTACCAGCATTATCGCAATTCTTCGTACATATATAGTGCCTCTATTTATTGTAACTGAAAACGTTGCATCAGGTCCTATATAAACGCATGTCACAATTTGACCAGCACGTTGTGAAAGTGTTTCTTACTTCCGTGTATTTGTAGATCTAAAATGCTTGTTGTACGTTAACTGGTAGAGCGCTGTATTTCGTGAAATTTGTGAAGTATCATCATTATTTGACTTTGCTTTGGTATATATATACAATATTCTTAGTGTACCCAAGCACTAAAGTTTGGTCTTGTTGCATTTTTAATGGTAGACGTTTGTGATTTCGATGTACAAAATTCTGCGTCAAAAATATAGATTTTGATGGATTTTCGGCGCATTTTAAGTTTACATTGATCTGACTCTGTAAGAGTTACGAAAAATTACGAATTTTTGTTTCAATTTACGCCGAGTAGTTATGGGTTAAGCGCCAGTTTACGCTGGCTCTTACAGCGCTGCTGCTTGGCGATTGTTTTCGAAAGCCTTTAGTGTTGCTGGACTTCAACATTGGGCAGACAACTTGACCCATTTTAAAATAAGTACGACCCTGTTTGTTGCGATTTTTTTCAAAACCGTAGGGAGTATTTTCGGTCTAAATGGCTTACCGGGTGCCAGCGAATTTTTAATACAAACCCGACTCAAGCTCTGACCGACTGAGCTGTATAACTACCTCAAATGCCTCAACTAGCGTTAAGTATCTTTATTCAATAAAATCCGTAATGTAAATGCATTTGTAGTTGCTTCTTTTCCGTTTGATGATCACAATCCACCTCGATTCGAGTTGATTAAACCTTTTTGCGAAGATGTAGACCAATGGTTGGGAAACCACAAGGACAATATTGCAGCCATACATTGCAAAGCAGGAAAGGTAAACTGCCTCCGTTGACTGTGTAAATGCTTACTGTTTAGTGCTCATGCGTTGAGTTTTTTGAAGGAAGTTTTGTACCATTGTGCAAATCCTAACAATGCGCATCTATAATTTGTGGAAATAATGCAAAAAAAATTTAATGGTTTTGTCATATTTGTGGCTTCATGTACCGGTAATGTTTCTGCGCGAGCTTACTTTAATTTTACGACATTTAACTCAGTGATTTCATTATTTTTAAAAGGCGTCATCGGCGTAACTAAATTGTAACTTAAGAAGGAATAACTAAATTTTAGTTAATTAAAACACATGCGCAAGGTTCCCTCGTTTTGTAAAGTAGTATTGCTTTTTGGTAACTTGGTGATGAACTGATTCACATACTTTTTAGGGAAGAACTGGTGTGATGATATGCTGTTATCTTTTACACCGCAAACGCTTTTCCGTTCCGGCGGAAGTATTGAAATTTTACAGCCTCGCTCGAACCAATAATATGAAGGTACGTTTGATGCTATCGTGGATATTTTTAAGACAGAAGATGCTTTCTTTGCATTTATTAACAATGATCTGTTAAGGGTTCATGTGCTTTTTTGACCTGGCACTGCTTTTGGTACTTGTCTCTGTAAATCAGGGGTGACGAACCTATTTGCTATCGCGGGCCACTTTGTCACTTACTAGTGAGCAAGCGGACCGCATAACTTTTTAGTCATAGACCTATAACGAACAACCGAAAGTAATAGCATAAAAATTCATTTGAACTATACAGCTGAAGTTATTGAACTCAATATTGAAGCATGAAATAGTAAACAGAACAAAAAAAACAACATTTATTAAAACTTTTTACTCTGTATGAAATTTGGAACTTTTTTGAGTTACCAAGCGCTTTTTTCATGTACAATTTTTTGTTTCCTTGCTAAAACATCGAAATAAACGGATAATTAAATATTGTTAGAAAAACAGAATAACAAATACCTGTAAAAAGCTGTAAAATGTGCATATATGTTAACTACAAGCTCACCGATTCATTTCTGCAATCCTACATAATCCCTACTACTGTAAGGCAAGCTAAGCTCTCACTCAAATAGTTACTCGCATACTGCACTATGCAGTCCTGAAGCTGTAGCAACGGACCACGAGTTATGTTGTTATTATTCTTTGACAACAATGAATGAACTGCTGAATCCTGAAACAGATGAAAGGCTTGTACTGTACGTTTGCATGATTCCTGTGTGGTAAGCGCGTGGTTCAATCTAGAGTGGGACTTTAAATAACGCATCGCAAAGATTAGACTGGAAAAAGAAAATTCAAGAGTACTGGTCTAGTGGGCTCGCCAAAATGTTCGCGGACCGCATGTTCGTGACCTCTGCTGTAAATGAACCTGTCAAAACCGTAATTAAACTTTAGTGAACGCTATTGTGAACGGCGATTAAGTGTTTTTTTCTGTTTCAGGGCGTAACCATCCCATCTCAGATCCGCTACGTGAATTACTACGCCGCATTGATAAACTCCCGTCTCACATACAAGCCTACAACGCTACTGCTGCACAGCATCCAGTTTGAAACTCTACCAATTCAGCATAATACTAGTAAGTGTGAACTGGAGCCGCACTTATAATTAATTCTAACCTCGACTTCGACTAAGGATGCCATTTGTCGCTTTCAGTCGGATTTGGTGTTTGTCGGACGTTACGACTGTTTGACAGCAACGTAGGGTTCGTAAGGTTGTGCAGGAAGCCAAGGTTGAAAAACGTTTTTTAGAGTCGCACAAAATGTGCATAGCTATAACTCCCGACGTTTTGCACTCATGTGCTGCAAATGAATTGATGACGGATTTGTAGCTAAAGGTTTTTGTTGTGAACCGTGTTAAATTGAGTCAAAAAAGATGTTCAAGTTGAACTGCGAATATCTCAATCTGCTCGTTTGTGTATTACGAGCCCAGCTTGATAGCTTATCTCACTTAGCAAAAATTGTGCTGATGTTGCTCACAAGTGCTATGAATGCAATGCCTTAAGTATACGTACCAACTTCATGTTGTGTAAAGCTATGTTGTGATCCAAACTGGGCTACTTGACCAACTAAACTACGCAGTTACTATTGTCTTAAGAGACTTTTTTTAGAATAAGATGTTACAGTGATAGGGCATTGAATAGAGTAATCGCATGGTTAACTTTTTTAATTTCGTCATTTAAATGGAGTATTTATCGTGCTGTAAGTAGCACATTTAAATAACCTATTAAAATTTACCTGCTGGTTTACTAGGTTTTTTGACTAATGATAAGATGTTTCATGTTGAATTTTTGCCGCCTGGTTAAGTCGCCTGTGTCTTCAATTGGCTTCATGACAGCTCTACTGGCATTATTTGATTTTCGTACGCAATTAATGCCCTTACGTAATCACCTTTCATTTCCGTATTGGTAGAAGCGCATTGACCTGTTGCTATCCTTTGTAGTTAGAATTGTAAATTCTAATTCTCACAGTTTTGTACTGCCTTGCATACACTGCTGATGATGACAGCTGAATCTATGTTGTCGAAACGTCCAGTTTTGAGATTTTTAGTAGCTTTATTTTTCCTCCTTAATCTATTTTCGTTCCATATTTATTGTATTAGAAGCGCTTAGTTTTAACCGTTGAAGCAATGTGTAGTCGCTCTATGTATTATTCTTTTTGCAAAGTTTTGATTACTTAGAAATGGCGATTTCAAAAGTTTGATAATTTCTTAATAAATTGAATAAAAGACTAGATGATTTACGCTTGCTTCGCTATATGATTCAGCGGGAGATCCAGTTTCAAAATGTGACTTTCGCTATCAAAAAATTAATTTTAATTTTATTAATATTTAGGTTTGTTTTTCGTCATCAATCAACTCAAAGTCAAACTCTACACTTCAAGTCTAGATCATGTTCTTAAAGGCAACAATTGCCTGTTTTTTGATCTCAACCAACCGCTACCTCTATGCGGAGATATCAAAATTGAAGTCTATCACAAACCTGTCATGAGAAAAGTAGGTATACTTAGTACAATAGCTGTACGTGAGTCTATGACAAACCTGTCATGAGAAAAGTAGGTATACTTAGTACATTAGCTGTACGTGAGTCTATCACAAACCTGTCATGAGAAAAGTAGGTATACTTAGTACATTAGCTGTACGTGATTTGTGCAATGTGTGCTGAACCATTTGGAGTGGAAAGAGGGAGCAACTGACTGACTCAATAGCCGATATCAACATGATGTTTGCTGTTAATCGCTTAACAGTGTATTTCATTTTTCTACCGTAAATGATTGTTTTAAGCTTCTTTTATCCCATTTTGAAAACAAATGCAAATGTAACACTGTATTTGTGTTACTGTGGAGTCACTTAACTAGGTACTTCAATTTACACAGAAAAGTTTTTTTCAGGAAAAAGTTTTTCATTTTTGGTTTAATACTTTTTTCGTGAAGCATCAAAAGATTTTAGAATCAATACCTTCGAACGGTAAGTCTGCTTTATACCAGGTGCATTACCGTCAAGTGCATAACCTCATTAAATTCCATTTCAGACAAAGACGAAAAAGGCAAGAGTCAGGGCGCCAACGGTAACGCTCAACAATACTATCGGGTATGTATTAACCATTTTCCGTTGAGGTTATACTCTGATTAAAGTGTTTAACACCTCTTGGCTTCGGGAAATGACATCAGAGCGGAGCAAGCATTAAACAATATGCGCTGTAATGCGCATAAAAAAGGCAAGTACGCTGCCCAGCTGACTTAGAATCAGTTTTTGTAGCAATTTGCCTATTCAGACCTGTTTAGAATCACGAAGCAGTTGTTGCGCTAAGCATCCACTTTCTGATTTTCGAGCTCTTATCTTAAATGTCAATCGTTTTTATTAGACTTTTATTTATAGAAATAAAGTAACAGCGTCATATCTTGTTTGAAATATCATGAATTCTAACTACGCTAATTTTTTCAATACACATACATACATTGCGCTATATATGGTTTGCTGAAGAGCCTTTAATGAAGTTGCACAAGCTTGTAATTTTGCTAGCAGTGCAAATTGGCTTTTCATGTATTTGAAAACATTATGTTTCGTTTTATAGTAAAGTGTTTGGTTTTTGGCTCTGTTTGATTTCATGGAAGCAATTTCTTTGTGAAGTTGCGTCTTTGTTAAGACTGGATTCCCCGAAATTCCCAAAATATACGATGAGATCACGTAATTGGTCGTAGTTTAATTGTGTAAACAGTTGTGGTTATGTTTCTATGGCAAAGTGAACCATTTCCGTTTGAAGTATGTAGTGTGATGTTGTCAATACCGTAAGCAATGCACTACTTCTTTCAGTGTTCACACATGCCCTCTCAGAAAGACATGATCGTCCTCACCATTAAAAAAAGCGAATTGGACAGAGCTAACAAAGACGACGCGAATCGACTTTTCTCACCAAATTTTCGTGTAAGTATAATGTAAACAACTCCTATTTGAACTGATGCAGACTTAATTAGAACGAGGAAATAGAATAATTGAATTTTGTGAAGTTTTTCATAGAAAACATGCTTCTGTTTTTATACGTATAGTGCTATGATGTATACTGTGCTACGGAAACTATTTGCTGTAGAGTTACTAGGCTCAGAAATATCACGATATATGCAACAGGACCTTTAAGCTTTCATACATACACCGCATCATATGAGAAAACCTAGTTGATCACATTCAGATCATTGAACTTTTTCACTTGTTAGCGTTTCGACTAAAGGAAATAAGCTGTTGATATTCTACTCGTTACTTTACATAAAACTGTAACGATGTGAAAAAAAAATGTGTTGCCAAATGTGTACATTTTGCTGAGATTTTTGGATTATCGAAGGATTTAAGTATCTTACTTACATATGCCTTTACCGGCGCTTGATGTATCGGTTAAGAGCGTCCACTTGGTAGCCGGTAGACTGGGGTTTTATTCCCAATCGGGTCATACTAAAGACTTTAAAAATAGTATTCGCAGCTTTCGCGCCAGGCGCTCGGCACAAGCGGAAGTGCGAAGGGTTTTGTGTATGTGTTGTTCGTCATGTTATGTCCCTTAACAGCGTTCAATCATTCGTGATTGAAAATTGTAATGAGCCGACAATTGAAAATGGCCTAAACAATGTGTGCTTGCACCCGCTGTCCCATACCTTTACCTTTACATATGCCTTTTTTCAAAGCTTTGCAACAAGCTTGCTAACAAATTAGAGGCTGAGTTTTAATTCCCCGGGCTGCACTTGATATTAACAAAATATTCCTGTCTTCCCATTGGCTCTCACTACAATTGGAAAGTGTGTGGGGTTATGATGTTATATGTCATGGTAACAACCGTTTTGCAGTTTGTTAGCGAAACTTTGCTTTCATAACAAGTAAAAAGCACCGATCAGTTACAGTATATAATGATTGAATAATTTGAATATACTGTAGATATATACTATTTATACATAATACATATTTACATAACCTGTTCACTGCGCTTTATTTGTGCGATTTATTTTCCAAGCAGTATAACCATTTATTCCAAGGTTTATACTGCTGCGATACGATTTTTATGAATAATGTTGCAGTTTACACTTACACTGATCATGCAGACATTGTCTTCTACTTCCGCACATTATCCTACTCTATATTGCTTATAAATTTCCGATGCCTCTGTTTTTTTCTTATCAAAATATAAGCTACATCTGCCTGCAAGTTGTATGCAAGAAAACTCTCTTCCAACCAAATGAATGTCAAAAAAATCAAATCTTAATGCTTCCAGTGTTGCAGCAAAGCGTGCAATGAGTGGTGGAGCCGGAATCTTTGCGGCTTAGCACCTGGGTAACACAGCTCCGAAGAAACGTCGCAGCGATGGCAGCATTGTGTTCCTTTTGACCGGGCAAGGAAGCAAATCCCAGTCGTACCGCACCGATAGCTCCGGTTTACTTATTGAAACTAACATTCTTTTTAGGTTGTCCTGATTTTCAGCCAAATGGACTCCGTCGCTCCCATCTCCACATCCAGATCGTCTAGCTCTTCCACTTCCGCATCTCTTCCTCGTCTCTCCAGCAAATTCTTTGATAATCCTTCCCAAAGTGTGGTGGATGGAGATGAAGCTGCATCATCTGACTCGGAAGTTGAAGATGATGAGGAAGATTGGAAAGGAGTTATAGCCGATAACTTAATTCCTCCTAAAGACTCGCTTTCCCTTGGAGGTTGCGGCGGAGCTTCACAACCCTTGGATTAGCAAACTCTGGTTAATTTTGGCCTTCTCGTAGCCTGATTGTCTATACTATGATGACAGATGCACTTATGTTGTTCTGCATTTTCTGACTTATCATCAGCTTTTGTGGATGAAGCTTGGAGTTACGATGGTTAAAAAGTGTTAGGTGTTAAAACTGCCGAGGTTGGTGTGGCGTTGGACCACATTACTGAAATTCAAAATTATGATTTTTGCTTGTTTCGAATTTTGTAATTGTGTTTTGCGATTCGTATGCTTTTTTATTGTTTATCATCTTATTGTAAGTAGATTGTATCTGCTAAAGACAAAGCTGTTTAACCGTAGTCTCGCGTTGATTGTACGCAACGTTTGCCAGTTGTGTGACAATCTCACCCAGCTTTTTGCCATTTTTTCATTGCGTTAAATGCTCATTTATTGAGCATACCAAGTGCAAGAGCTTTTTACCTTGTATTGTTTTTAAGGCTCATGGAGCAGATAAAGCTATTTTTCTGTAGTTTCAAAGCTGATTAATACCAACTGCTCCTGTGTTTATGTAGTAACTTGTAGCCTGTCCGTTAATATTTGCTGGATTTACAGTTATGAAATTTAAGAAGATGTGGCATCAGGTGGATGGAGAAACTGAAATTTTAACTTTTGAAAGGGCTGATTTTCAGCTATGAAACGATCGTTACATCCAATGGAATTTAGGGTTTTCTGGTGCTATAATACGAATAGTAGTCTTCAGAATTTGACTTTGACTTGATTATTCAGTAATAGCTCCAACTTTAAATTGCAAGCATTTTGCGAGATAACTTGATGCCCGTAATATGAGAACCAGAATCAATAAGCCTGGATTTTGTGTCCATTTCACATGGCCTCAATGTATTGCGCAGCTTTCAATGTGAATTTTGACTATTGTTATGATTTAAGATAAGTGTGGCAATAAATTGTAACATTTACGGCGAAATTTAAAGTTAGTTTGTAATCAGGGTCAAGGGCGTACATCCCGGGGGGGATGGAGGGGATGCATCCCCCCAACATTTTCAAGGGGGGATGATAATGCAATTATTACCCCCAATATTGGTGTTACAAAACCGCCCTTACGTCCGTGACGGGTGTTATCGCGGGTAGAATCTAGCTTTGTCACACAAAAAGAAATTGTTGCTCAGGGGAAACTCCAAAGCCTTCACTAGCTTTCCCTCAAATCAAATAAACCACTTCTTGAAAGTAAAATATTACTGGATTTAATGCATATAATAGGGATTACTGGCAAAAATTCACCGAGGTTGACTCCACATAATAAAACTCCCAATAAAATTAACTAGGGCGTATCCAGGAGGGGGATGCATACCCTCCACTAGCCATTTTCGAACATGTTTTTGATGAATACAATTTTTCCATAATTTCAAACTTTTTCGAGAACAAATAAGCCTTACGTCCCGAGCACGCATAATCGAATATGTACGAACAAAATGCATCGCTTTTGGTGAAACATTCAGAATTAGGGGCACAAAATTTGCCTGAAAATTGTTCAAAAAGTACTAAAATGGCCACTACAGTATCAAAAATTTCAAGGGAGAACCCTCCTGAGCCTTTTTTCTCTAGCCTATATTCTTCAGAATAATTCTTCCGGAGAAAACTACGCCTGAAAATATGTCGAAATTTGGTGCCCCTTCCCTGAAAAAATTTCTGAATACGTCGCAGAAATGAAAATAATTTTCAAAAAGCTTATTTACGCCTCTTTTTCGGTTTAGCGTTTTTGTATTTAGTTAACATTCAACCTAATTCAAAATTTCATCCTCCCTCCCACTAAAATTTTCTGGAATCGCTCCTGTTAGTGACTGTCGCGAAATAGAAAATGGTATTACTTCGCTGACAGGACGATTGATAAGAACTGTATGAAAAACCGTAGGAATTAATTCGTTCTTAGATCTGACCTCACAAAAAAACTAAGACCTTCTTCACCAAACGAATGCAGGGTGTCCCAGAGGTGGCGCACCGTGTAAATTTAATAATTTATTTTTTATGTTCCAGATATGGGTAAAAAACTAACTATGCAGGAAAGAGTTAAATTAGTTTTATGTTTGCAAAAGATTTTTACCCATATCTGGAACATAAAAAATGAATTATTAAATTTACATGGTGCGCGACTTTTGGGGCACCCTGCATAATAATCGACCCTACTTAACTCACTTAGCTACGGTACTCACCGTACTACTTTTCAATAAACACAAGCACCACTGCTCACTTCAGTAACACCATACAACAAAAATACCCTTCAGCATTTAACAAAATAGCTTACTCTACGCACACTAAATCTACAGTCTAATGATTTCGTTGGAAAATTCACGCCTATTTATACTCTAAATTCAAGCTCGAGAATGTTCTACAGCATTCTTAAAAAGAAACAAAAAGAGAAATCACATGACATGCAAAACTCACATCAAATCACGGTAAACACGATTGTGACGTCAAGAAAAATCATATGACATGCAAAAATTCACACCAAACCGCAGTAAACACAATGGTAACGTCACAAGCACAAATTTTGACTCAGTGAAATTGCGTAACGGAGAAATCTGTCCGGAATATTCTCGAAACAATTACGTCAGTAGCCAATTATGACTTCATAATGCAATATTACGAAACATACCCACGAATAAAACTTCGGGAAACAACGCATCGGTCTAGAACCTTTTTGTAGACAAAGCATTTAAAACAAAACCATAAAAAAAACGGTTATATCGTTGCAGTGACAATTTTAATTAATCAATATTATTTGATTCATCACTTTTTGTATCAGCTATCAGCATATTAGCTTTATCTTTGCTATCAGCTCGTAGCCTGACATAACTTTGGGAGGGAGGAGATCTTTAATGTACATATTGTAGCAACAGATAATAAGTTCAGAACATACTGTAGAATGTCTTCAATTAGAAAATAACATGCAGAAAATATGCTGAGCGTTTTCAAACAACCCGATCGTCCTTGATGATGATGACTTCTTCATTTTTATCCTCCTGTCACGAGAAAGCGACCGAGGCGCTATGGATAGGACGAATCCAGACTCGCTTAGGAGTTGCCCTTGTTTCCGATTTTTCCGCTCGAATTTTGCTTCTGACTTCTTCAATTTGCTGCTTGTTAAATTTCTCCAAGCAGAGATAATTTTCATGAAGCATCTTATTGAAGGACGCAACAACGAGGCTTGGGTGGGAGTTAAACCATTAACCTTGCGATTATGGCCGTCGTAAAAACGACGCTCCGAACCACTCGGCCACGCTAACATGATCGAAAATGGCATGCTAACACGCCCAGGGCAAACTAATTCAAGTGAAAAGCAAAACAGCAAGGGTACGACACAACTCTTACCCTTGCTGTTTTGCTTTTCGCTTATATTAGTTTGCCAAGCGTTAACTTTTTATTTTTGATCATGCTGTAACGAAGAAATGTCGATTTGTCAGAAAACGTTCAGCTTATTTTCAGTACCGGATGTTACTTTTTAAATATTGTTTAGTCTATAATAGTTGAAAAAATTCATGTTCAAAGTCTCAAAAATTTTTAAACGAGGAAACGTGCAAAGAAGAATAGCGGTGAGGGTCTGGGGGGCTCCGCTCCCCAGAAGTTGACACGATCTTGACGTTTTAGTTAATGATGCAATAATTCATCACCCCCAATAATTTCTACAAATGCACGCCACTGATCAGGGTTGACAAGGCATAGTAGCTTTGCATTTGTCGGCACTTTGCTTTTCAAGGTTTTTTAAAACTGTTTTACGCCTGTCAGTACTCAGTGGGAAGTGAGATTACGATAGGCCTAACTCTTCAACTGCAGCAAAAAGTTTTAGGCGATGTTGCAAGCACAAAATTTTTCATTGTGCCCCTTTGGCAGATATGCTGGAGACTTTTTCCAACATTTATCTCAAGGGGTTGATAATATCATTTTGGTCCGTTTATTCTTATTAGGGCGAAGCTGTTTTCGTGGCTTCCGAATCAGAAGTTTTTTAAGCCCAACTGTGTTTCTACAACTTCTCAAACAGCATTGCGGTACATCAAAAAGATAGGAGTCCAAAATTTTAACCGATAACTTGGAAACAAGGGTCCTGTAAAATCTCTAAAAAATGATATGAGCTTTAATATCTCAATTGTTGCAAAAACAAGAATCCACACCATTACCGGCAGGCTATGTTAAAAAACTCCATCAGTTTGAAAAATCTTGAAGAAAAGCTGAAGAAACTTCTGCAAAAGCGTGTGTGGTCAGGGACAGACAGACGGACAGACTAGTTCATTTTCATACTGCAGCTACGAGCACTCAAAAAAAACTTTAAAAAGGGAAAAAACAGTAGGTGACATGTATGGGGCGCCGTGTGTAAAGCTACGCAATATAAAATTTTGCATCATTTTTTTGGTTAATTTTGTTTAAATTACGTGCAATATCATATATTGTTGCAATTTATGTATATTGCTGCAATATGTGTTAAATTGTTGCAATTTATGTATATTGCTGCAATTTGTGTAAATTGTTGCAATTTATGTATATTGCAAAAAAACACTTAAATCGGCTTTTAATTGCCATGGTGATATGCTAAGATGCTAACTAAAACAGTCAGTGTTGCCCTTTCTCTTTTTCCATGAACTCATGTAGTGTACTGGCTTGAGGCGCTGTTGTACTGACTGTGCAGTGTGCGCTTATTGGTTTGGCTGAAACATTTAAGCTACTGGTTAAATGAATCATTTAAGCTACTACTGTTAAGCTACTGGTACCGGTATCCTTTGGAATACCAGCAGCTAGACTAGACTAGACTACCGGTATGGGGGTAACAACTAGCATCAGCTCCCAGGTCCAATTGAGTTAGATTAGAATTAGGTTCAGTTAGGGTTAAATTTAGTTAGGGTTCGTTCAGTTACAAAATATCGGTATCTGAAAAATCTTGTTTTAAAGAACAGTGCCAGTAACCCGACATTAGGCCAAGTCTAGCTAGCTCAACCTATGTTTTTGTGACATACTACTATCTTGTTGCTAATGCAGAATGGCTTATGCTGTATGGCTGAAACTTGTCAGATTACAGTGACTTATGTGATCTGTCCACAGAAAGCAGGTAGGCTACATCCTGACATCAGCAGATCAGCACACCGATACACCAGTAGCCAGTTACATACGGTAAACTGTAAAATTAAAAATGTCAAACTAGTCTACCGATATTTTGTAACTGAACGAACCCTAACTAAATTTAACCCTAACTGAATTTAATTCTAATCTAACCCAACTGCACTTGGGAGCTGATACCGGTACTAGTTGTTACCCCCATACCGGTAGTCTAGTTTAGTCTAGCTACTGGTATTCCAAAGGATACCGGTACCAGTAGCTTAACAGTAGTAGCTTAAATGATTCATTTAACCAGTAGCTTAAATGTTTCAGCCAAACCAATAAGCGCACACTGCGCAGTCAGTACAACAGCGCCTCAGGCCAGTACACTACATGAGTTCATGGAAAAAGAGAAAGGGCAACACTGACTGTTTTAGTTAGCATCTTAGCATATCACCATGGCAATTAAAAGCCGATTTAAGTGTTTTTTTGCAATATACGTAAATTGCAACAATTTACACAAATTGCAGCAATATACATAAATTGCAACAATTTAACACATATTGCAGCTATATACTTAAATTGCAACAATATATGATATTGCACGTAATTTAAACAAAATTAACCAAAAAAATGATGCAAAATTTTATATTGCGTAGCTTTACACACGGCGCCCCATAGACATGTAAACACGCAACTGAAGCTCATTTACTTGCAATATGAAAAAGCCGTGAAGGGACGTGAAGTCCTCGAGTCAAATGACTATCTTTTGTTTGCTTTCATGAGCAGAGTAATGCTCACATTTAGTTCTCCTTGTAGCAGCAATAAGATAGCCACATCTTTTAGTATGTGGCTAATTAAAAGAAAGAACTACTAGTAAAATCTAGTGACTTAATTTTTATGTGCAACCAATATTTGCTCGCGATATGTTTGCGTTGAATAGCAGTTGGTATGGAATTCCAAACCTTCTACCCCTGATACTTGATAGATCTTTGCGCACGACTTGTTCGAAACAGAGGGATTGCTAAATTATCACTAGAGGAAGACCTAGTAGAACGTTTGTGTGCCAATGAAACCTTGTGAAAATAGATGTGAAAATATTTTGGTTGGGAATGGTTAACAGATTTGTTGCGAATTTCGCCATTTCCATTTTGGCTACATCTCTTACTTTCAGAATGCTTAGACGATCAAAACACGGTGTCACATGCTCGCGCCAATTTAAAGAACAAATCGGACGCACAGCTTTGTTTGGTAGCAATTGCAGCTTTTTAAGGTGCGATGTATACGTTGAGCCCCTAAGAATAATTCCGTATAAAATATGAGGATAAACTATGGAGTAGCAGAGCATTACAAGAGCGGAATTGGGTAAATAATGTTTCAATTTAGCTATTATACCTACATCTTGAAATAGCTTATTTTCAATTTTGGTAAGATGGGGTAAAAAGTTCAATTCTTGATCTAGTTCAACCCCTAAATATTTAAAAGATTTATCATTTCTGATATATCCACTTGTATCATCGTATAGCAGGGAGAATTGTAGTTGAGGGGCTCGGAGCTTGGGGTTTACGACTATAAGTTTTGATTATGTCGGATTTACTGTCAACTTATTTGTATCCATCCAGTTTTTCAAAGAATTTAATTCAAGTATTTGGGCTAAACGCTAGGGATAGTGTAAAAGATGTGATGCAAAAGCATAGTATTTTTTCTATAAATCAGTTAGAAGAATTTGAAAGGGCTAGCTTTATGTATGAATATTTGCACGGTGACTTGCGCGAAACTTTTAAAAATCTTCTTGATGATTACTACTTGGACGGTAGCAACTCTCGTCAAAGAAGAAGTCAGTCAAAATAAACTCTCGTTAAAAAACAAGAACTCTCGTCAAAAAAAATGCTTGTAGTGCTGTGCAAGTACTGTATTACTTTGAATATAAGCCACCTTCAAAGTGTCAATGGGTTACGCCGATCAAAGTGACGCGTGTGATCTCACGGAGGGAGCCGCTTTTTCGATCAGTTCGGGTTCGGTTAAGGTTCGCAAGTACTCACATTATTCCATTCAGTTCCGGTTCGCTCTTTGCGATTTTGAAAAATACGGTTCAGATTCGGTAAAGGTTCGGCAAAATTAGTGTAAAACCGGTTTATAAAACTCCGGTTCGGATTCGGTTCGACTCCCTGGTTTTAGTATAGATTGTAACGCATTTCTCATATCATTAACATAAAGGATGAAAAGTAACGGGTTAAGGACTGATCCCTGAGGAACACCGCACTCTACGTCAACCAAGCTAAATTTGTATCCAGACAAGCAAACACACTGCTTTCTATTGTTTAAATAACTATTAAGGAGTTTGTAACATGGACCACCTATACCATAATAATCCAATTTGTAAAGCAGTATAGGCCCATGTCAAAATTAACCGTATCAAATGCTTTTTTATATCTAACGCTATTACACACGCAAAGTTTCCAGTGTTAATATTGTCAAGGCATTCAGTAATTAGACTAATTACATCAATGAGAGGATATATGATGTACTACAGTATATGACCGCCAAAGTGGATTTCGAAAGAAATGCAGCACTTTGGCGGTCATATACTGTAGTACATGTATATCATGCCTACTAATAAAACTAAGAATTCTGGTTTTAATTAACTTTTCTATAATCTTAGAAAAAACAGGTAAAAGGAAAATTGGTCTGTAGTTTTCGATTAAACTTTTTTCCCCGGATTTGAATATAATAACCTTAGCTATTTTCAAGATATTTGGAAAAACACCTTGGTTGAACATGAATTCGATAAAGTAGGTCAAGTAGGGTGTAATGATAAGCGAAGCTGTTTTGATAAAGAACGGTGACAAGTCATCGGAGCCATCAGCTTTTTTATTCTTTAAACGATTCAGTTCATTATAAACTTCATTGGTAGTAGGTGGTATCAACGCAATGGAAGATGCAACTTTGCAAGATTTACGCAAAAAATATTTAAAATTTATGTTTGGTTGATTAATATTTTGAGGCAGTCTGCGACCTATGTTGCCAAAAAAGTTATTAAACGATTCGGCTATACGTTCAGTTTCTTCAACGCGTTTTTCATCAATGTTCATTCCTGATGGCAAATCAAGTGACTTCTTGTTGCCACCTAACAACTGTTGCAAAACCTTCCAGGTTTTTTGAGGGTTGTTTTTACTATCATATATAGCTTTATGAAAATATATTTTTTTTGAAGTGGTTTTAACATGAGTGAGCACACTTGAGTATTTTTTGTAAATATCACGTTCGATGGGATTTCAGCTGAGAAAATGTGTTAATTCTATGTAACTTTTGTTTTTTCTTGATCAAGATGAGAACACCTTTCGAAATCCATGGTTTTTTGTTCACGCGTTTTTGCTTGCGTGATAGTTTAGTTTAATGACCTGAACAAAAGCGGAGAATTGATCAAAAATTTATTCGTCCAAATTTGACGAGTCATTTAACAGTTTATCCAGCGATGCTTTAAAATCACTGTTGAAATTTTCAGCATTAAATTTTTTAAGTGACCGGGGATAGTAGGCCTAGTTAAATTGGTCAACTTTAAGTTTTGAATGCTGAAGTGTGACAAATATCGGGTAGTGATCAGTTAACGCACATTTAACAATACCCGAAACTAATTTGCATTTAAATACATTGGAATAGACAAGGTCATTGGTCAATGGTAGTCTGTGAAACAAGATTAATTCTTGTATGCAAATCAATTAGGTTATGAAACGAATTACTATTAAGCATATTCAGGTAATTACGTGTTTTGTCGCAAGCTTCATTTTTTTTAAATTGATGCTAACATCCCCTAAAATAACGCAGTTCAAATTATCAGCAGCAACTTTAATTAAAAAATCGTAAATATTTGCTTTTGGGTGTCTGTATATAATACAGACCAGGAGGGTCTCCCTATTTTTAAATCATAATTTTATCCACAAGTCCTCGCTGTTCGGATCGTTAATTAGATAATTTTGTACCACTTCAAACTCTAACATTTCGGAAACGTACATGGCAACCCCTACCGCATTTGTTCTGGAATTTTTAGTTGCAATATGGGGGAAGGTGGGGTTATTTCGGACATAGGGCTAGTTCGGACCAACCACTTCCGGTTTTATTTTTGCAGCATCAAGTGACCTGTAGCAGTCACCGCAATCTTCTCTTTCAATCGCCATATTGGTCAGGTAGCAATATCAAGTAGCTTTTTGTTAAACTTCATACTCACGATTTTTAACGAAAAAGTAAAATTAGATGAGACGAAATCGTAAGGTTTTGTGCTAGCGTGGTTGCAGTTTAAGCTGAAGTCTAGTATTGATGCTAGTCAGGCATGTATGAAAAACACGCAGACAAGATGAATTGAAAAAAAAAAAAAATCAAGTAGTGTAGGAAGAGTTTGCCATTTGCTAGTCTTGTTGAGTGTGGGGTCAATTCGGACTTATATACAAACCATTCGAAATAGCATGTGAACATATTGTTTTGAAATTTGAAAATGATTTTAAATCAAATATGAAAATAAATTCAGCGCGTGAAAATGTTGTTTTCAAATTGCTAGTGCCACAAATTACTTGGTCTTCTCTACGTTCATTTTTACGCTTTTTAACTTGAATTTTGAACGATAGAAATTTAATTTTACCAAACTATTGAGATCATGCACAGTCTCTTTCTTTCATTCGGTTAATTTCGTTTGAATTCTTCGTTATAAACTTTTGAAACCGTGTATGTGAATGTAACTGAAACGAGTTGTTTTTTCTATCAGCGGAAATTGATGCAGAGTGCTTTTTCATCGCAATAAATTCGCCTTCTTTTTAACGTCCGAGACTACCCCACTGCTTGTCCGGACCTACCCCACTATTGGGGCAAGTTCGGACGTGCTAGACCATCGTGCATTTTTGTAAGTAATGGCCTAATGTTTGGAGCTTTTGCAATCACAAACAATTTCATATTGAAGTCAAAGGGCTCTCTACAATTTTGTACAAATAGTTGGTAATTCCTCATCCTTAAAAAGCAACTTTTGTCCGAAATAACCCCACCTTTCCCTTATATCTAGCCAGGTTGACGAGGCGGAGATTTGATGTGTCCTTTAAACGAGTCTCACTTAAACAAATCAAGTTTGGCAAGGTGTTCAATTCGGTAGGCAGATGATAAAAGTCATCAAAATTCTTTTGTAGTGAACGAATGTTCACGTGCAACGCAAAAAGTCTATCGGTAGCAGGATCATAGGAAGGAATCGAACCACTGTCGTAGTAATCGCACTGCTTAGTATTTTCGGTTAAATCAGTTTGAATAAGTTTGAATGATGATTATCATTAGGCCTACATTTTCTCAGCATACATACCTTAAAACGGGGTGAATAGGAATAATTTGGAGGGTTATTTGATCGCAACTTCAAAAGTACTTAAACGATTTTGGCAAACACAGTGTCAAAATGTGCGTATGAACAATAGCTAAAAGTGCAAATAAAAGAATTGCTGTAATTCAATCATGTTTGAAAGTTAGAGGCAAATGATTGGTGTTACTATTCAACCCGCACTTTGGATTGAATAAGAACACCTATTGTTTCTGAATGCTTGTTCCCAGTGAACCCCGCTAATGTTGCAGATAGAAGCACAATTATGTTTTGTGGCGTTTAAACTAATACAAATTAACCGCAAATGGACGTAGTAGAGCGGTAAATAACCACAAAACTGTAATCACACGAAGTTTTATCATCACTCTGAGAACAAAATCAAAGTTGAAATTCCCTAAATAAAATCGAATTCAGGCATTACAGATGTGCCCCTTTTTCGGGCTTGTGGAGCTGCAATTTTACGTTTAACATCCTCGAACGGATAGAGAAGGATGTCTTCGTGTTTAGGTCACATCCCATGAAAGCCACTTTTCACCGTAGATTTGATCAAGCATCCATCTTTCTGCACAGATACGATTTGGCCGGAAAAAATTTCCTTTTCATATGCAAAAGCTACGTAATCTCACGCAGCTCCTCCTTTTGCCGTGTATTTCTCAATCTCTTGATTCAAAGGCAGTTTGTCCTTGACTTTTCATATTGTTTTTTCTTGCCCTTCGACAAAGCCCTGCAATAGGGATCCCATGTTTTTTTGAGTACTGCGAAAGTAGGCTACATTTCTTGTTTGCGGTCCGCCAATGCTTCATTACTCGCTTCCGTAGTATATTCTTGTAAGAGTTTCTTCGGGGGTCAGGTTTGTAGATTCTAGTCATGCTTTTTGACCCGTTCCTATACACCCCGAAATGTAAAAAAATTTTTTGAAAAGAAAAATATTTTATAGCTGGAAAAATCGATAAGATTATCACTGATATTATCGTTACCGGTACTCGAAAACTCCTTACTATGGTGGAGATCTAGAGCAGTGACTCAATTCTCAAACTCGAATCAGCGTCGTAAAGGAATGAAAGTTTTCAACTACTTCAAAATTCACTAAAAATGGCCTCTCAAAAAAATCTAAGCTGAATAAAAAATTTTCAAGAGTTTGGAGTAAACACTTCCACAAACATAAGACTACTCTCCATAATGATGCCTATTCGAAATACAACAAAAGTCGGCAAACACATAAAAACAAAATTATGGAAATACGTGAAATATTCCAGTTTGAAAATTTGTTCCTATTCACCCCGTTTTATGGTAATTATTTGACGCGGACTCCGTCAACAAGCTGGGAATAGTCACCATTAATAACAGCCCATGATGTTTTTTTATTTTCATTTTTTACTTTTTTAAATAAGGGCATCAGAGCCTTTTTTTTGTGAATGCTCCATAAATCCCTTATGAATGCTTCATGGCGCTCCACTCCCCAGGGTTCCGTGGGAGGAGCACTGTGAATGGTAAGGTGCGATCACACCGCGTCTCGAGACATTGTGTAAGTTTATCTTATTGTGACATGACTTTGTGCAGATGTGATGTCATAATAAGATAAATCTGCACAATCTCTCAAAAGTCTCAACGTCTCAGTTGGTGTGATCGCACCTGTAGGCCCATGGATTGCAAGTACGCAGCAAACAGTTTTTTCTTTGTGTTTTGGAAGTTTTGTTTATGGGTCAGTGATTTCTGCAGGTCCAAAGTCCAAGCATTACCGTAGTTTCCTTGATGCATCGCAGTTTCCTTGATGCAAAGCAGAATCGGCTTATTCGCTAGTACACCCACAACAACTGCAACATTGAACTGGCGAATGGCTGGTTGCCTGTAGAAACATTTTATAGTTGTTTAATTTATATGTGATTCTAGACTGAAGAGGTGCGCAAGGATAAGCAAAACTGGGCATACACATTGCTATCAGATGATGTTGGGCATAGGCCTATCTGCTTTTTCAGTGTTAACTAGATCTACAGCTATGTATTAGCGTGCCGGTATCTAGTGCCAATGCACTGTGACACATGGTTTGATTTTGCATCAGGTCCGCTGTTCCCTCTAAGGTGCAAAATTTGAGAAAAATGAAAAATTTTGGCGAAATTTTTTGATTTTTCTTAAAGCTTGCGAACTGGGATTGTGATGTTTAGCCGAATTTGATTCAAAGTGCTTAATATTTTAAAGGAAAACAAACATTTCCTACTCTGGAAACACAACTTTGAGGCATAAATTCGATCAATCTTCCTTTAACCCCCCAAAAGCTGTGGGAAAAATTTTTATAACAATTTCTATTTGGGCAAATTCCCACTTACAGACTTACTAAAAACTTAAAGGGAACAGTGATGAGGTCGAACCGATACTGGTAACTTAAAAGTCAACATTGAACATAGTATTTACAGATTTAGTAGGTACCAATACCCCTAGCTGGAAGGGTCGCATATGGATGTGGTGTTGTAGACTAGAGAAAAACGTTTCATTCTGGTTCTTAATTAGAGTCTGAATGGTTCAAGCTGGGTGTTGTCAGACACTATGAGCTTGTTAATGTTATAATGCCTTCATTGTCAGTTGTGAAGTAATAGCAGGATCACCTTGACCTTGTCTGCTTTGTGAATAGATCTATTAGATATAACTAGCATATGCTTTGAGCTGGTATGTTCAAAATGGCCATGGCAAACATTTCAGAATTATATAAACTTGCCATTGAAGAAAGAGCAGGTGAGTAAAAGAAGTAGTATGTTAAAACAGCCTGATCCAACTTTGTTGATCCAACTTTGTTGATATTATGCAGATCAAAATGTACCAGTAACAATATAAAATATAATCATTGTATTGGTAGATACTACCAGTACAGAGTATGTACCGGTATACAGTATATACTGGTACCGGTACCGACTATTACCGGTACTCAGCTAACAAGCAAAAAATATTAGCCCACTGCATGAATATAGATACTTTTTAGTACTGGCTTGTGAGCTTGTGTTAGTTTGGTGATTTCTATAGGGTGTTACCTGCACTGTCTTGTTTCACTGATTTTGCTATTGCGTTGAATCTGTTTCATGAATAAGGAATAGGTAAATATGCACAATTAAAGCTGTAGAGTTGAGTAATAAGTATGATAGCTTATTGTTCAATTGCATTGTTTGTATGTGTACTAGTATGTTGGAATGTCGTTGATAATTATTTTCTTAGATCCAAGAACTAAAGATTGGTTTTTGGTTCATAACCCATGGCCTCCCTTTTGCATTTTGGTGACATACATTGCTGTATGCATCAATGCAAAAAAGATAATGGAAAATCGAAAACCAATGAGTTTGAAGAATGTAATATTTGTCTACAATCTTGCTCTTGTTATTCTTTCAGCTTACATGTGTTATGAAGTAAGAGTTTTATGACTAAGCTTACTGTTGTTGACATTTTTGTTTCTCTCAATTGTTTCATAATTAACTTTACTTTTTGTTCTGTGCCATTAAATATAAAGTATAACTGTAAAGTAACTACAGTATAAAGTTTACTTTGAATAATGAAAAAGTATTATAAAGTCAGCACTCCGTGTTAAAAAAAAAAACTTTTAAGTAGGAGGCATGCCTATCTGGTATGGTGCAGTGTTGTTTTTTTCAAGTAATTAAGGCAAAGGTGCTGCTTTGCTTGCACGGTGTTGCATTTACACATTTTAATTCAAACCTGATATTGTGTTGTAAAGTGGAGATATGTAATGGTAAACGCAATGACTGTCTATATGAATTAACTGTTGTTTCTGTGAGGTCATGTCATTGGATTATCATGTTAATACTTTTTTATGCAGAGTGCATCAATTATGAGTTTACTTTCATTATCATACACATTGTAAGCAAACTTTATTTGATGTCAAAATAATTTGTTGGAAGTACTGTAGGCTATTGCTGACTTCCAAATTTGATCATTTCTGATGCAGTATGTGCCTTGTTGTTTCCCATGTTAGTTTAGAGAAAACACTTGCACTTGATGGGTAAATATGGTTCATATTATGTATCTGTTTTATGTTGCAGTATTTCATGTCAGCTTACCTTGCCAAGTACAGTCTTCTTTGCCAACCTGTAGATTATTCTGAAGCACCATTGGCTATGCGGGTAGGTTGATTTGGGATTAGCAAATTCAAATGTACTGTTTGGTGTTTGTGCTGTCATTAGATGCGTTCTCACCTAAAATTGCCCAAGATTAACATCCTGGACTCCTGATTTGCAATACTTTACTCTTCTTTAGTCAGTGTAATGTGGATTACAACACTTTGTGTGATTGATGACTGGAAAAAGAAAGATTCACGGTCCTATTTTTATTTTTTGCAAATGGCAAATAAATAACATGGAGTCAATAGAGGTAGTCTGTAGATGTGGTTCTAACGATGTTAGTAGTAGTAGCATAAATTTGACATATGTAGTAGTTTAGCAACTCGCTTTACAATCTTCCAAGCCGCTGCTTTGAAATATGAGATGCATGGTATCTAATTCAGAATTAATAACTACGTTTTTGCCCGTAATTAGCTTCTGTGGTCTAGAATTTTCCAAGTGGAGTCTAGCTAAATTTTTGTCAAGGTGGCGTGGTCTCATAACAAGCTTGGAAAAGAAACTACAAGATGTGTATCCTGTTTTGAACATAATAGATATTTACAGATTTATGTGAATGAAAAACTGGTACTGGTACTGATGCCAACATTTGCAGTTGTATATACTATATTGATAAAAGTCTCGAGTGAGATCGTGTGACTTTTGATTTTTTGCAGATGGCCAATGTATCGTGGTGGTATTTTATATCGAAATACATTGAACTGCTAGATACAGCATTTTTCATCTTGAGGAAAAAGTTCAATCAAGTCTCTTTTCTTCACGTATATCATCACAGTACCATGTTAATTAATTGGTGGCTTCAGATCAAATACGTGGCTGGTGGACAATGTAAGTAGGGCTTTAATCTCATTCTATTATTATTTGTTACTGGCATGGCCTATGCAGTCATTAAGTCCTTGTTAAGCGATGACCAAATTGACCATGATTGCCATGTTTGGTTCGAATCTCGCCTAAACTTGGTGTTTCATTCTTGAATAATTTGTTGTGTGATAGTGCCTGTGAGTGTCAAGTTTGCAACAAGCGACTGATTTGAATTGCTAAAAAAAAACTAAATGAAAAATGACTATGAGCTGCATTTTAGCTCAGTGTGGTGCCTAACTTGAAAGGATATAGAGAATTTCAGGGCTGTTTTATGAATTCAGAAACTACGTTGTTATTCCTAATTTTTAGGAATGGTGCAGATTTTGCAATTTTAATGGGTGTTACTGGTACTGGTTGTTACGTTGCAAAAACGTGTGATTTACTCTTATGGTATTCATTGAACGTTGATTTGTTTTTAGCCTTTTTTATCGCCCTGGTGAACTCTTTTATCCATGTCGTTATGTATTCTTATTATGCATTGAGCTCTTTGGGTCCTCACATGCAAAAATATCTGTGGTGGAAAAAGTACATTACCAAGCTACAACTGGTAAGCATATGACATTAAAGTATTTGTTGACGATTTTTGATGTGACTAAATATACGTTTGTTCGTGCGGTATGTTCTTTCGAGTATAATGTTTTGCTGTGATTTTTTTTTTGCTTTATCTGTTTCAATTTTCCAGGTTCAGTTTGTCTTGATCTTTTCCCATTGCACATACAATTACTTCGCTGATTGTGACTTCCCCGACTGGCTTAATGCAATGGTTATGTTTTACATGATATCACTCATTGTGTTGTTCCTCAATTTCTACATACAATCATATCTCAAAAAGAAAACGTCGTGAAGCTTTTGCAATTAGACAATTTTTAATAACCTACTACCTGAATAATTTTGCGTTATAGTTACGACAGACTTTGTTGCTCATGCAGAGGTGATTTTTTCGTACATGTTTGTTACATAATAGCAGTTACAAAAAAAGCAACACCATTAGTTTATCTTTTTAAAGCACAAAGCCATATCATACGTTTAGGTCATTTTCAGTATATTTTTGAGTTGTATGTGTAATCTTTGTGTGCTTAGCAAAGTGTGCTTTATCATTATACAATCTTTGTGTGCTTAGCAAAGCTATTTAATGATTAATTTTGAAGTTAACTAACCAATACCATGCATGGTAAGCTTCTTCCTTGTAACTGGTAAAGCGATAAAACATTGGTGATTGTTGCACTTTCACGGGATTGTACCTTAGTCGCAGTTATTTGTGCATTTTTATGATGTCAAAATGCTCTGACGTATCTCACACTCCCTTTTTCGATCTTGGGATATCCCTTCTGAGAAAGTTTAATTTCGAAATTAACTATTCATGGTAAACTTATTTCTTGCAACTGATACAGCGATCAAGCATCGACTATTATTGCGATTTCACGAAACTTAGGCCTACGTTCGATCGCATTTGTTTTTTGTAAATGTTTATGATATCGAAATGATTTGACGTGCCGAGCACTTCTTTTCACTGGCGGGGCGCCTGTTCTTGAGCCTTAGGGTCTTGGGTTGAGGACAGCGTATCACGTCAAAACTGATGCCATAATAGTTTTTGAGCCTCTGGTTTTATTTTTGGTGGAGGGGAGAGCGCATTTTATGCTGCACCAATCGATTGATATTGCTGTTACCTTTACTGGTTCAGTTCAGTTTAGCCGCGGTTCTCGCTAGTAAAGTTACTCATATGTTGTATTTTTTATGTATTTAACTATGATTAGGCGATTTGACTGATGAACAATATCGTTCTACTGTGATTTTTTAATTCATGTGTTAAAATATTTATATATTTTGAAATCGATATCAATGATATGCGTAGTGATCATTATACTCTGAAGTAATGCATCCAGTCATTTTTGTGTGTATAACTGCTTCTCCTGGTACTGCGTCTGTACAGTGTGCAATGCATAGACTAGTGGTTCCTAACCTTTCGAGGTCTGCAAACCCCTAAAGCATTCTAATGAAACTTATAAACTATCATGCACAAAGCACTGTTATGTCAGAATAATGTGAAATAGTTATGCCAATAGATTTGCGTTTGGTCTTTACAAACAAAGCCAAATTCAAATTGATTTTCACGATGAAAATTTGGTGGGTCTAATACCTTTCAAGTGTGTTTTGTGACACTTTTGTTGTGCTTACAACTTTAGTTCAGGGGCACATCCAGGGGGGGCCGCTGGGTTCGTCCCCCCTCCGCAGACAAATGCACAAAACTATCGTAGTGTAAAGGTGACATACGTAAAAAGGCCAATCTGAGGGCGTGATGACCTTTTTCGTTGCTCTTCACTTGACTTTGGGTCGGAAAATGGACATCTGCGGACGTGTTAACCTTTTTTTTGCTCTTCACTTGATTCTTGGCGAAAAACCGACGGCTTCAAATTGCCCCCCCTATCAAATTCCTGGGCACGCCACTGTAGTTTATATGGTACTAAAATCTGCGCGTGATTTTATTTAATTCGTTTGATTTTAAGAAATATATGCTCCAGCATTTACGACTTTTATGAGGGAAAAAGTAGATTGGACAGACATGTTTTAGAATGCAGGAAAATAGCTGAGAGAGATTGACTATCCAGCAGGGTGTCCAATTTTTTCACTTTATTTTTCTAATCCCTTAGTTTATGCGATTTCTTGCGCGGAATCGTCACTTAACAACAACCCAACTGTTTTTTCAAAAAAATTGCCATCTTGATACTTTGGGAGGTGCAAAAGGTTTTCGCGGGGGACAAATACCAGTTTTTCTCATAACTCAAAAAGTACAGCTCCTAGAGCAATAATTTTTATGCCAATCGATTCAGATGAACAGGTTTCCTATCTGTCCTTAATACATTATAACAGCTTTATTTTTAAGTTATCGTTAAAAACTGATTTTTGAGCTTTCCATGTTAATTTAATCTAAACGCCGCTGATTAATGGTGATAATGCACCAGAGCCGGGACCTGAGCAGTCGACTTAGAGGGGCCAAGCGTTTATCAGGGGGGGGCCAAAGTTTGAAATTAAGCACAAAAGCCGCTGTTTTTAAAGAAGTAGGCCTAAGCTTGTTAATTGGGGGGGGGCAAGCATGTCGATTGGGGAGCCCAGGCCCCCCTGTTATGCACTAAAGGAAAGATGCATAAAATCTATTTCGCACAAACTGATCAAGCATAACGTTGTTATGTCTAAATAATACCTCCTACTGCTACATAGCATTTATGGAAGCTTTGGGAACATTCCATAAGAATGGCAGATTGAGCTGAAATTCGATTTAAGGGCCAAAATAAACAACCTATGTCCTTGATCAGTAATATATCGTGTAGCGTGAACTTCCAACCTATAGTGCCCATGGAAGTTTATCGGGAAATCCGCAATCTCAATTCAAAAAAAGCAGCAGGTCCTGAAGGTTTATCGGGAAATCCATAATCTCAACTCAAAAAAAGCAGCAGGTCCTGAAGGTATCCCTGTTCAATTCTACAAAGACGCTAACGAATGCATTCTCGGTCTTTCTATGTGAATTGTTTAATGCCTGTGTACAAATCGGATTTTTCTCTAGCGCCCTCCCATTGGCAAAAGTTATCTCAATTTATAAAGGTGAAGATGATTGCTCTCGCAATGACTATAGACCAATGTCCTTGCTATCACCAATCAGCAAAATTATTAAAAGTTTAATATCTAAACCATTGAAATAGTTTTTGGAAGAGCAAAAGATTTTAATTGACGAACAACTGGACTTTCGCAAATTACATTCTGCAACTCATGCTATAACTCAGGGGTGGGCAAAGTGCGGCCCGCGGGCACTTACGGAAATATACACTCCTAACGTAAATCTGGCCAAAGACGATTTTTTTCTACTTCTCTGCGCTGAATGTCAGTGAAAAGAAAAGGACATCTGCGGACGCAGGAGCGCACTTAGGGGGGCATTGTGCCATGGCTCCCCTCTTTCGACTATTCCTTTTAGTTAAAAAGAACAAAATTAATGGTGCCAAGTGAGTGAAATATGCCAGACTCTTTTGATGGTTTTCGTAACTTTATGGCCAGGGGCGAATCCAGCGGGGTAGGATGAGGAGTATCCATCCTCCCACCAGCCATTTTCAAAAATGTTTTTGATCTTGCCTATATAATTTTTTCATAATTTCGAACCTCTTCAATAGCGATTAGCTTTACACCTTAAACATGCACAATCAAAAATGTGCGAACAAAATGCATCATATAGCCTACTTGGCGAAGCACTCAGAATTAGGGTTAAAAAATTTAAACAAAATTTGCGTGAAAATTATTTAAAAAGCACCAAAACAGCCATTACAGCGTGCAAATTTTCAAAAACTTTCCGGGGGAGCATACCCCCGGACCTTTCTTGTTTCTCAATCAGCATTAAATTGGTTCTGCCAAAAAAATACGCTTGAAAAAATGTGGAAATTATGCCCTCCCTTTTTCTGAATTTCTCGCTACGCCACTGTGCGGACGTGATGACTTTTTTGTTTTGCTCTTCACTTGAATTTTGAGTGGAAAAATTGGACATCTGCAGACGTGCGGCCCTCGGCTTTAAGATATTTCCAAATGCGGCCCTTCGTGTGAACATAATTATCCACCCCTGCTATAACTGATACTTTCTCACAAATCAGTAACAAAACTAACAATATAGACTGCAACAGGTATAGCCTACTTGTGCATTGTTGCTAGATCTAACAAAGGCATGCTGTGGGGATATGAGTTGGTGTGAGTGTGGGGATATGAGTTGGTGTGAGTGTGGGGATATGGTAATGGGTTTAGTGTTGGGAATAAGGTAAAGTGTGTAGTAGCGGGGGTACTACTTAGTAGTGGGCGCAGGCTAGCCAGGAGGTCTAGCCTATACTCTTTTGAATGTGCCCCACTTGCGAAAGCGCAGGGGGAGCGGGCTAGCCACTAGTTCTAGCCTATACTCAGATGGCCGAGTGGTATGGAGCGTCTGTCTCTTGAGCTGTAGACTTGGGTTTGATTCCGAGTCGAGTCAAACCAATGACTTTAAAATTGGTATTCTCAGCTTCCCTGCTTGACGTTCAGCATTAAAGGGACAGTGTGGAGAACAAGCCGGCAAGTTTACATGTTGTGCCGTTGGGAAAGGCACTTAGCGGGATTACTTCATCTTGGTGTGGTAGACAGATGGCTGGCAACTCCTAAGTGAGCTCGTATAGCGCATTGATCGCTTTCTCGTGATAGGAGGATAAATATGCAACTAAACTAAAAACTATGCTCTTGTAAATGTGCCCCACTTGCGAAAGCGCAACTTCGGCCGTAGCCGCGCGTGAACACTCTCGATGAAAATGGATGGAAGGCCCGATAGGTAGCAGTAACTCGTTGGTAGACTAGCTGCTGCGCAGTAGCCTACCAAACTCTTTTAGGGTAGCTGGGAAAAATAGATTGCCAAATGGATTGCTTGGAAACTTCGGAATCTTCTTTTCTTCAATTTTCAGGCAGTAGTTCAGCAGCAACTTTTAATTAAAATTTAACCAAAAAGACAATAAATCAGAACACATAGAGCACCCCTACAAGCTAGACCTAGACTTTTCTGAATGCCGCCAGCTACCCTTATTTATAGTTTTTTGAACATCGAAATGGACAATGACGTCACACACAAAATTGGCCTATTGCAGCGAAGTGGGAAATATTTATATTTGCGCGGAAAATTAATATTTTCGTAAAGATGTAATCTGAATAAGTTGCAAGAAGAGCATGGTCGCACTGCGGCGCCAGCGAGCCGCTGCGGGACAAAGTTAAAAATTAGTCGAAAACTTTTATTATGCAAATGAGACATCGAAATTGACGTGTTTGTGACATCATCATCGAAAATGACTTGAAATTCATAGTTTACAGTAACAAGTCAATGATTAGACGTAGTAGTAGTAGTAGTAGTGTTTTATTCAACGACCATCAAAATACATAGAAACAACGCATATCACGACATTCGGCCGAAAAAAAGGTAACAGCGACAAAACGTTAACCATTAAAGCATGCAATATACAACCCTACAATGAATTTAAAAACTAAAAGCAAAAGCATGGTCACTGCACTAAAAGTATAGTGAATAAAATTACAGAGACGACAAATGCTATTTTGATAAATTCGCCACAATGCGATACCGTACATCATAAACTACTATTACATAAACTAGATAGGTATGGTATCAGGGGTAATGCTTTAGCTCTATTTCAAAGTTATTTAACCCAAAGATCTCAATATGTATATGTGAATGACTCTACTTTTTAACACAGGCCTACTAGAAGTAAAGTGTGGTGTCCCTCAAGATTCTATTTTAGGACCTAATTTTCGCTGTATGTCAACGATCTACCTAAACTATGTGACTTCAATGTTCGATTATTTGCCGACGATACTGTCTTGATAATGAGTGACAGGGATTTACAAAACCTGAACAAAACTGCCAATATAGGCTAGAAGTGAAAAAAATCAAAAATTGGCTGTCTTCAAACAAGCTAACACTAAATCATGACAAAACCAACTTCATGCTGTTCACTCCTCGAAAAAAATCTTACGCAACTTTGCTCTAAATAGGCACAGCAAAAGTGTTAATAAAACAAATGTGGCTAAATACTTGGGTATTCATGTCAACGATGATTTAAAATGGAATGACCACATAAAGCATCTTTGCAAGAAGGTATCACAAGTTTGCGGACTATTTTGCCATCTTCGTCATTATGTTCGCCAGAATACCCTACTCATGTTATACAGTCAGTAGCATACGCAGGGAAGGCTCCTATGCGTGCGCCCCCTCTCAGGCCTTCTTCGATACATGTTAAAAGCCTGTGTCGCTCAGATACTGTTAGAAAAATCGTGCCTTAATGTGGAAAAATTTCTTCGCGCCATGGGCACACGCAGGTGGGGCACGGTGCCATGCCCCCCCCCCTTTTGGCCCTGTAATAAGGTGCTAAACCTAACTTTCAGTCTATAATTTCACAAACTTACAATGATTGCAGCCTCCTTTAACTTCTTTTAGCCAACACTGTGCTTTTAGACATAAGTTGCGAAAATATTTTTGCATTGTCTTTAGGGGCTGCACTCACTGCATGCCCTTTTTCAGTAAAAAAAGTGTGCTAAAATGAGTGTTTTTTTATGTGAAAACCGCAAAAATTCGTTGGCGTCGCTTTGTTGCTGTGTCCTTTTCCTGACTGATTGTTGTTTGTTTTGTTGTAAATATTCCGAGGCGAGCCTGAAACAAAATGACCCACTAGGCCTACTATAGACGTTAATTCGGCATTTTGCGAAGAAGATCAAATTTATCAAGTAAAAATGAAATCTTCATTACACTCGCCATTAGCGTGTAAACGAGTTAGCGGGCTCATCTTCGTGGCCGTGCAACACAGCTTCTATCGAATAAATTGCGCAGCGGTGGTGAGCCGTTGACAACGCTGTGTACGACCCAAAATTTGAACCATAAACTTCCGCTCCTGAGGGCGAACGGTCATCTGGTACAAATAAACTTACTTTGCATGAAATATAACCATCAATCGCACAAATAGCTGTCGCTACCTTTTTTCAGTAAGGATAGGCGATTAAAAGCGACCATGAAAGACCAGCGGCGTAGCGAGAAGCTTTAAAAGGAGGGGGAGAGGCATAATTCCCACATTTTTTTCCAGCGAATTTTTTTATGCAGAACAAATTTTACGCTGATTGAGAAACAAGAAAAGCTCTAGGGGGTCCGGGGGCATACTGCCCCGGAAAATTTTTGAAAATTTACATGTTGTAATGGCTATTTTAGTGCTTTGTAAATAATTTTCGCGCAAATTGTGTTTAAATTTGTTGACCCTAATTCCTAGTGCTTCGCCCAATATGATGCATTTTGTTCGCACATTTTCGATTTTTGCGTGCTTAAGGCGTAAGGCTTATTGCTATCGAAGAGGTTGAAAATTATAAAATAATTGTATACATCAAAAACATTTTTGAAAATGGCTGGTGGGAGAATGCATACCCCTCATCCTACCCCGCTGGACCCGCCCCTGGTCTTAAACTACAGAAACCATCAAAAGAGTCTGGCATATTTCAGCCACTTGCTGACACCATTAATTTTGTTCTTTTTTACTAAAAGGCAGAGTCAAAGAGGGGGGGGCATGGCACGATGCCCCCCCTAAAATTCCTACACACGCTCCTGCTGACGACCGAGAGTGTCAAACAAGGGTGTAAAAGCGAAGTGTTTTATCAATTTTATCTGTTGGCCCCGGCTCGTCCTCCCTGCTACCGACGTGGACCTGCCCCTCGGCTCCCACAATTGCAACAACTTGAAAAGTAATCTGTTGCAATTCGATAAATAAAACACCACATAAGTTATGAAGCGAAGCGGTACAGACTGCTCAGAATTAAATTTAAAAAAACTAAAACGTAAACGCAGTCGAAAACTACAAAGAGAAAAACTAGCCTTAGTAAATATTTTCAGACCTAAACGTGCGAATCACCGCAACTCATTGAGGGCCAAGAAAATTACTTCGCGGGCCTGCAGTTGGACCACACTGAGCTAAACGAAGTGCTAAAAAGTACCGGTAAGCAATATATTTTGTGAGATGGAGGATTGCAGATTTGCTCAAGAGATAACAGAAAATGTTTTGCCAACTAAACAAGCTGTCATGGAGTATTACTACAATGTGCGGAATTGACTAGTAGTGGCGTACACAATGGGGGGTTCGGGGGTCAACCCTTCCTTGTCGATTAGAGATGCAGTGAAAACTTATCTTTTTTAAAATGATACGCCTTTTGTTCGCCCTTCCTTCGAGCTTGCAGAAATTTCCAACGTTTCGTCTGTTCCATCCAACTTTCTTATTTAATCTCGAGATGCTTCGATTTTGATGTAACAGTAGCGGTAGATTAACTTTTGCAATGTGTCGCTTGAACCGCATTTTTGTCATTTCTGTTGCTGTGAAGCAATAAATAAATAGGAGTTTCCTTAAATGGCTTATAAGCAGTGGCGTACGCACGGGGGAGTTTTGGGGGGTCAAACACCTCCCCATCGACGATTTAAAAAAAAATTCTCTCTTTGAAACGATCCGTCATTTTTCATGCAGAGTTTGCCGAAATTGCTGTCATGTTTTTCTGTGCTATCCAACTTGCTTATAAATCTCGAGAAACTTTCATTGTGATGCAATAATTCCGATAGTCAAACTTTTCTGGTGGGTTGCGCTTGAACCAACGACTATCACAAAATGCAAGCCAGGACAAAGTCAATGGGTATTGTCAAAGCTGGAGTCGTTTTGTGATGTCATCAAGCGATTGTTTTCAACGGCTATTAAGGCTGGACAACACAACGTACAATGTTCCAGCGCAGGAGGTATTCTTGGAAGAGAATGGTTGCAACGTAGGCGGATGTTCCGCTCGCGATGTCATAACTTTGAGTTAACCAAACCAGCCAGTTGGGATTAACCAAAGACATCGCTATCGGCTCGGCAGGTTTTGGGTTCAATTTCTGGGCCGGTACCGGTCGTTAGCTTAGTGGTCAAGCCAGTGCCGAAACTAGCGCCCCCCTAACCCCCCAACCGGAAGGGGGGCGCACAAAAAGGGGGCCCCGTAAATAGTCAGTACGTAGTACTATTTACTCAGCATATGATAAACGTGCCTTAAATAGGCCTATTCTAAGATTAAATATGTTTTTTGTCTTCACTCGCGCGATGTGGGGCCCTCATACCATATTTATGCTTTTGGCCATGGGGGGCCCCTGCAAGTTTTTCGAAAAATAACAGTCGCAAAACTAGCAAATAAACGTTTAGTGGCATACCAAGGGCTTCTCATTCTCAAGTGAAAGGCGCAAAAATAAGCCTTAAAAACGTTTTTTCTTCGCATAGGAAGCGAAATGTTATAGTAGGGTTTGCTTGCAGCATTATTTTAGTGGGTTTGGAAGGGACCTAGTAAAACAGACTACTAAACCATGTTAAAACTGAGAAATTTTAAAGGCTCAAAACGCACAAAAAGCCTCCAAAATAAGGTCAAATTCCGCAAAATTTTCTGGGGGAGCAAGCCCCCACACCCCCCTAGCTTGGCATCGTCCCTTAGGGGCTCGCTCTTTTGCATCACCATCCAAGAAAAAGTTTTTAGGGGGCACCGAAAGATAATTTCGGGGGGGGGGGGGCGCATTGCCTAGTTTCGGCCCTGGGTCAAGCGCACAGACTATCGGTGCGGAAGGTCTGGGGCTTGATTCCCGGGCCGGTCAAATCGGCACAGTGTCGCCAACAGCTCGCCAATGCTGCGACGTTTCTGTGTTCCCCACGCTAAGTCGCGGAGATGACCCCTAGTAGCGCATGCAAGGGAGGGGGCCGGGAGTCACCCCCCTTTGACAGATGTAGAAGAAATTAATTTTTACTTAATTTTGAAACAAACCGACTTTTCTTCGTGCAGAGCTTGCCGAAATTGCTATCATGTTTTTTCTGTTCGGTCCAACCTTCTAATTTGATCTCGCGAAACTTTCATTACGATGCGATATGCAACAATACTGGTAGTCCTACTTTTCTGGTGTGTTTTGCTGGAACTGCATTTTTGTCATTGATGCTGCTGCTGTGAAGCAGTTGGTAAGTAGGAGTTTCCTTAAATACGGTGTCTCTGCTGTAACTATGGCTGCACACAAAATTGTTTTTAAATCAAAACAAAATTTTCACTGTACCGAAGCATGGTAGCGAGTGGCGGGGTCCGGCCCCGCGTCTTAGCGCTTGAGCAACACAGGTCCGAAGAAACGTCGCAGCGGTGGCGAGCCGTTGGCTACATTGTGTCTGATTTGACCGGCCTGGGAATTGAACCCCAAATCTTCCGCATCGATAGCGACATCTGTAACACTACGCTATAACCGTCCGGTTTGATGAAAAATTATTATAAACGTTAAAAATCTAAATTGACACTGCCAGTGACGTCACATCGTGATAACGTAGTATTTACGTAGTATTTTACGTCATCACGATGTGACGTCACTGAAACCTCCCCCATTGAAAAATCCTACGTACGCCACTGTAGACTAGTGTGTAGTAACGAAAAGTACGTGAAAGAAGGCCATATTTTAACGTTTGCAGATTGCATACCTAGCTCAAGCTGCACACTGACGACTGACATTCTAAGGAATTCTCCCACAAGCTTCCATAATTCTAAGTAACAGTAGGAGATTGGGAGTATTATTTGGTCATAACAATGTCGTGCTTGATTAGTTTGTGCGAAATAGATTTTATACATCTCTTGTTTAGTGCATAATAACGCCATCGAATCAAATCAAATCTTTGTTATACTTGCGGTACTACACAGCGAGTAACAGAAGCGTGTAACGAGTGGCGGGGCCCATCTATGCAGCTGAGCGCCTGGGCTACTCAGCTTCGAAGAAATGTCGCGGCGGTGGCGACACTGTGCCGATTTGACCGATCCGGTAATCGAACCCCAGACCTCGCGCACTGATTGTCTGTGCGCTTTACAACTGAGCTAACGGCCGGTCTAATTAACGCCATTTCAGATTAAATTAATATGCCGTTAACTAATTAACGCCATTTCAGATTAAATTAACATGGAAAGCTCAAAAATCAGTTTTTAACGATAACTTAAAAAATAAAGCAGTTAGAAGTGTATAATGTATTAAAGACAAATAGGAAACTTGTTCTTCTAAATTGATAGGTACAAAAATTATTGCTCTAGGAGCTGTACTTTTTGAGTTAAAAGAAAAACTCGTATTTGTAGGCCTACCCCGCGAAAACCTTTTGCTTCTCCCCTCAAAGTATCAAGATGGCAATTTTTTCTGAAAAAAAAAATGATTGGGTTGTTGTTAGGTGACAATTTCCGCGCTAGAGATCGTATAAACTAAGGCAGGGGTGGGCAATTATGTTCACTCGAAGGGCCGCATTTGAAAAAAATTTGAAGTCGAGGGTCGCACATCCGCACATGTCCAATTTTTCCACTCAAATTCAAGTGAAGAGCAAAAAAAAATGTCATCACGACCGCAGATGTCCTTTTTTTCACTGACATTTAACGCGGAGCTATAGAATAAAGAAAAAAATCGTCTTCGGCTTGATTCGCGCTAGGAGTTTATATTTCAAAACTCAGTTGATAACTTTTTTTTTTCCAAAAAAAAAAATGTCATCACGACCGCAGATGTCCTTTTTTTCACTGACATTTAACGCGGAGCTATAGAATAAAGAAATTAATCGTCTTCGGCTTTGATTCGCGCTAGGAGTTTATATTTCAAAACTCAGTTGATAACTTTATCATCATTGAAGATGTGAAACTTCATTCAATGCAGTGCATCTTCTTACCACGTCTAGTTAAATCCCCAGAAAATGGGTGGGGATAATAAGTCAAACTAATGACTTGAATTCATATTTACTGATACACGGTTTTTAACGTTGTGATGAAGTTTTATGAGGTAATCTTCTTCTGGTATTTATCTGACAGCTATGTCAACATGTATGTTATGTTACAATGATGTGAAGCTTGGAAAATATCAAGATAATTGTGATTAACAGCTAAAGACGTGGCTTTCGTGTTTGCTTAAAATAGTTCTAAAATAATATAGCAATAAAAATAACCAAAGAACCTGCGAAAAAGTAGGTTATATGTTATGGTTCAATAATTCAATGCTTCATAATGCATGTGAATTTAGTTTGAAAAGCTTGATTTCACATGAACTATAAAAAACACTCATCCAAGATGGGGTTTAAACTTTTTTCAAAAAAAAAAAAAAATTCAGAGCACCGCAAATTCGGGGCTCGAAGAGAAACACTAAAATTATTAAATAACTCAAAAAGTATCATTTTTTAGCTTAAAAAGATCTACACGCCCGCAGATGTCCTTTTTTTTACTGACATTTAGGGCTGAGCTATAGTATAAAGAAAAAAATCGTCTTCGGCTTGATTTACGTTAGGAGTTTATATTTCTGTAAGTGCCCGCGGGCCGCGTAAAATGGTCTCGCGGGCCGCACTTTGCCCACCCCTGAACTTCGGGATTAGAAACAAAAGTGAAAAAACCGGACACCCTACCATTCTCTTGCGTGTGCCGCTACCAAAAACCTTTAGTGACATCTCGGGACATTAAAGTTTTCAATTATTAATCAGTAGGTGACAAAAATGCCACAGCGTACTTGCAAACTTTTTGTTAGGTCTATAGCACCACCTCGCAGATTTAAAAGCTTTAATCTTTATTCCCAAGAGGACGAAGTAACCATCAAAGAAGTGGGTCTTCAGCACCATCCGGTGATATTTTAGTCATTCACATTTTATGCAATTTTTTTCTGTGATCCATGACATTTCCATGAAATTGAGATTTGGAAACAAGAGGTGGGACTCAATATCCAAAGCCTTGTACGTGCAAGAAACATTTTGATTCAAAGTAGGCGAAGCATATTTCTATCCTGATAAGGTATTGCAAATGCAGTAGAACACCAGGATCTACTATATTTAAACCTCAAAATATATTGCCGGTCTCACTCTTGAAAACAAAGGGCAGACTGACAGGTTATCGTCGGAATTTTTTTGAATTAAAGAGCTGGCCTCTCTGGTCATTCTTGCTGAAAAAACCAACTAGGGACGCATTTAGGAGGGGGCACTGTGCCATGGCCTGATTTAGACAATGAGAGGCTCTAGGCAATTTTTATTTTTTCCACCAAAAGTCGGTGAAGCCCAAAAAATAAAGGTCCTCATGTCCGCAGATGTCGCGTTTTCACTAAAAATATCGGTGAAGACCAAAAAAAAGGTGTTTGTTGTTCGTGATGAGGCCCCTCATTTTCGCCGAGGCCCCCCATGCGGTCAACTCTTCCATTACCAGGAAGATACAAAACTTACGCAGACCATCGTCTGACGGACCGAAGAAATGTCGTGTTTATCTACATCTTCCATGGTTGGGTGCTACTTCGACAAGGTTCAAAAAGCAAGTCACTTCAGCAGTTCAACGCAGTTACTTCTCTACGAAGCCTCGCGTCGTTTTTACGACTAGACGACTTCTGCCCGCAAGCACAAAAGATGTGCTTCCTGCTTTTCAACAGAGCAATATCGTTTATGAATTTTTGGACCACTGTGACAGTCGGGACGTGTGTCGCACATCTCAACGGCTGCAGGACAGAATCATGCAGCACGTTCCCAAATCTGTGAGAACAGGTCAATTTTCTCAAGATAGCGCGGCCTTCAATTGCTCGTGCAAATTGACCAATCACGAACCTAGTTGTGACTCGGCAATTGGACAACATCTGCTGACCAATCAATCTTGTGCTTCACATTACAGCGATGATAGATTTTCAATCCTTTCGAAAGGTTACTCGGCTTTTCATCTATCTGCTTTAGAAGCCACTTACATTGAAGTTTCTCAACCAATCCTGTGCCGGCGAAAGGAGTTTGTTTACGCTCTGAAAATATCGCGCTGGCGCTTCTGTTTTTGATTGGTCGACACTTTTCGTCCAATCAGAACTTTACTTCTTTTTTTCTCTTCAATATTTTCGCACTTTATAGCGGTCTCAGCTCTACGTTCTCTATTCTGACGATTCCCTTGACAAGTGTCAGACGAAAAGCTTCGGGAAATATATGAAACCTCTGCTTCTGGCAATCTTCAAGTTCTGTACCACCAACCAACTGTATAAATATTTGGTGAAGAAGGCAAAATTAGGGGCAAAAATCTAGGCAAAAACGCTTTAAAACTTGTTCAAAAAGTACTAAAATTGCAACTAACGCATGTAATTTTTCAAAAATTTTCCGAGGGAGCATGCCTCCGGACACTCCTTGAACCGTTTTTGTTCTGTAGTGATATCGATGTGCCTTTGCAAAAATACTTCATTTGTCTAATTCCAATGCTTTGCATCAGGGCCGGCGCTAAGGGGGGCCAGGGGAGCCTGGCCCCCCAATCGACATGCTTGGTCCTCCTAATCAACAAGCTTTCTCTTTTGAAGACAGCGACTTTTGTGCTTAATTTCAAATTTTGACCCCCCCTGATAAACGCTTGGCCCCCCTTAAGTCGACTGCTCTGGCGCCGACTCTGCTTTGCATAGTTGCAATACTTTGCAATTAGGCAAATAAAGTATTTTTGCAAAAGCACATCGACATCACTACGGTTCCTCATTTTGCTTCAAAATACCTGAAGCAGTTAGACTGTTGCTGCCGCCCTCCAGAAGTAACTAAGAATAATGAGGAGCAGCAAACACTTTAATAACACATGCTGAATTTCGCGCCTCCGAGGCATTGTGTCTAGTCTAGTTTATACACTGATATCGCGTTTTAACCAGCGCCATGGCCTAGTGGTTAAGAGCGTTCGCCTTCGAAGCTGGTAGACTGGGTTCTATTCTCAGTTGGGTCAACCCAAAGACATTTTAAAATTGGTATCTGCTGTTACACTTGCTAAACGCTCGGCAATTAAGTGTAGCGCGGAGGATGAAATAAACAGAGAATAAAAATACGTCAGTGAATTCTTGACAAAACTTAGTCCTGGCGCTAAAGGACCTTAGTAGTTATAAAGCGCCATACTGTACATTTCATTTCAACAGCTCAGATGACCGAGTAGCAAGAGAGTCCGCCTCTTGAGCTGTAGACTTGGGTTGGATTCCAAGTCTGGTCAAAACCAACGTACGTGGGCTTTAAGCCCACACTGCCGTGGACTTGTTGCCGAGGGCTTTCTGCGTCACAATTAAATTTTTGATGTCATAATTGAAAAAAGTGATTATGAGGTAAGCTCCCAGCAACAACCCCACATCAAATTGAGCCTAAGCCCACATAAATTGGACATGTGGACACTGTACAGGGCTCCTATAATGAATACTTCCAGATCAGGACTTACTAGTAAGCTTTGAGGGGCGTGCCCAGGAATTTAAAAAGGGGGGGGGGGGGCGCAATTAAAAGCCGTCCGTTTTCCGCCCAAAGACAAGTGAAGAGCAAAAAGAAAATAAAAGGTCATCACATTCGCAGATGTCCAATTTTCCGCTCAAAATCAAGTGAAGAGCAAAAAAAGATCATCACGTCCGCAGATGTCCAATTTTCCGCCCAAAGTCAAGTAAGGAGCAAAAAAATGAAGGTCTTCATGCCCTCAGATTGTCCTTCATACGTATATCACCTTTACACCACGAAGCATTTGCCCACTAGGGGGCGCGGCACCAGCGCCCCCCACTCCTGGGTACGCTCCTGGGCTTTGCAAGCTGAAAAATAGGGGCCCCGACACGATCACGAAAGACCCTTTTTTCGGGGATCGACAGTAAATACCTTTTTCTTTTAGAGATTGGTCCGATCGTTGATCACTAGAGGCAAATGTGAAAACAAAGTAACCTAGACTAGAAGCTAGGTAGGGTCTCTGATTCTCTAAATCCGGCCATACTTATGTCTACTCCCTTTTTATCATTAGGGTCAATCCTGGTGATTAACCAAAATGTATCGGTGAAAAAGTTCTTCTCAATATTATTTTTGGGTATGAGCATGTTTTACCCAATAACTTATTGAATGATTTTGTAACCCAAGGGTTTTACCGTGATGTTCAAAACTTTTGCAATCGACTTTGCACTCGTATTGTAAAATGATCGAACTGGGTTCGAAATTTTTACATCGAAGCCATGTTTTGAGAGCATTCTTCCATCAGTGTTCCTTGTTATCGGGATGGTGCACCACTGAATAAGTGAAAAGTTTGTAAGTTTTTAGTAGGGCGGGATAAATGAAAGATTTTGGATATCGCTTATAAACCCCCCCCTTGAACTATGCTATCCTGTGACCGAATGATGACACAAAAAATTGTTTTGATCATATGTGTTGCTAACCTTTCTGTACATACCCCTTGAAGTTTGCGAGTTCTCCCAAATAGCAAAATTAACATATCTTGCTTATTGTATCACTAAAATACAAGGTGCGACCATTCATTTTTATTGATTTTTCAGCAGAAAGATGATTATGCCTCTTAATATGTTATTTTATGTAAAACAATTTTTAACATTTTTTTTTCTAAAGCTGCAAGAAAATTCAGTGCCATGCAATTTGAGCATCTGTCGATAAAACATAGCAAAAAATGAACTTTAGATTGAAAAGAGGTATTGCTGCCATACAAAACAACTGTGTAATCACCAGACTTAACAAAAAGCAGTGCAGCAGAGGAATAATTACCACTCGAACGAAGGCTTTAGTTGAAAAATTTCGCTACGATTGGGCGTTGAAAGGCAAGTGTCACGCGCATACGATACTTCGTAGTATAAAGTCGGATGAACTTCATTAAAGACAATATCAGTGCGAGCCACGTATACGTATAATATATGTTAATTCTGCAGCACAAACAAAGAATCCACCAATGCTTTTCAGACGAGTTAGTAGATCCTCATTACGACGTTGGTCAGTTCTCACTATAGCTTTCTCCGTGATTCCGTCTTGTTAAAGCTGACGCCGAAACTCATTCCAAATCTTAATCAATGCACTTGTCGTAATAGAAACCTTGTTATGATCTTAACTCTGATTGCTCTGCTAAGTTGAAGCTTTTAAGCTTTGACATTCGATGAAGACGCACAGTCAAGATTTTGGTTGCTTGTATTTTTCAGGTAGTCGAACCGAACCCGAACCGCGAACCGGTAAAAACCGCTGTGTTTGGTGAACCCGAACCGAACCTGAACCGTTTAAATTTGAGATCATTGAACCTGAACCGAACTCGAACCTTTAATATTTCAAATCTGTGAACCTGAACCGAACCCGAACCTTTAAAATTTTATGCAAGTGAACCCGAACCGAACCTATAAAATTTTGTGTTCATAAACCTGAACAGAAATCGTTTAGTAACAGAATTAGTGTAGAATTAGTAACAGAATTAGTGAAGAATTAGTGCGAGACAGCTCAGATGGCCGAGTGGTATGGAGCGTCTGTCTCTTGAGCTGTAGACTCGGGTTTGATTCCGAGTCGGGTCAAACCAATGACTTTAAAATTTGTATTCACAGCTTCCCTGCTTGACGTTCAGCATTAAAGGGACAGTGTGGAGAACAAGCCGGCAAGTATACTTGTTGTGCCGTTAGGAAAGACACTTAGCGGGATTACCCCATGTTGGAGTGGTAGACAGATGGCTGGCAACTCCTAAGTGAGCTCGTATAGCGCATTGATCGCTTTCTCGTGGTAGGAGGATAAATGTGCAACTAACTAACCAACAATGTTTGAACCAGAGCTGATTCTTAAAAAATACGAACAAAAATCTCTAGACGTGTGCTGCGATGCGTAACATTCTTTCTGCTTTTCAAAATTTAATGAGTGTGAAATAAGGGAGTCGAACCAAACTTGAACCTGAACCGCAAACCCGTAAAAACCGCTTTTTTTGGTGAACCTGAACCGAACCTGAACCGTTTAAATTTGAGATTATTGAACCTGAACCGAACCCGAACCTTTAAATTTGGGTGCAACTGAACCCGAACCGAACCTGAACCAAATTTTTAAAAAGTCTTGAATCTGGACCGGAACAGAACCGTTAAAAATTAAATTTCTTGAACCGGAACCGGAGCGATATTTTAAACGGTTCGATTCCCTGGTATTTTTCAATTCGTAATTAATACACCCTACTTGACTTTCCGCAGCCATATCGTTTATAGGAGCATTTTCACGAAGGCCTAGATTCAAATTGATAAATAATTTTTGTCGAGCTGGATGAAAATTTCCAAATTCAGATACTGTTCCACATTGTCAGAACCATTCTTCTGCCAGTTTTGGAAGTACAATATTATCTTGAAAGATTTTCATCAACTTCATTTTTTGACAACTGCCAAAGTCAGGCTAAAGTCAGACAAACTGCCAAAGTCAGACAAACTGACCTTAAATCACAAATTCGAAAGCTGGTTTTGAAACACTGTTTTCCAGAAGTTTTTCAGCTTCAGTATTAGTGAGATTATCACCAATAACGCTTTCGCGTAAAAGTATTAACTTTTGGTATGATGTGTTGTGCTTGTATTTCAAAGCAAGTAAAGGTTAAACTACATGAATGCCGAGGATAGAGTACACGAGCAGGAGTGTGACCAAATAATCTACAGTATATCTTGAAAAGTACGGAAAACACATGCAAGATTGTTTGTAACATGCTCATATTTACGCAAAACACCAAAAGTATTCAATGTGGTAAACGCCACATCGTCACATGCACAGGCATAGACAAATCTATGTATTAAAATATTCTTTTCTTTATGACACTGCTGCATTTTTCTTATAGAAGCAATACCAGTAGCAAATTCTTTAAAATAATTTTAAGGCTTATGATGAAAGTCCTTGCTGATAAAATTGCATCATGATGCCTAAAAATTCTTCTGTAACAGCGTCACATGTTTTTTTTTTTTATTCTTATTTATTTGAATTTTATCCGCCTATTGCGAGAAAGTGACTATACGAGCTCGCTTTGTGGTTGCCAGCCATCTGTATCCCACAGCAAGATGGGGGAGTCTCGTTAAGTATCTTTCCCAATGGCACAACAAGCAAACTTTTCGACTTGCTCCACACCGTCCCTTTAATGCTTAACATCAAGCAGGGAAACTGTGAATACCAATTTTGAAGTCATTAGTTCGACGCGACTCAGAATCAAACTTCAAGTCTACCGATCCATAAGCAGACGCTTTATCCACTCGGTCATCTCATTGTTGTGGCAAGGGCAATTGGACATTTATCTTAAATCGGGCATGCAACTTGTCTTTTCCAATTGCTAGTTCAATCGCTGCATAAGCGTTATAGTGATGTGTTTGTCAAGCATCAACGCTGAAGGAGTGGAACAAAGCGCTTTACCTGGAGCATGATCTGTGCCAACTCCCAAGTCATTGCTAGGAGTCCATGAAACAAAACAAGTTTTCAAATAATAGTTACTGCTATTTTTCATTCGGCAGGTTAAACTACTACCGATACCAGCAAAAGTAGTATGAGAATTCCACGTTCAGTTTGATGAAACTGTCATTAGGATTAGATTGCTTATTGGTAAAAAAGCATGCAAAAACCTTTGCTGGAAATTCATCAAAAAGTCAATTTACTATAAACTAGAAAAAGGGGTGACGTTTGATTTTTATCTAAAAGGTTATTTAAGCGCATAAACATACTCCTGGTTAAAAACATTAAAAATGAATGGTCACATCATTTATTTATCTCAAAAAATAACCAAAATATGCAATTTTGAAATATAGGGGAGTTTGCAAATTTTCAGGGGGCATGTACAGGGGGGTTAGCAACATCCCAGACAAAAAATTTTCTTTGCATCATGATTCCGTTATGGGATAGCATATTTTACGAGGGGGTTTGAAAAAAAAAGTATTTATTTCCCCCCCGATACTTTTAGCGGCAAGATCTGCAATTTGAGGTCGGACAAAATTGGGCCGGTTTTGTGTCATAGTAAGATACCGGGCCGGTTGAATTTGCTAATCACCTCCTGTGTCGGGTATGTATTAAACGTTTTCCATTCAGGTTATACTTTGATTAAAATGTTTAAAATCACTTGGCTTCGCTTCGGGAAATGACATCAGATTACGGCAAGAATTTAAAAATATACGCTGTAACGCGCATACAGAAGGCAAGTATGCTGCTCTTCTTGAAGCAGCAATTATCTAAAATGTCAATCGTTTTTAGTAGACTTTTATTAATAGAAATAAAGTATCAGCGTCAGGTCTTGTTTGAAATATCATGAATTCTAACTGCGCTAATTCTTTCAATACACATACCTTGCGCTAAAAAGACTTGTCAAAGAGCCTTTGATTAGATTGCACAAGCTTATAATTTTGCAAGCATTGCAAATTAGCTTTTCATGTATTGAAAACGTTATGTTTTGTTTTACAGTAACGTGTTTGCTTTTTGGCTCTGTTTGATTTCATAGAAGCAATTTCTTTGTGTGTCTTTGTTGAGAATGGATTCGCCGAATTATACTTTTTGTAATTATACTGTTAGCTTAATGATACTTTTTTGTCAATGATTTGCTGCTGGCTTACTGACTAGTTGATATATCTATTAGAGGCTGAGTTTTAATTCCCTAGGTTGCACTGTAAATTTTAGTAAACACATTCCTACGCTCCTATGGGCTCTCGCTACAATTGGAAAGTGTGGGGGGTTAAGCGTACGTGTTGTATGTCGTGGTAACACTGTTCTGCGCTTTGTTAGCGAAACTGCATTTTTCAAAATCATGCGAAAAGCACAATCCACTTGAGTCAGGGGTGGCCAACCTGTGGCGCATGCGCCATACGTGGCGCATTGGTTACCTAAAAGTGGCGCATTGCACCTTTTTGATGACAAGCCACTTCTACTCACTAATTTTTTTTCATTTGCCCTCCACCGATATTTTTCAGTGGAAAACAGAACATCTGAGGGCGTGAAGACTTTTTTTATTTTTTGCTCACCACCGACATTGTCAGTGGAAAACAGGACGTCTGAGGGCATTGGCGCACGCAGGGAAGCCATGGTGCCATGTCCCCCCTTTGGCCCTGTATTAAGATGCTAAAACCTAACTTTCAGTCTATAATTTCTTGAACTAATAATGGTTGTAGCCTACTTACACTTATTTTAGCCAAGCTTCTGCTTTTAGACGTAAGCTGCGAAAATATTTTTGCATTGCCTGTAGTGACTGCACTCACTGCACACCCTTTTTCGATAAAAAAGTGTGCTAAAATGAGTGTTTTTTTTTATGAAAACCGTAAAAATCCGTTGGCGGCTGTGGGTCTCACCCCCAGACCCCCGGTTGTGGCCCCTCTTTGCCAAATCCTGGGTGCACCACTGTCTGAGGGAGTGAAGTGAAGATCCCTTTTTGGCTCTTCATCGATAATGCACGCTCTTGTTTTAAAGAACTGAAAAGAAATGGATGCTTGATGTGGCGCATCTAAATTAAGGGTAAAGAATATTGGCGCATGGAATCAAAAGGTTGGCCACCCCTGACTTGAGTTAATGAATAATTTTTATACAACTTAATCACTGCGTTTTATTTGTGCGATTTATTTTCAAAGCGATATAATTATTTATTCCAATGTTCATACTGCTGTGATATGACTTTTATTGATAATGTTGTAGTTTACAACACTGATCATGCAGACCTTGTCTTCTGCTTCCGCACATTATCCTACTCTACATTGCTTATAAATTTCCGGCACCTCTGCCTTTTCCTAAATCAAAATATAAGCTACATCTGCCTACAAGTTTTACGCAAAAAACCTCTTCTATCAAATCTTCATGCATGCTGTATCACGCCGAAGCGTGTAGCGAGTTGCTAGTACCGTTTGGTATAGCATTTACGGTTTTAACACCTAGCTTAACTAAATTTGCAATTTTCATAGTCTGGAAGCAATGGGTCGCTGTTGAGGTGCGACGTCTGAAGCGACTCGACCTTCAACTCGTAAAACCCTTTCATCAGAGGTAACTTTAGCTATTTCACCTATTAACTTCACGGCTAGTCAGAAAGAAAGCGGCAAGTCTGTGTTCATCATTCACTTACCCATTCTGTGTAACGCAAACTTAGTGACCATTTCAGCTCTCATAACTGTCGTCAAAAACAGCGTCGATAAAGCGCTTGAAGAAGTTTACTTTAAAGAATGCTTGCATATTAAACAGAGTATAACTAAAATAAATTTCTTAACTTCCAGGTTTTTGAAGTTTCCCCCACTAAAGGCGACTTGGCGCCTGTGCGAACAAATTGTGTAGACACAAGTGATGCTATTTCATCTCGGGAGTTGAAACCAGGGAGTCGAACCCTTTAAAATACCGCTCCGTTCCGGTTCAAGAAATTTAATTTTTAACGGTTCAGTTCCGGTCCAGATTCAAGACTTTTCAAAAATTTGGGTTCAGGTTCGGTTCGGGTTCAGTTGCACCCAAATTTAAAGGTTCGGATTCGGTTCGGGTTCACCGAAACCAAATTTTTAAGGTTCAGGTTCGGTTCAGGTTCACTAAATCCAAATTTTAAAGGTTCAGGTTCGGTTCGGGTTCACCGAAAAAAAACGTTTTTTACCGGTTCGCGGTTTAGTTTCGGGTTCCATTCAAAATCCTTTAATTTAATTGGCCCAAAACTGCAGTAGGGTTTTGTATCATTAAAATAACGAAATGTGAATTGCATGCCCGAATCAATTAAGATTAAATAAAAATGTAAAAATTCATTAAATTTTGAAAAGCAGAAAGAATGCTACGCATCGCAGCGCAGATCAAGAGATTTTTATTAATATTTTTTAAGAATCTATGTAGTGCCGTTTGTAAAATACGTTTTGCATGCACTTTACGGACAATTTAACGCTTTTCCCATTCTAAGCCAAAATGGCAACGAAAAAAGTTGGACTGCATTCTGCGGACTGTAAAGAAACATTGCAACAAGAAAAGACTTACTTGAACGCTTTTCAATGCAGTGCCATTTGTAAAATTAACATTACATACAGACTAAAGACAAATCAACACTTTTCTCTGTTTCGAGACAAAATGGCAACGTAAAAAGTCGCACATTTTGCGGACTGTTAACTAAACACGCTTTTATCCAGTCTAAGACAAAACCCGTAATGAGCAACAATGCGACAAGAAAGGATTTCGTTTCTAATCCTTTGGCAAAGAAAAAATGAAGTGATTTATCGACGCGACGAGTGAGGCCTAGACTCAAGACCAGTTTCGGCGGCCCGTAAAATTGTGCCGTCTGTAAAATAGTGCAAATCGTAAAATCCATTTGGAAGCGATCGGAAAACTTACGTCATTCAGTGGCCGCCAATAACGCTCGCGCCACTGAAAGATGTTCACTCACTATCTCCTCACCACTACACTGAAGACAGTTCTCGTGGCAGTCAATCATCATCATCGCGTTGGTATAGGATTTTGTACGTTTTTGCAATTTTAAAAGCTTCATTTATTGACTTTTGCTTTGGGGGCCAGTATGTTAGGAACGCTCCCTTTATTTTTTCGAATGATGTTTTTGATTGTTTTGCTTGAGAGCACTATCACCACATACGGAAATGTGAACTAGAGTGCATACCGTTTTGAAAAATCGTTGTGCTTTGTCATTTTTAAACCAGTTAGTTCATTACGTACGAGACTTCTTTTTGATTTTTAAATTTTGAGTGCTCTGCAGGGACTCCATGGCGCCTGGTGTCACTTCAGACAACGTTTCCTTGCCTCACACCAACCAGTTTTAATTTTGACGTCTCGTACATAATTACAGCAGTTGGTAATTTTGCTCTTTATTTTTGATATTGCATTCATTCGTTTATGTAACATATTGTGCACTGTGCAGGTGCGAAAAATAAATTGCAGTTAATGTGCCTTTTTTTTATATTTACACGTATTAAACAAACAAACACAGGCTTGTGGAGTAGAGGCAAGACGTTACATTTTTTTTGAATCGCTTTTGTTTAGCTCAAATCATTTTGTTTTCAAAATTAGCATAGGAGATTTTTACCTTCTTTACTTTGTTTTAGATAAATCCGCAGCTATTTGTTTCAACCTAAGAAAGGCGGCTTTGAGACTATTAGTCAGTTGAAAGTTTTATTTTTCTTTCTAAGCCAGGGTTTCCCAAACTTTCTGTTTATAGGTACCCTTGGACAGTTTATGGATTCGCTCGTGAAACTCCAAAAGTACATCCTATCTAGGCTTACCATATTTTCACTGCACAAAAAGAGAACAGGTTCTTAGAAGGTGTTCGCGTCCGCAGAAGTCTACTTTTCTACCCAAATCAAGTGAAGACCAAAAAAAAACAAGCCCAAATTTCCACCTTTTTTTTGCTCTTCCAATTGATGCAGCCGCGGCTCTAATCTAGGCTCTAGTTAATAACTTAAGGTAATAAAAAATATAACCTAATGTACTGTACTTCAAGAAAAGTCGAAATGTACCCCAGTTTGGGAACTCCTGTTCTAAGCCAAGCTTGCGTTCAGTTTCTGGCGCAGCATTTAGCAATAAGCGAGCAAAAGCGCATACCTAAGGATATCTTTGTTGCTCTGCAATGTCTTGGGTGCAATAATCCCCGCTCCTACGCATGATACTGTAATTGATAAGAAGCTGCGCAGTCAAAAACTAGAAAAGCTCTTCGTCAAGTCACGTTCCGTAAAAACGCCGCCTTCGCAAGGGAAAGTTACCACTTCGCGTCGCATAGCTGCGCCGCTTCCTGTGTAAACGCCGCTTAATCCGCCGTGACATCAGCATATCATATGCTGTGAGCTGTTGGACTGCACGTTCGAAATGACAATGGCTAACATTTCTGAATTGTATAAACTTGCAATTGAAGAAAGAGCAGGTGAGTAAAAGAAGCAATAGTGTATGCTAAAATCATAGGCGTAGCCAGGATTTTCAATTGGGGGGAGGGGGGGGAGGCCAAAGTTTAAAAAAAATCTTAACAGCTGGAACGGATCTAGAAAATTTTGGTGGGAGGATGCAGATTTGAATTAGATTGAGTGTTAACTAGATACAAAGACGTCAGACGTTTAGACCCGGAATGGGGCGTCAATGTTTCACGTCAGAGGCGTGTTCAAAGTTTTTTTAGGGAGGGCACCAAATTGTGACATCTTTTAACGTATACGCGTATGTTTTCCGGCAGAGTAAATTTGAAGAAAATTGAGGAAAAAACGACTCTAGGGGATCCTGGGGCATGCTCTCCGGGAAAATTTTTGAAATGTTCATGGTGTAATGGCCTTTTTAGTGCTTTTTGAAGAAATTTTGATCAAACTTTTTGCCTCTCATTCGGAGTCCTTCACCAAATATGATGCATTTTGTTTGCACATTTTCGATTCATGCGTGCTTACTTCAGGCCAAAAAGGGATCCAGAAAATTTTGGTGGGGAATGCAATTTTGAATTAAGCTGAATGTTTGCTACTGTAAATGCAAAAACGGTAGAGGTCTAGACGCAGAAAAAGGCGTAAATAAGCCCTTTGAAAATGTTTTTTGTCTGAGGCGTAATCAGAAATTTTTTTAAGGAAGGGACACCACATTTCAACATTTTTTCAAAACTAGTTTTTTTCCGACAGAATTAATTTGAAGCAAGTTGAGGTACAAAACATGGTTCCAGAGGGTCCGGAGGCATGCTCCCCCGGAAAATTTTTGAAAATTCACGTACTGTAATGGCCATTTTAGTGCATTTTGAACAGATTTAAGGCAATCTTTATTAAAATTTTTTGCCCGTGATGTTGAGTGCTTCACCGATATCGATACATGGCGTTCTACAAACCGGGTTTCACATAAGCCGACAAGATAACGTTTTGTTTCTCCATGACTAGAGTTCTTTGATATCGCTTATTGCTCAGCTGAAAAGCAAAAAATACTACTGCTTCAGTACTGGTACTTTCTGGTATCAGCTTGAGTTACGTCTTATGATATCGTGCATGTGACCTGCACAGGCTTGTTTCCCTGATTTTGATGTTAATTATGTCTCATTAATGAAATTAGACAGGTGTTGTGCAATTAAAGCTGTAAAGTTGAGTATGATAGCTTATTGTTCAGTTGTATAGTTTGTTTGTGAAGTTCTACCTGCAGGTTAGAATTCAGTGATAAAATAATTATTTTTTTAGATCCAAGAACTAAAGATTGGTTTTTGGTTCATAGCCCATGGCCTCCCTTTTGCATTTTGTTGACATACATTGCAGTATGCATCAATGCGAAAAAGATAATGGAAAATCGAAAACCGATGAATCTGAAGAATGTACTATTTGCCTACAATCTTGCTCTTGTTATTCTTTCAGCTTACATGGGTTATGAAGTAAGATTTTTGCGACTAAGCTCATATTCCGGCAACCTAGAGGTCCGGCAGCTGGAAGCTTACCAATTTTCACCCCTCTTATCATTTAAAGTACTTCAAACCATGCACGAAATCAGATTTCTGCCGGGGCGGGAGTGGTGAGTGTGGCTAGGGTGAGAGGTAAACACTAAGCAGGGTAACTCAACAAATTACTTCCCCTGCAAAATTAGTTTTAAAATGTGCAATACCCTTTCGTAAAAAGCAAATGAACATTGACGGAAATTTTCCGAAGTGGGGGGCTGGGGGCGTTAGATCAACAACTTACTTACACAGCCAAACCAACGTTAAAATGTGAAGTGGATAATTTTTGTTTCACAAATGGCCATTGACAGAAATTTTTGTTGGTGGATCGCTGCTGTCAGAAGCCTAAATAAAGTTGTCCATTTCAGGGGGTACAATTTGGCACCACCAAGTATTTCCATATATAATACCTTTCAAACTGCTATAAATCACTCACAGAAGTTACTTAATTCGCCGGCCGGATATTTTGTTGCGTTAGAAAAAATTTTGAGGCGGCCCTCCTCATTTTCGTGACGTCATAATCATGATGTTTGCCGATTATGGGCTAACGTCCTAATTATCGTAGTCTAGTCGGAAGGAAGAGTTCACGCGCACCCCAATGACATATTTTTTTATTCATATTTTTGGATTCTTCGGTAACTGAAGTGTCCAAATCAGCTGTGTTTCCACCCAAAACTCTTTCTCGAAGAGTTAAATCGGGTATTCCCCGACAAAAATGAGGTGAAATTTTTGACTTGGGCAGTCTTCTTTTTCTTGACTTGTAGTTGCAGTGGAGTACTCATTTTCGGCTTAAACGAAGGAAGAAAACGAAAAATTTATTTAACGAGAAAATTCACGTTTATTTTATGATGACGTCATCTTATTTAAGCTTGAATCTGATTTTTCTCAATTTTTTTGTAATCGGGCAGGATACTTTCTACAGCGTCTAAGTTTATTGTAGTATTTTAATAAAACTTGTTCCAGCATGAAAGTTGTTTCTTTCCCACAAAATGAATTATTTGGACGTTTTTGTGATGTTCACAGACAAAATAACGCGCTAATGTACATAGGCGCTTATACAGTCACTAGGTTACCGGTATTCTCAAACGCTTTTTCATACCACACTGACTGGTTGCGCAAATTGCGCATGACTAATTATTTCTCCATGAAATCGCATGGCGTTTGGGCTATTTTATGCGGCGCCGTTTGGAAAAAAGTTTAGGTTTTCCACATGTTTTTTTGGCCAAAGCTACATGTTGTCCCATATATTATGTAGGATATTTTCGTGTATAGGCTGTATGTAGGCCTATAGAACAAATATGTGGTTTAAGATAGCCGAAAAAACTGACTCAAAATATATAGAAAATTTCCTACTGTTCCTTCATAATAGTATAAGACAAATTATTACATAAATTAGCCAAAAAGAAAGCACAAAACATAGGTTATAGGAAATTTCCTATATAAGATATAATACAAATTGTGCTGCTCTTTTGGCTAATTTATGCTTATTTGTCTCATAAATTACATGGGAAATTTTGCTATATTTTTTGCTTCAGTTTTTTCAGCTATATACTTTAAACCACATGTTTGTCCTATATATAAGAAATAACTTATATCATATATTGGATAAAATGTATAGCTATTGGCCGAACAAACGTACTTATGGAAAAACCTAAATTATTTTTTTCCAAACGGCGCCTCGTTCTAATTTATGAAGAAATATGTTTCGTTTGCTGTATTCTTCAAGAGAGTCGCAAATAATAATGCGAAGCATAAAGATACAGAGTGTTTCAAATTTGAATATAGAGATATAAAAGGTTTAAATACAAGCACCCCCTAAGTTAACGATTTTCATAAATTGAATAACACTTACGAAAAACCCAGAAGCAATTAAGTTAATTAAAAATGTTGGTTTCATCGATCACTTAATAGTTCGTTGACAATTGCGTATCTCGGGGTTGAATTAATTCTATTTTAATCAATGGAGAATCACCACATTTAATCAATTGGATCACCATGGATTATTTCCATAAACCCTGAAATATTAAAATATTATTTGAATTTATTTCACGATAGTCAATCAAGTTTTGGCTTACTTGCTGTAAGTAACTTACATATTACAGTATGATATTTTTTGTTTCGCTGTTTAGTCGATCCTGCGAGCTAAATTTAATATGTTTTCGCATGATTTTGTCCAAAAATTTAGCGGATTGCGAGCCCCTAAAAAAAACAAAATATTGGCGAAAGTTAGTCTGCAAAGCCCCAAATTTTTACGTTATCACTAAATAAAAAGTTTGATTTTTTGCGATACTGTGCCCATCTACGCTAAAAGTTTATAAAATTCATTTTTATTTCGATCAATAGCGACATTGTACAATATTTCATTTCGGTAACGTTTCGTTTCCGTCTTAGAAATTGTTCACATAATAGTTGCTCCCAATTGTCACAAACATCCCCTGTTTTCAATCCTTTCATCTCGATAAAAGTTATTATGGATTAAATTGCTCAATTTAATCTTTCATACAGTCAAAAAAATTGCAAGATGCTGGAAGAATGTAATTAGACTGCAGAACCACAATGACTTCGGAATGTTTGCACCGTTTTTGTCCCATATTTGCATCTTTTGAGATTGTGATTTATCCCACCATCTTCCTGGTTATCAAATTAGAACCAACTTGAACTATAATTAACATAAAATTTTATTACAGTTTAAATTAACCTAAAACATCACTGCAATTCATCCCACAAAAATACACAAGTTAATGCCAGGCGTCAGAGCAAAGTTCATGATTCAGGCCCACAACTAGAAGCAAATGCTTAGGGGGGCGAAAAATATTTTAGGTCTGTCAAATTACCTATACCGATACCATGCATTAGTAACCAATTTTTTGTAGGGGGGCGATACCCCCCTGGCCTCCCCTTGGTTGCGGCCCTGTCTTGATTGAATGTCTGCAATCTCGAATGTGCGGTGCAGTCAACTACATTGCATTTTAAGTCATAGTATAATTGCGCGATAAACGATCTCAGTCAGCACAATTACGCATTGCTATGAGATTGCACACAAAATCTGCCCGCAGCAAAACATCGTAAAGCAAGCGTTGCCAGCGGACAAAATAATTACAGAGTTATCATTCAAGCTATTCACTTCACAACTCCGTTGGCGACTATTGTAGCTATTCTGTATATTCAATGCAAGCAAGAGTCTCTATATTGGCCGCAGTGCTAAAGTTTAAATCTAGGACATCAATTTGTGATTGATGAGACCAACATTTGTAATTACCTTACCCTTGTGTTTTTCGACCCACGATTCAATCCACCCACAAAAATTTCTGTCAATGGCCATTTGGGAAACAGCGTTATCCATTTCGCATTTTAACGTTGGTTTTGCGGGGTAAGTAAATTGTTGAGCTAGCCCTCCCTCGAAAAATTTCTGTCTATGTTAATTTGGTTTTTACGAAAGGATATTGTACATTTTAAAAATACTTTTTTAGAGTAAGTAATTTGTTGAGTTACCCTGTTTGGGGTGAAAATTGGTAAGCCTTCAGCTTGGCTCAAGCCTCTGGACTGCTGGACTATCACTGCTGTTAACATTTTTTGTTTCTGGCAAATGGTGTAGGCTATGATTGGTTTTACTTTTTGTTTTGTACCTAAATAAAAAGTATAATAGTATTTATTTTATTGCTTAAAATAATGAAAAAATAGTTAGAAGTCAGCGCTTTGTGTTGCTAAATAAAACTTAAAAGTATGTGGCATGCCTATTTAAAAAATAGATCAGGTGCAGTGTTTTCCTTTTTAGTAATTAATGCAAAGGTGCTGCTTTTGCTCATACGGTGTTGCATTCAGTTTAGTTCAAACCTGATGTTGTGTTGTGAAGTGGAGATATTTAATAGTACTGTAAATGCAAAGAGAGTCTCTATTGAAAACTGTTGTTTACCTAAGATCATGTCATTAGATTGTGATGTCAGTTGATTATTTTTTTTAGAAAATGCATCATTATGAATAGACTGTTATTGACATATTCATACCGGCCGGTTAGCTCAGTAGTTAAGCGCACGTTATCGCTAAGGGAGGTCTAGCATTCGATTCCCAGGCCGGTAAAATCGGCGCAATGTCGTCAACGGCTCACAACCGTTGCGTCGTTTCTTATGAGTTGTGTTGCCCAGGCGCTGAGCTCACGGAGGTGGGCCCCGCCAGCAGTCGCCACTAGTTACATGCTTCGGCGTAATACCGCGAGTATAATGAAGATTTGATTTTTATTTAACGTATTCATTGTAAGCAAACTTTATTTAATGTCAATACGTGATGTTGGAAGTACTGCATTGCTGCCTTCTAAATTTTATCGTTTATACTACATTTTAGTGCCTTATATTCCCCATGCAAGTTTATTGGAAATACTTGCACAGTACATTTGATGTGAAAGTATGGTTCATACGTCTGTTATATGTTGCAGCTTTTTATGTCAGCTTACCTTGCCAAATACAGTTTCATTTGCCAACCTGTAGATTATTCAAAATCACCTTTGGCAATTCGGGTAAGTCTGATTTGAGATTAAGAAATTGAATTGCAGACCTACTGTTTATGTTTTCATTACTTGCGTTCCTCTCCTGAAGTTGCCCAAGTTGACATCTTGGTTTGCAATATTTTAACTTCATTTTAGTCGGTGTAATGTGGATTACAAGACTTTGAGTGATTAATGACTAGAGAGAGATCCGCGGTGTATTTTTTGCAAATGGCAAATAAATAATATGGAGCTAATAGGGGTAGTGGTAGTTTTAACGATGCTGGTAGTATAAATTTGACATATTTGACATATATCTAGTGGTCAGTGGCGTAGCGAGAAATTTATAAAGGGGGGTATTATTTCTACATTTTTTCAAGCGTGTTTTTTTTCGGCAGAACTAATTTGAAGTTTATTGAGAAACAAGAAAGTCTCTGGGGGGTCCACGGCTGGTGAGAGGGGGAACAGGGGGGGTACAAAGTACCGGGGCCCGTCATGTTTTAAGGGGCCCGTCGAGGGGCCCCGCTCTTACAAAATTTTTCTTTTGGGACACACGGGAAGAATTGCTGGAAAAATTACGCCTTCGCTATGTTAGAACCTACGTCCAGTGTGCGAAGTAGGGGGGATGGGGGGGGGGACATGTCTCTCCCAGTAAAAATAGTCGTCCCCCCAGCAAAAAAAGAAAATTTGTCCTGGGGAGGGGATGCAAAAACGTCCCCCCCCCCCGTGGTAAATACCGCAAGAAGTTAAATGTTTTTTATACGTGTTGCTTGTGGGTACGGACTGTGACGATACTTTCCAGCATATCTTCTAGCCATTACGGTTTCCTTCGCACATTAATGAAGAACAACCTTTTTAGTGCGCTTATTACAGAACAGTTTATTTTTCATCAACATTGCAACAGGTCAGCAGTTTTTTATAAGCCTTAGTGAAAGCACTAAGACTATGTTAAAGCAGCGGTTCCCCAACTTTTTTCATATCATATTTGAGGTTGAGAGTATGAATTAAGAAAATGCTATACCTTCTAGAGCTCCGCCCCAAACCCCGCTGGGGTAGCTTACTGCTCTACCCCCAAACCCCTTGCTTCATTTATAAAACAAAAACCTGCCCAAAACCAAGCTTATAAAGTTTTCGAAATTCTACCGTTGATAATTTTTGTTCATCATGCTGTATGCAAACATGCAGTACGCCCTCCACCACTGTTTTATTTTGGTCATTGACCATTGAAATCGCCCCAGAAGCGTATTTAGGGGGGGGGGGGCATTTTCCATGGCCCCTCCCTTCTTGACTTTGCCTTTTAGTAAAAAAGAACAAATGATGTCAAGTGACTGAAATACGAGAGACTCTTTTGATGGCTTTTGTAACTTATGGCTAGAGGCCGATCTAGGGGGGTGGGTGGAATGAGGGGTATGCATTCACCCCACCAACCTTTTTCAACTATGTTTTAGATAAATACAAATTTTGCATAATTTCAAACCTCTTCGATTACAATAAGCCTTACGCCTTAGACACGCACAATTGAAAATGTGCGAACAAAATTCACCATATTTGGTGAAGTACTCAGATTTAGAGTTAAAAAATCTAAACAAAGCTTGCCTGAAAAATGTTGAAAAAGCACTAAAATAGCCATTACAACATGTAATATTTCAAAAATTTGCCGGGGGAGCATACCCCCGGACCCCCCCAAAGTTTTTGTTTTTTAATCTGCTTCAATTAGTGCTGCTAAAAAAAAACTACGTTGGAAAAAAATGGTGAAATTATACTCCTCCTCCTTTTAAGATTTCTTGCTACGCCCCTGCGTCACTCGATGAACAATAAATACCATTTTCGCAACATTAGTCTTGTTGTTTGGGTTCAGAATGCAGGCAAAATTGTGGACAAAAACATCCCCCCAGTAAAAATTTTCTACTTCGCACACTTCCTACGTGTGCGGGATGTCAAGACCTTTTCTTTTTTAGAGAGTCAAATTTTGGTACCGAGGGGGCCCGCATCATATCTCTGTCCCGGGGCCCGGATTTTCTCTCGGTGGCCCTAGGGGGGGTCTGGGGGCATGCTCCCCCGGAAAACATTTGAAAATTTACGTATTGTAATGGTAATGTTAGTGCTTTTTGAATAATTTTCACGCAAATTTTATTTAAATTTTTTCACCTTAATTCTAAGAGTGCTTCGCCCAATATGATGCATTTTGTTCGCACAGTTTCGATTATGCGTGCTCAAAAGGCGTATTGCTATCGAAGAAGTTTGAAATTATGGAAAAATTGTGTAAATCGAAAACATTTTTGAAAATGGCTGGTGGTAGGATGCATACCCCTCATCCTACCCCTGGTTCCGCCCCTGGCCATAAGCTAGAGAAACCATCGAAAGAGTCTGGCATATTTGATTAATTTTGTTCTGTTTTACTAAAAGGCAGAGTCAAAAGGAGAAGGGCATGGGGGGGAGGGCATTAATAACTACGTTTTTACCACTAATTAGCTTCTGTGGTCTATAATTTTCCAAGTGGAGTCTAGCTCAAATTTTGTTAACGCGGCCTGATCTCATAAAAAGCTCGGAAAAAAACTTCAAAATGTCTATTCTGTTTTGAGCATGATAAACATTTTCAGATTTATGTAAATGAAAACTGGTGCTGATGCCATCATTTTGAGTTGTACTTACGTTGATAAACGTCTAGAGTTAGATACGACATTTGTTTTTTTTACAGATTGCCAATGTATCGTGGTGGTGTTTTATATCGAAATACATTGAACTGCTTGACACAGCTTTTTTCATTTTGAGAAAAAAGTTCAATCAAGTCTCTTTTCTTCATGTATATCATCACAGTACAATGTTAATCATTTGGTGGTGTCAGATCAAATACGCAGCTGGTGGACAACGTAAGTAGGACTCTAGTTCAATCTCATTGCTATAATTGTTTGTTACTTAACTTACTTGCTTATGCTAACGCAGTCATTGAGGTCCCTGTTTAAAGATGACCATGATTGCATAGTTAAGGTCCGAATCTCGCCCAAGTTTTGTGCTTCATTTTTGAATAATTTGATGTAGTATCTGCAAGTATCGAGTTTGCAACAAACTCTGATTTAAATGGCTAGAAGAAAAAATTACAGAAAAAAATATCATCAAACAAATAAAGCTTCTTTTTTGTCTCAAGTGAGGTACCCATACGTTATTCTGCATTAATGGGGAATAAAGAATTTTGGGCTGTTTTGTGAAGTCAAAATCTACGCTGTTATTATCTTATTTATCACGTGCCTCTTGATTGTTGTAAATTTTGCTACGTTTTTGTAATTTAATGGAAGCTGGGTGTGAGGTTGTAAAAATATGTGATTTATGAAAATGGTATTTATTGAACGTTGATTTGTTTTTAGCCTTTTTTGGCGCTATGGTGAACTCTTTTATTCATGTCATTATGTATTCATATTACGCATTGAGCTCTTTGGGTCCTCACATGCAAAAACATCTGTGGTGGAAAAGGTACATTACCAAGCTACAACTGGTAAGCATATGACATACAGTATGTTCAACGTTCGACTTAGTAGTATGTTAGTAGTGGTTTTTGATTTGGCTAAATAAGCGTTTATTTGTGCGGTATTGTCATTCGAGTATATGTTTTGCTGTGTTTTTTTGCTTCATTTGTTTTCAATTTTTCCAGGTTCAGTTTGTCTTGATCTTTTCACATTGCACATACAATTACTTCGCTGATTGTGACTTTTCCGACTGGTTTAATGCTATAGTCATGTTTTACATGATATCACTCCTTGTGCTGTTCCTCAATTTCTACATACAATCATATCTAAAAAAGAAAACGTCATGAAGATTTTGCAATTAGACAGTTTTTGAAACTACCTGGATAATTTTGCATTCGACAGTTTTTTGCAGCTCATACTGAAGTGTTTTTTGCAATTGTTTGATACCTAATGGCAAATATATCGGTCAGTAACAAAATCAGTTGATTATGATGTTAAACACAAAACCATATGATATGTTTACGTCATTTTTAGAATGTTTTTTTGAGTTTTACTTGCTGTTAGTGTTTGCGGGCTTAGTCCGATCTCGTAACTTAATTTAAGATTTTTATGTAATCTTTGCATAATTAGCAAAATTATTTAATTAATGATTAATTTCGAAATTAACTGATCATTAGGGCAAGTTTCTGCAACTTTTGCAAGCTTTTTTTACAGCTTAGGGAAGCTTCCTAAGTAACAAAAAACTTTATTACAGCATGTATGGAGCTGTTTGCCTAAATTTTATTTTGCAACTTTTACGAAATATTTGAAAAAACATCTCACAAAAAAGTATGAGCAGACAAGTGTAATTTTACTAATAATTATTTCCCAGGTGTAGGTAAGTCTGTGTTACGTCTACTTTGTTTTAATGCAAGCAGTAATTGTCAGAGAATGCGTAATGAATGAAGTCTTCCAGCGTCATTTATTCTGTAACAATGGGCTCGTTGTATTCTGTAATTATAAATTTCAGCGTGCTGGGTAAAGAAGCTGTTAGCTAAAGACCGTCACTTTGCTCAGGACGATGTTTGGAAATATTTAGCAGTGTATGTAAATAAATCATGTTCATGTCAATAATAGACACAAACTTTGACGACTGATTTCATCGCTCGAGATATTTTTTCATGCAACTTTACAACTTTCGTTAAAAATAATTGCAACTGTTGTTAAAAATAAACGCAACCTTTTAATTTTTTTAGTGCAACAAATACTTGCCCTACTAATCATGCAGCATGGCAAATGTTGATTCTCACTAGCTACGTTTTTGTTACATTTGAAATGTGCCTGCGCGTGAATGAATGTGTTTATTGTCTATGCTTGTGACGTTGCTTTCTGTCATATCATAATGCTTTCCTTATGTTTTGTTGTTCCTGTCTGCGTTTGATCAGTTTAAATTTGATAGAAATGGGAGCAGATGCTTCGTAAGTTGCTAGTCTGCTGCAACTGCAGGGTAGGCTGTGTGAGAGCATTCAATTAATAGCTATTTGCATTCTATTTGAATAAAAAAAAGCCTAGTTGCATGGGTAGGAACAATTGAAGTGTTCGGCTTTGTTAGGTTAGTTTGGTTTTCAGTTCGTCTTATGGTTGGGTGTAGAACCTTTTCGGTTAGTCGATTCATATCGCGGTAGTTATAGATGGACTATCTCTTTCCCTTCAGCCCTCTACTAGTTTTAATTTGATTAACGTCTGTAAGTTTTCTTCCCTAGCGAGTGCGTAGTCGTGGGTTTAGGTGATTTGGTGTAATTTTACTTGCACGATTTTTATTTATTGTTTGAACAGAAACCGTGAGTGTGATTGAATTGAAGTACTGTGGACGTACGTGCAGACTGTATGCTGCGAGTATTTCGAAAGTTTCAATAAATATTTGATGACGATAAATTCCTGTCTCATCTGCAAGCTGACTCAACCTAGTGAGGCAAATTAAGAACATCGTTTCGAAAAAACTCAAAAGTCGAAGCATTAATACCTACGAAGCGGCTTGTTAGCCAAGCTTTGCTTTGGAAATTTTTTACGCCTCTAGTGACGGTGTGACATGTTATACGACTTACGTGTGATTGTGTATCGATAAAGGCTACCTATTTTGGCAACAAAAAGAGGGGGGACAAAAGATACTATGTCCCCCCGTTCCCCCCTTAAACTCGGTCTATGGTCATGCACAGACAAAAGAGAAAAAATATTCGTCGTTGCGTGGTATTTAATTGTTTTGATTCTGCTGCTCTTTTTAGATTTGAATAGATTTTGATTCGTGATTACCTAAACGAATACAAGTAACGGATAAAAAGTATCGCATATCTTTTCTAAAGTGATCACTTGGAACTGTTACTCAAAGGTAACGGTTAAGCACATCTCTTCTATACATCTCAAAATCAATTATTTTTCCACAATCTGAAGATAATGAAAAAGGCAATCTTAATTGGCAATTTTTACATTTCTGTTAAAGATTATTGAAAAAAACAAAAAAGAAAAGCTATCAAAAACAGTTAGGCTTGTGAATGGGCAATTGGGCATAAATTATGCACCACAAGCAGCATTCAAACAAATAAAAATGTCAAAAATCGATTTAGCCTAATTGCTCTACCCTACATCAAATTTCAGAAATAACATTGAATTCGCAGTTAGGACAAATTAATAGACTAAAGAGACTTCTTCTTAATATACTGTATACTCCATAAGCCCAATTTTTGGCACAAGTAGCATCGCACCTATTGGAGGATCCAAGGGTCAAAGGTCTCAAACCTTTTTTAGAACTAAGCTTATGCTATTTTTGCTGTTGCTTTTTTTGGAGAAGTTTGTCCTTTTAGAAAAAATAGGCAAAATTCACTAGGTAATAGGAGAGGTACCTAATAAATTTAACACAATTGGCTTTACGAAAATTGTAACATTGCCTTGTCAATTGTTATTTTGTACGATAAAAGTTGAATTGTCTTCTTATTTTACCAATGGGCAATCGCCGCTTCCTGGGGTCAAACGCACGTGTGGGCTTTCTGCCCTCGGCACCAGGTGGGCGTCTTCCCCCAAACGCTAGAATCGATTTTGGCAACTAACAGCTCAAACTGTTCACGTTAATAGCTGATCCAACTATATACTGTACATTGTGCAATTCGGACTATATGAAATACTTAAAACAACTCACTATTTCTTTTTGCTAGAATCAATAAACTATTTTGATAACCCATTCCTAAAATTTTTAAAATATTTTAATTTTGCCACCTAAAATAAACTTTATGATTTTAAAACTTAAGTACCCAACGTCCTGCTACCTAATTTCTTGCAAAGGTTCAGTGACAGGATGGCTTTCCTTTCCAATGTATATTCATAGCAATTATGACGTGATTGCTAAGAAACAGCTCGTGGGCGTATTACCCCTAGTAGGCGTCTAGCACCACTTAACCCTATGTCAATAATAAACACTTAAAACATAAAAAAAAATTTTTACGCGCGGCATTCTCAAAATTCCGGGTCCCCTAAAAATTCCGGTCCCGGTACCAAAGATACTCCCTAGATCCCCCTGTCAACGGCCCTGCGCTGACCGTTCAATCCGAGAGAAACTCGGGCAACTAGAGAAGGCTGACGCTGAATTTGAGACCTGAGAAGAAGAATCAGTCGCAAGTGCATCAAAAGAGTTGCATCATAATGCTATCTCGGTTCCTAAGAAGTGTTTATCACCGTTCGAACACCGTCGCAAAGCTTCTAGCGAGGAATCAGTTTCAAGGGTCGCCGATGATTTATACCCTAAAGCTATTCCCGTTCCTAAGAAATATTCAGTAGACCTATCTGTCCAAATTCAAAGCACAACTTCTCTATCAAACTCAAGTCGTGAGTCAAGCAAGATTTCAGAATGTTGAGCAAGCTGATAGGAAGTAGGGTACACAGCGCATAGCAGCACCGAACCACATAACAACGCAAGGAAAATTTTAATCTCTTCTGATTAACCTGGCACCTCTTTCCGTCCGCAGCACCCGTAGCCTACATGCCTTCATCTTCACCTTTGTGTTAGGTCCCCTGGGATTGCATCTGGTTCTGAGTCAAATGAGCGCTATTTGCCCAAGCCTTCGAACCCTTTGGTGGCGTTACGTTGGATTATTGGGCGTTTGTAAGTCGTTCTGACGTGCATACTGCATGATAATATTGTGGGAGATGAGGTGTGTCGTGTTCTGTCTGCATATCATAGTCTGACAGGTTGTTTTACAACTTCCTATCCGTTTGGCGTCAGCAAGATTTGACCTTTCAAAAAGATGATGAAGAGCAACAAGACCCACTTCCTTTCTTACCGCGGAAGATCAGCTGAATCTAGTACAGATATATGTGGTCCTAAACGCTTCCTGCAAACATGTATGCACACCGGCTCTGAAGTAGAAAAGTTTGTTCAAACTAATATAAAATCGTTTAGCAAACAAAAAAATAAATCCGGTTTAACTATTCTTCCAGATGAGAACTGAGCCGAACAGCATGTGAAGCGGATACAGGCCTTTCGTATCAATACTTGCAAGTTGCAACAAAATTTTGTGTAACCTGAAATTACTAGCGGTGACCGAGAATGAAAAGTTACAGAGAAGGGCATTCAACCAGTGTGGTTTACCTGCTCGCAACTTCCTCCTTGCCTTTCTTAGAGAAAAAAAGAGCAGAGGCAACTCCAAGAAGGTAAATACTGTAAATATATAGTATTTATAGACTGCATCAATATATAGTCGGCTGCATCAATATATAGACCGCATCAATAGACCGCATCAATATATAGTAGGCATCATATATACGCATCAATATATAAATATATATATAGACTATAGTTGGCCGCGAGGCGGAGCGTCGTTTTTACGACGGCCATGATCGGAAGGTTGATGATGGTTCAACTCTCACCCAAGCCTCGTTGTTGCGTCCTTGGATAAGATGCTTCACGATAGTTATCTCTGCTTGGTGAAATCTAACAAGTAGCAAATTGAAGAAGTCAGACGCAAAATTCAAGCGGAAAACTCGGAAACAAGGGCAACTCCTAAGCGAGTCCGGATTCGTCCTATGCATAGCGACTCCGTCGCTTTCTCGTGACAGGAGGATGAAAATGAAGAAATCAAATCTATCATTCACACGTATATGTATACATTGATTGGTTCATATTCCATCTATTCTTTGGGACTGAGAAATACTGCATGCGATGTAATAGATACCTTCAATATTTTCACTGAAATCTAAGTTGTAACGCAAGTGTAGGAGAATGAGGAAGCGGCTTCCTCTCCAGAGAAAAAGAAAGCAGATCCACCGGTAAACCTCTCCACCAATTAACATCAGCGACCAGGTAATATAGCCAAAAAAATTCGGTTTTTTTGTAGGTTATTTTTCGCTGATATGCCACAACATTATCATTCTTCTTTCACATATTTAGTTCAATTTGACGACGGTACAGACACAGATCTCTCTGTCTCATCTACGAAAGAAGAGGACTACGCAATGGAGATGATATACTTTGGGAAGAATATTTTAGATGCGACTACAGAGATTTAGATGTTATTGAATAAAATCGTGACAGCTAAACACCTTTAATATTATCTTGGTTGGTTTGTGCAGTGAATTTTGACTTAACGCTAACGAGACCTAAAACAATGAATTCCTTGACCTCGAAAACCTATGGGTGGACATAAAAATTATTGTCGTAGCCCCACTAAAACGCGAGATAAAAAATCCCCCGTTTTGAGGCAAAAATGGGGCAATGAATGGCCGCAATATAGGAATGTAGATGCCCAATTAGTTATTCATTCCACAAAACGATTATTAAAATCAAACAATCCCAAAAACAAGCTATTGCAAGTCAAAACCAAACAAGTATGTACTATTGTACCGTTTTGAGACGATTTCTTGGCTATTAGGCGGCCGCCATTTTGCATTTGAGGCCCAAATCGAGGTGGCCCCCACGTGTTTTTTGAAATGTGTGACCCATAGTAGTCAAATCAAGTGAGAAAAGTTTGACCCAAAAATCGACTAGTTTTTATCTGGCATGGACCTGTCTAAGAGCAAAAGCTATGCTTTCGGTTGCTTGATATCGCCAAAATCAAAGCTGCTCCTCCATTGTCATTGGAGTAAAGGCGTGTTTACCGATACGCGACACGCGGCTCGCGACAAAAAATTTTCACGCCTTGTTTGCTTTATTTTACTGTTTATCGATCTCGCGAAAAGCTGCGAAATCATTCTATATATTTACTTACAGTACATTATAATTTTAGTCGCGTGTCGCGTATCGGCAATCGCGCCTTTACTGTGCAATAAAAAGTCGTGCCGAAAATCATCAGTTTCATTCTAGCAGTTTTAGCTAACCTTATCTTAACTCTGTTCGAAAGGTGCACTACATTAATAGCTTTGGAATGCACAAAGCTTCCTAGGAGTTTCAGACAAAAATGCGTTATTTTCTTGCGCATACTCAATATACACTGAAGAAATTTATTAGTTTTTTTTGGCACACACAATTTAAATGCAAAAATGTACTGCGCTGCTACAACGTGAATTCGGTGCACCGCAAGAGGCGCAACGTGACTCTGCAATCAATTAAAAACTTGCCGGAATACAGAAAAAAGAGCACTTGCGATTCTGTCTCGTTGCAGTACTCACGGTTTATTGCAGTTTCGTAAGTCTAAATGTAAAATAGAATCGACGTTTTTTTATCATGGTTTGTATGCCAATACTGCTGCCTTGAACCGACTAGTTGTTTGTTGCCTGTTGAAATGTAAAGTACTTTTTAGCTGTTAAAGTTAGACAACAAGCTGGGGTTGTAGAGCTGCGCAAGGACAAGCAGAGTTAAGCGCACAAGTAGGGATAAAATCAATCAGATGCATGATACTGTGTCTACAACTGAATTGGCAGACTAGATCTATCCATTACCGCACCGTTGAAGTGCTTATCTACTGTGACATAAGGTTTAATTCTGCACAGGTCAAACCAACTCTTGTAAACTCCACAGTCAACTCTGAACATGCAGTATTTAGTACCGTACGCTTACTTTACCATGCCAGTTATTACTGCTTCTCGCTAGATGTTGCTATGGACGTCAGAACACCAGCTGGAAGGATCATGCTTAGTGTTGTTGAGAAAAGCATGTACAGTATTAAGGTTCAGCATCGCTAAATGGTTTCAGCAGGCTATTACTGGTGGCTAGATAGGTGGAGCCCGCGCAACTTTTAAGCGAGCTGGTTAAAGTTATATATGTCTTCGTTGTGGTGTGATAGAGGGATCTGGAGATGTGTTTATAAGCCTTAACCTTGTTTCCTTTGTGAATAGATCTATTAGCTATTAGTAACAATTGTTAGACAGCAAATACTATGAGCTACATGTTCAAAATGTCAATTACAAATATTTCAGAACTATATCAAATCGCAATTGAAGAAAGAGCAGGTAAGTAAAAGCAGTAGCATTTTGAAACAGCTTGATCATTACACTTGTTGGCAATGAACATTAACAAACTGTAGAAATATGAAAAATATGATTATAGTTTGGCATAGGCGTAGATTTGCAAGCGAAATCTCGGAAGGCGAAAAAAATCTTTTCAAAATTTTCATAAAGCTTCGGTCTTTCAAAACGTGTGCTGTACTTACACTAAAAGTAATGTTTCGCAGTTACGTTTGGTTTTCAACCTACAGTAGAATAAGAGAAATGAAATTTAGCAAACCGAGGTCGATTGCAATTCTTAAAATTGTTATTATTGGCAATAAATATTGGATAGGTGGAAAATTTTTGCTCACCTAAAAAAAGTTGGGAGCAGATAAGCTGGGTAAGCTGCAGCCAGAGGTGCCTTGGTGGAGAGGCTGGCCCCCTTAGTTTAAAAAAAATCCTTTGAGGGAGGTCCAACTATTCAAGTCATAGTAAACTTTTAGTGCTAATCATTATTCAGTATTTTCATTTTCGAGTCTGTCGAACAAAATTTCGCAACCGAGAGTACCTTCAACACTGTTCAGGCAATATTCTTACCGTTTGTGAGATGTTTGTAGGAGTGATTTTACGATCACATCGAGAGTTAGCAGACAAAACTGGCTGCATTTGTCGTGACGAAAGCGGAGTTGAGTTTTCCAAATTGATCTTTGGGTAGTTAGGCTTTTTTGTTCCCAATTCAATAACATATCAGAAGTTGGAGTATCTTCTATAACATTTTAAGAAATTTTTTTCATTGTTGCTGTATCGTTCATGACTTGTGAAAATGATTGACTGCTGGAGGCTGTTGTTACATTAGCATAACGATCTCTTGTTTTTTCTTGTATTTTATTTGTTCGTTTTATAGGTAATTTGTTTACCAGCGCCGTGGCCCAGTGGTTAAGAGCGTTCGCCTTGGAAGCTGGTAGGCTGGGTTTTATTCTCAGTCCGGTCAAATCAAAGACTTTAAAACTGGTATCTGCTGTTACACTTGCTAAACGCTCAGCAATTAAGTGTAGCGCGGAGGATGAAATAAACAGAGAATACAAATACGTCAGTGAATTCTTGACAAAATTTAGTCCTGGCGCTAAAGGACCTTAGTAGTTACAATGCGCCATAAAGCCATACAACATTTCATTTCAATTTGCATCGTGCGCCTTGTACATTTTGACTTCTGCAGAGTGGACCAGACATGGGGCAATTACATCACTCATGTAATCAATTACGATTACTCCTATTCATTTTATTACGATTACTAAAAATTTCATAGTAATTGATTTCAATTACATTAACGGTAACTGCGATTACAATTTCGATTACTTTTAGTCAGTTATCGGGATTGTTTGTTGATATTTTCTGTTTCACTTTTTTGCGGAAATAATATCGCTTATCATGCGGAACAATAGCTTTTTTACTGTTCAAAAAAGTCGAACACGCGGAAATAGCACTTCTACAGTATACACATTTCTTCAGAAAACAGACGTTTCAACAAAAAATATGCTTCCGCAACAACCCCGCATGTGGCGCACCCAGGATTTTGCAAAGAGGGGGGCCAACAACCGAAGCCGCCGAAGGCTAAGAGGGTTTTGAGGCGTAGCCCTTGCCGCCAACGAATTTTGCGGTTTTCACAAAAAAAAAACGCTCATTTTAGCGCACTTTTTTATTGAAAAAGGGCATGCAGTGAGAGCAGTCACTATAGACAATGCAAAAATATTTCGCAGCAGTTATGTCTAAAAGCAGATATTTGGCTAAAATAAGTGAAAGGAGGCTGCAATCATTATTAGTTTGAGAAATTATTGACTGAAAGTTAGGTTTTAGCACTTTATTACAAATCCAAAGGGGGGGTGCATGGCACCGTGTGCTTATGAACCCTACCGCATATGAATGAACAACGATATCACAGATAGGACACTGGCTTTTTTTGCTTTACATTCTTGGTGATGGTAGAGTCTAACACTCAGATCAAATAAATGAAGGTAGCAGTGCGCTAATTAAATTTTCGCTTCCTACAATTTGGTGTGGAACAAAACAATCCAGCGGATAGACTGATCAATTGCGGTACAATGCAGAGCAATTACGCAAAGCAAAAATTCTTCCCGTTTCAGGTAGCATCAAAAGCGAATTTAATTAAGTTTACTGTAACGGCAGCGTTGAAACGAATTATCGGGTTTTAAACTGACAAAAAATAGATGTTTGTTTGCTTCTCTCAAAATACATAAGTGTGATATTAGTAATCGTGGAGATTAGTTTTAAATGCGATATTAAATGTAATCCACTGGATAATGTAATCAGCTGCAATGTAATTGATTACGATTACAATTACGGAGCTGAGTTTTGGTTTATAATCAATTACGATTACTGAAAAAAGTGTAAATAATTGTAATCGATTACTAATTACATTACGATTACCCCATGTCTGGAGTGGGCCTGTGTTTTTCTGGCAAACTACAGTATAGATTGTCACTTGTAATTTCAGTTTTCGTTTTTCTCTTACGTAACTTAGTTGTGGAGTACCGACAAACTTGAGTACTTGCGATTACTACCATATTTTAGTAAGGACAGTTACAGCTCGAAGACCTATACCTGTCACTTTTCACCTTCTCTGACTCTAGATCTACACCCTTCTGAGTTTTGAATGTTTAGTGATTGTGTGCTTGTAACTACATAAACCAAGGGTGGGCAACTTTTCTAGTCGTCCAGCCATATGTGGGATAATAGAGTCCTTGGTGTTGGCGGACCGGATTATTGGATGAATCGTAGGTCTATTTAATATCACAAACAACTGCCAATATTAGGGTCGCACTGGTTGGAAGAGCAAAAAAAAGGTCCACGGTTCATGTTTTTACAAGTGCCGGCGGGCGGCATAAAATAGTCCCGCGGGCCGTATGTTGCCCATGCCTGACATAAACTAATGTTTTAGGAATCGGAAATAAGCTTGTAACAAACGTAGTAAATCATACTGCAGTACTGCAGGTGAGTGATACCGAAGCAATTATAAGCTTTACACGATTCAAATGTTATGGATTGTCGGCGTTTAAAACAACTGATTTTTTAACATTGAATAGGGCCCCCCTATTTCGAAATTTACCAAGGCACCCCTGACTGCAGCCTTTTGCTTTCGTTACAAATGGTCTCTAGCTGTTTGTTATTATATTTCATCAATTGGATATCAATAAATAAACAATAAATACAAAAAAATTGTCTGATCGTTATACAGACAGTATTTTTTTCGCGAAACTTCGTCACGTTGATTGTTCTCGCACGTAAGCTTTCAGCAGGGTAGCAATCCAACGTATTAATATTGTCCAAGTGACCTTTCGTATTTGTTTATTTTTTTAATCACATCAAAACGTTCAAAGTATTTACGGTAAATTACGGATCTTTGCGAAGTTAAAAACGACGTCATGCGTTTACTTATTTGTTTACGCTCAACAGACAAATTTTTTCTACATTTTAACTGTGGGCAAAGTTTTAATAGCGAAAGCAATAAAGCAAATGAAATCTGAGGGGGCCCTACGTATTTTTCTCCCTCCTTATCTTGAGGAGGCTGTGCCCCCTTATCCCCAAGGGAATCGACGCCTATGGATACAGATACCGGTGATTACTCAGTGAAAAAGCAATAAATTTCACTGCACCAGTACCGTAACGTTTTGATACCAGCCTGTGTTGTTAGTTAAATGATCTTGGATGACCTTTCTTATGTTTCCCTGATTTTGCTGTTTAGTTGAATCTCTTTCATTTATTAGAAATTGGCAAATATGTGAAATTAGAACTTCAGATTTGAGTATGACTTGATTACCTTGTCATTTTGTGCATTAGCGTACAATTTTTTTTTTTTAGATCCGAGAACTAAAGATTGGCTTTTGGTTCATAGTCCATGGCCTTCCTTTTGCATTTTGGTGACATACCTTGCCGTATGCATCAATGCAAAAAAGATCATGGAAAATCAAAAACCTATGAGTTTAAAGAATGTAATATTTGTCTACAACGTTGCCATGGTTTTACTATCAGCTTACATATGTTATGAGGTAAGATTTTTACGACTAATTTTTATTTTTACTTTCTGGCAATTGATGCTATAGTGTAATTGACTTCACTTTTTGTTCTCTATCATAAAGTACATAAAGTGTGGTGGACGTGGGTTGACCGCTACGCCAAACAAAGAGCTCAGTGATACACGCAATAGCATAAACACAGAAAAATCAATCACCAATTGCAAATTTTTGCAATTGGTGATTGATTTTTCTAAAGCAGGGATGGGCAACTTCTTTAGTCGGCGGGCCATATGTGGGAAACGAAGTCCTTTCCGGGCCGGATTATTAGATGGATCGAGTTTAATATCTTCAACAACTACTATTGTCAGGGACGCACTGATTGGAAGAGCAAAAAAAAGGTCCGCTGTCAAATCTCGTTACTATGCCACCTCGCTACTATACCACTTTTGACCGTCCTTAAAAAAAATTCAATAGAAAACATAAGGGTTATGCCACCCCTTAGTCTCGGTACTATGTCACGTGCGGCAGGATGTGCAGTACTGTACTGCAGATAGAACAACCTTGCAACGTGACAATGTAATACACCACGAGGTAGGCCTACGCTAAGGTACCGAAAGAACACGCGCCAGTTAATGATTATTCAGAGTTTTGAGCGGACTTCAGCAAACTTGAAAGAATAAATCAGGGAGTCGAACCGTTTAATTTTTCCGGTTAAGGTTCGGTTTGGGTTCAACAGCGGTTTCAAATTTTGGTTCCGTTCCTGTTAAGGTTCAGATAAACTGAAACGCTTCGGTTTCGGTCCGCTCCAGTAAAAAATATTTTAAAAACCGGTTTATAAAGTTCCGGTTCAGGTTCGCAGTAAAAAATGGTATAACTCTGGTAACACAATTTAAAAAATGAAACGTACAAAGCAATTTTTCTTCGCATTAACAAGCCAATATAATGCAAAAAATACTTGTAGTAAAGCTAATTTCGAGATAGTTAAATGGTTACTATGCTCTGACACCGGCGACCTATACTGTGATAAAGAAACATATCTTCACATTGACGGGCCAATGTACTGCTTGTAGTTTCTGTGCAAGTGCTGTATTTCTTTGAATATAAATCAGCTTCAAAATTCAAACCAGCTTCAAGGTGACACGTGTGACCTCACGGAGCGAGCCGCTTTTTCAATCGGTTCAGTTCCGGTTCGCTCTTGCGATTTTGAAAAAGACGATTCGGGTTCGGCTAAGGTTCCACAAAAATAGCCTAAAACCGGTTTATAAAACTCCGGTTCGGGTTCGGTTCGACTCCCTGGAATAAACGACATGTACAACTGTACATATTATACGGTAGTCGAGTATCGTTTCGTTCGTAGCGTTTATCGTCTCATTAATGCAGTACATTAAGTACAGTATACGGCAGCCATTTTGCACACTCTCGTTACTACGCCACTTTAGCTCGGTCCCAACGGGTGGCATAGTAAGGAGATTTGACTGTAGTGTACACGTCCTCAGATCTCCTTTTCGTTCGTAGCGTTTATCGTCTCATTAATGCAGCACATTAAGTACAGTATACGGCAGCCATTTTGCACACTCTCGTTACTATGCCACTTTAGCTCGGTCCCAACGGGTGGCATAGTAAGGAGATTTGACTGTAGTGTACACGTCCTCAGATCTCCTGTTTTCCACGGTGAGGAGCAAAAAGAAGTCAACACGTCCTCAGATGTCCTATAAAAAATAATAAAAGGTCTTGGGCTTGATTCACGGTAGAAGTTTATATTTCTGCAAGTGCCGGCGGGCCGCATAAAATGGTCTTGCGGGCCGTATGTTGCCCATGCCTGTTCTAAAGTATGGTAGATGTATACACTTATCGCTTTAAATAATAAATAAAGCAGCCAGCACTTTACATTACAGCCAGCATTTAATGTGAGAAAGCATTAAGCAGCCAACACTTTATGTTGCAGTCATGCATTTAAAATCAAACTTGATGCGTTGTAACGTGGGGATTATGTAATAGGAAATGCAATGACTATGTCTATAAAAACTATTGTTTACATAAGGTCATGTCATTGTAATAATAATAACACATTTGTATAGCGCTCTTTCCTAACGGAAATTCAGGTCACAAGCGCTGAAGCAAAACAATAAAACTGTAGCACTAGCAACAGTCGAATGACTCAAATCAACATTGACAAAACATCTCAAGGTTGTAGTTCTTGCTCATTAGATTAGGCTGTACATAACGATAATTGTTATTTTTTTACACAAAAAGTAAATCAATCATTTATTGACTTTTATTACCGTACACATTGTAAACAAACTTTGTTTAATGTGAATACACCCTATAAAACGAAAGTCGTCCTACCTGGCCAGCTGAATGGGAAGTCAGAACGACTTCCACGTGTTGGGTCGGAGGATAGAACGTCCTCCCTTACCAACCGTTGCAAGAGCAACTCCAGGGAGATACCTAGGGTACCATAGAGCGGGACAGTGCTGCTAATTGAGCGGGACATTGTGAATACACCCTGTTGGAAATACTGATTTGCAGACTTCAAATTTTGTTCGTTTCTGCTACATTTTGGGCCTTTATTATTTCCATACAAGTTTAGAGGAAACATTGGCCTTTGACGCACAAATATGATTCCAAACACCTACCGAGAGCGTTTATGAATACTAGTTTTTCTATATTTTATTTTGCAGTTTATTATGTCGGCTTACCTTGCCAAATACAGTTTTATTTGCCAACCTGTAGATTATTCAGAAGCACCGTTGGCTATGCGAGTAAGTCTGATTTGGGATTAACAAATTGAAATGTATTGTTTATGTTGTAATTGTTTGCATTCCTCACCTACAGTTCCCTTAACTTAAGGTATTATTCTGGTTTGCTATATTTAAACTCTATTTTAGTCAATGTAATGTGGATTACAAGACTTTGTGTGGTTAATAAAGCTAAAAAAAATTTCGTAGTTGCGAAAAATAATTGATTAATGACCGAAACAAAAAAATAGCTTGTATCTATGTTGACGAAAATCTGGACTGAGATATGACGTTGTTTTTTACAGATGGCCAATGTTTCGTGGTGGTACTTCATGTCGAAATACATTGAACTGCTAGACACAACATTTTTCATTTTAAGAAAAAAGTTTAACCAAGTCTCTTTTCTTCACGTGTATCATCACAGTACTATGCCAATTAATTGGTGGCTTCAGATCAAATACGTCGCAGGTGGACAATGTAAGTAGGCAGTCGTTTTATTCATCTTATTAATTATTCATTACTAACATACGCTGTCATTGGGTCCTTGTTTAGCGATGACGAGAGTTATGCTTTGACTTTCACCCTAGTTTTGCCTTTCAAAAATCAAATCAAACCTTCATTATACTCGCAATATTACGCCGAAGCGTGTAACGAGTGGTGAGACCCATCTCCACGGCTTAACGCCCCGGCGACACAGCTTCGAAAAAACGTAGGCTATCCGTGGTGGCTAGCCAGTAACAACACCTATGCCCGCTTTGACAAACTCGAAAATTGACCCAGACCCCGATAGCGATGCGATTAACGATTGAGCTAACCGGCCGGGCTGCTCTTTGCTTCATTTTTGCATTGACAGGAGATATGAGTTTCGGGCTGTTTTTTTTTTGAAACCTAAAACTACGTTGTTATTTGCTGACCGGTATGCATTGTAGAGCCTTTTCATTGCTGCAGATGCTGCAGCCTTGTAATTTGATGTACCTGGGTGTTACGTTGCAATTATATGTGTGTGATATATGCTTGTGGTATTTATTAAACATTGATTTGTTTTTAGCTTTTTTTATCGCCATAGTGAACTCTTTTATTCATGTCATCATGTATTCGTATTATGCATTGAGCTCTTTGGGTCCTCACATGCAAAAACATCTGTGGTGGAAAAAGCACATTACCAAGTTACAGCTGGTAAGCATGTGTCATTATCTGTTGAAAATTCGACTTATTAATGTATAGCGATTTTTGATTTGGCCAAATAAACCTTTTTTGTGCGGTATTTTTATTTGTGCAAGCGCATTATGTTTCAAAAACGGGGCCTACTTCTCTATTTATGAAAAAGCTCTGTGGCATCTTTCACAGCTCTGTGAGCTGCCAAATTTGAAAGATTCGCTGCAAATCAGTTCATCATTATACCCGCGCTATTACGCCGAAACGTGTTGCGATAATCGACCGGTCTTGCTTAAAGAACATTTTGATTCATGTTTGGCGCTCGGTGTTTAATGTTTTGCAGTTTTTTTGTTTTTTTTGCTCCATCTGTTTCATTTTATTTTTCAGCTTCAGTTTGTCGTGATCTTTTTACATTGCACAGGCAATTACTTCGCTGATTGTGATTTCCCCGACTGGCTTAATGCAATGGCCATGTTTTACATGATATCCCTCATTATATTGTTTCTCAATTTCTACATACAATCATATCTCAAAAAGAAAACAGCATAAGATTTTATCATAAGACAATTCTTAAAACTACCTGGATAGTTTTGCGTTTTAATTTCCAGATGTTGGGTTACCAGCAGATCTATACCCAATTTAAGATTTTTGTATAAACTTCGTGTTTGTTTAATTAATAATTAATTAAATTCGATAACTTATTTCTCGCAACTGATGCAGCGATAAAACATTGACGATTATTGCGATTTCACGAAACTTCAAGTTCAGTCGCAATTGTTTCTTGTAAAAGTTTGTGATAAAATGTTTGACATGCCTAGCTCTTCTTTGCAAAAGTGGGGCGCCTGTTCTTGAACGTCAGGGTCCCAAGTTAAGAACAGCGTATCTCGACAAAACTGATACCGTAATAGTTTTGTGGGCTTCGGGCTTATTCCTAGCGAAGGAAAGTGCACAGCTGCACATTTTATGCTTCACCAATGGGTTGATATTGTAATTAAGCCTACCTTTTTAAGTTATTTTTCGTTTTTGCTCATAAAGTTTTACTTTTAAATTGTATTTTTTATGTTACGATTTAGCGATTTGATTCGAGAAGAATATTGTTCTACTGTGGTTGGTTGATTCATAAGTGTGTTTATGTTTTTGTGTATTTGGAAATCTATGTCAATGATATACGTACTGATTGTTATAAATAATAAATATATGTTCCAGCCTTTGAATAGGAGGAGCAGACTCGGCGGCCGCGTCGTTCTCTTTCGACGATCTTCATGGTCTTTCGCTCTTCCTCGTCGTGCTGTTCCTGTAGTTATCGTCTCGCAAAGTGATTTTTTCTCAAGTATACCTATCTACTTTTATAACCCTTATGTGAAGAAAGTATAGCGAGGAGAGGCGACGTTTAGCGTAAGATCGTCCTAATGTGTCTGCAGCTACAAAAATTTTTAGTGACATCGTGGTATCACTAAGTATTAATCGATCATAGAATGGCAAAGAATTTTACCTATTAAGTTTTTTATTACACATGACTAGTGACTAGGGCAAGTTTTTGCAACTTTTTTTGCAGCTTCGAGAAGCTTTCTAAGCAACGAAAAATTTCATTGCAGCATCTATAGAGCTGTTTGCCAAAATTTTATTTCGCAACTTTTTTGGTTTTTAGAGGCAACTTTTTTTTGCAACTTTTACGAAATATTTTTAAAAAATCTCGCAAAAAAGTATGAACAGTCTTGTCTAATTATTTTACTAATAATTTCCTAGATGCAAGTTAGCCTGCGTTACGTCTACTTTGTTTTAATGCAAGCCGTAATTGTCACAGAATGTGCAATGAATGAGGTTTTCCAGCGTCATTTATTTTGTAACAGTAGGCTCGCAATATTCTGTAATTATGAGCTTCAGCATGCTGGGCAAAGCAGCTGTTAGCTAAAGATCGTCACTTTGCTCAAGACGACGTTTGGAAATATTTAGCAGTGTACCGGTATTTAATTAAATCATGTTCATGTCAATAATAGACACAAACTTTGTCAACTGATTTCACCGCTTTTTAAATTTTTTCATGCAACTTCACAACTTTTGTAAAATAATTGCAACTTTGCAACTTTTGTTAAAAATAAACGCAACTTTTTTATTTTTTTAGTGCAACAAAAACTTGCCCTACTAGTAACCATTCGAAACAAATTTTTAGCGCCACCTAGTGATATGCTTGACCAGAGTCCACCATCAACTAGCGGCAAATTGCTTATTATTGCTCAGATAAGATCTAGGAAATAGAAAAGTCAACAATAATACAAATGACTTGGTCAGGCACGACGTAAGCGTATTTTTGCCCCTCACCAAAAGTGGTGAAATTTAGCACGCTCGCAAGACGTATGATTCTGTAAGCACAAGCAAACTTTGCAAAAATCTTAAGTTTTTTATGAAGCTACCTTTACAAAAAAACACAACGCTGGAAAATTGAAAACGTACACACTACTTAAAGAAAAAAAAAAAATTACAACAAAAAAGAAAACATATTGGTGACGTACCAATAAAGAAAAAGCACCGCAATCTAGCAAAGAAAAAGTCCCAGTGACTTTTGGTTTTCACGGTTAATGTATTTAGACGTGTGAACCAATTCCAACATTTCAATAAGTAAGGTTAGTTTGTCAACTGACATTATGATAGTTTTAACTTTGTGTACAAGCGTCACAAAAAATTTTGCTCTTAAGTGCATATAAAATTCATTATAAATTAACTCTAGCAAAGCAATCATTGTAACGAAATTATAATAAACGAATATTTGATAAAAATGTTTTGAGTTGTTATTTATCTGGATGGAAAATGAATTTTGCAACGCTTCAGGTATTCGTGAAAATGTTTCAAAATTTGCACATCATAAGCTTAAAGTAAGGCACAGAACTGGCAGTGAAAAATATCGGAAGCAACATAACGAAGTTGGTTGATTAACATGAAGAAGTTGACGGGTTTTCGCGGAAGTTTGTCGACTCTGCAAACGGCACCCTAAAAAATATGAATAGTTAGTTAATTAGTTTATTATTTTATTTTTGTTAGGCAAAAAAGCAGGCACAAGACCCTTACATCAAATTAAGTATAGGCTAAAAAAACAACCGGCGCAGAACACGAAACATCCTTTCAAGCATACGAACATCCTCTTAAGCATACGATTGGCATAAATAATAATCCATAGTTTGGAATAAAAATCATACCAAAGGCCTTGACGATTCTAGATTCAACCTCCCCCCTAAATATATCTAATTATGTATTTGATAATTCTGAAGCAGCAAACTGCCAGAAAAGTAAAGGCTCGCCATTACAAAAAATCGAGAAACCAACAGTTTTTTTGCTTTGCTGTATCACGTTTATCTCCCACTTATGCTGCCAAAAAATATCGCAATTCTACGTAAATAAAAGCATTTTTAGCATCAGCAAAAATAATTAAAAACGTTACCATTATGATACAATTGGCTATACAACTCGTAGGCGCTTACTATAATCCCAAAAAACGAAAAAAGTCCAGACAATTTTTGTCGAAAGTTTTAATTTACACATTATGTCAGCTGTCACATCCTAAATGAGGTCGCGGTTTCCTTGAAAAAAGCAGTTGCATACCTAATAATTGAAATACCGCTAGATATCAAAAATGTTCCTTGCCGGAAGGCAGTGCAGTTAATAATTGCTAACTAATCATAACGCGTTAACCCACCTTTGAAAAGTTGATACACTTTCGTGGCAAACTTCTTCGTAAGTTGGTAATCTGGAACGATTATGCGGGAGTTCTGATTGGGAAAAAGTCAACTCATTCTCTTCAGTTCGCCTATGTGAAACATCTATTCTTGTCGTCAACTGCTGAGATAATGGTCGCGAACTTTGACCTTTGACCCCTATATTTTTTGCGCTTGAGTGAGTACTAGAGTAATTAAGGCAATCAGTTTCATGGTCAATGTTTTCGCTTAAACTACGCGACTCCCAACACGCAATTTCCGACGACATGCAGTCGTCTTTTTGCAATGCCGAGCATTCTGGGAAATCCGTAACAACCAAAATGGAATCCTTTTTATTGGAGCAGGACTCCATGGTTCTCAACAGATTACTTTGCGGCTTCATACCAGTTGATGATCTTCGTCTGTAGCGAACCAAACAAGTCGAAGTTATTATCAGTAAAACAACCAAAACGCCAGAAGCGAAACAAATACCAATCCATTGGGAAGTGTTCAGGGATTTTTCGCTGATAACCAAAACATTTGAGTGTTTTTTCAAAATGAGAGTAGAGTTTGGTAAAACCATGAGTTCTTCTGAGCGTTCGCATTTTAACCCAGTGAAAGGATCCGGACATTTGCATTTATTGCATCCACAAGATTGAAATCCATAATTTGGGTTGGAGCAGACTCCTCCATTTAAACACACCAAATCCGCGCAATGTCTTATGACGTTCTGGCAATATTTTCCGACAAATCCAGTCTTGCATAAGCAGAAATCTCCGAATGGCGACGCTTGACATAAACCTGTTGACAAAAACATAAAAACTCTTTAGGATCAAAATTCTAAGTCGAACCGGAGTCTCTCATTCTTGATAAATCAGGGTTGTCAACATTTTTCGACAGCAAGAGCATAAATTTTATTTGATATTTCAAGATTTGAGCATAACCGTTGAGTTTATGCTCGGGGCATTAACGTTGGGCCTCCATGATTACAACATTTCGAAACGGTCCCCTGAATCAAATTGTTTTCAAATTTGATAAGACCAAGTTTTTTTCAAACCTGCAATTGAATAAAATTAGCTACTGTAAGTGCAGTTTTAGATAATAGATTTGTAAAACTTCTTCACGACATGATATTTCAGAAGCAGATAATCGGGTTACCCCAAGTGGTTTTACATTGAAAAATCCGGGGAACCAATACCCAGAGTATCTCAAACTGAGCTTGTATCTCAACTTATTTAATATTGGCCCAGGTCTCAAAGCAGTTGTTGTTACAAAATATAGAACAACTTACTATTACAAAAATGTTTGAATTACAACACTGTTTGGATATACCCTACATTTTCAATTCCTTGTTTTATGATTTATTTCGTGTTTGAATGAAATCATACTTTAGGAGAATTGTTAATGCAGCCAATTTTAGCCTCCTACACAGCCGTATCTTATTGCAGTAGTTGAAACGATTGGTAAAAACTTAATACCATTTCAAAACAAAAACTGCTACAAACGAAATTGATTTCATTGGAGGTAGGTTTAAGTAAAAGCCTTTAGAATAATTGTAACTAGATAAAGCTTTTGTCGTGTGTTGAAAGTAAACTGAGTGTGGGAATTGTAATTAATCCGTTTCCATTTACTCGTGTCGATCAGTCGAGTTTAATCGACTTCAACATCGACATTGTACACTAAACGCGTGGAAATTTTTGATGACTAGTCCCTCCTATTCGTTAAAGCATAAAAAGGTTTAGTAATTCGAAATTAAAAGGCTATTGATGCCTATGAAAAGAGGTTTTCAAAACGGTATTGTATGAGCTTTTTCGCGACGAAATTTTCGTGTTCTTTTTCGTAATTTGAACCGAGTCGCACTTTGCATACTTAGAAAAGTTGCAACCACTTCATAGAGTCGCAAACTAACAAAAAACGAAGTTCACTCTAAACAAACTTAAACAAACAAGAAGTAGCTAACAACCACCTAGCTCACTAATACCATTAATATAGCCAATAAACTATCAAAATCTCTCATTTTTTATTATTCTGCCTCCGGGGCGGATCCAGAAACTTTTGGTAGGGGGGGGGAATTCAGGGGGGTATGCATCCCCCCCTGAATTCGCCCCTGTCTGCCTCGATAACACAACTAAGCTTTGTGCAACACCATTTCAGCTCTCGTTCTGCTTAGGAATTGCAGTGTTGTCAAGTTTTTGAATACAATTTGCCTTGCGTCAAATCAATTTTTTGCGACATAAAAATTCTTCAAGCAGATATAATTAAAAAGCATTTTTTTTAATGAATGCGACAATAAAACGAACGGTCTTGGGATTAAACCGAATCTAAACTTTCAAAAAAATGTGCCTATAAAAGAGAAACTTTGTGACATGGCCAAGGCTAGGCTCAAGTGACAGATCCGTCGTGACGGGTTCGATTCACGGCTGGAGCCGATTGCATTTGGCATATAACCGTGTGGCTGTTGATTTGGCAACCGCAAGCTCACTGCGCAGTCTCCCTCAATTATTTTTGAACTTTCGGTTCAATAATTTGCACTATATACGAACTTCTGTTATTTGTCTGTTTTTCCTTACCTCCATTACGGCACATATTTGATGAACAAGACTTTGCAAGATCATTACAGTCTCTCCCGGTCCAGCCAGCAGGACACTGGCAGGAATAATGGTGGCCATTACTCAAGCATGTCCCTCCATTGTGACAAGGGTTTTGCAAGCATTTCGACGATATTTTCTTACAATTCGTTCCAAAATAATTTGCAGAGCAGAAGCAATGGTAGCTTCCAACCATGTCCTGAAGAAATTGCATTCAATCAATCAATCCAAATAATTCTTTTTTTAAATTGAAGGGTATAATTCTTTTTTTATATGGTAGATCAAGCAATGTGGCTGTTGCAAAACTTGAAAAAACGGAAGTGCAGATTTAGAAAGCTGCATTAAGCAACAAAAACTTACACAGGCGTTACGTGTGATCTTTATAGATTCAGGGTATATTAGCTTACTTTTTTATAAGTTATTACAGCACAACAGCTGATGATGACAGCTGAATTTGTGCATTGAAGGGTTTAGTAAGGATATAGTTTTGCATAGATACAAAATGAAACTTACCACACAAGTGCCATTATTCTGGCATGGGTTGGATTTGCATTCATTCACTTCGACCGTACAATTCACACCAGTATAACCAGCAGGACATGTACATGTGTACCCCCCATGACCAGTGTTGCTACAAGTTCCCCCATTCTGACAAGGATGATTATGGATGCAGTAATTAAGATCTAAAAAATTATATGCGTAAACTGACAGCAAGCATAGGAGATACAGTAAAACGCAACAATCATGTTTAAAGCAATAAAAACACTATCCAAAGCAGATAAGAAGTTCTATCATAGAGTTGCCTTATAGCTTTTCTATTAATGAATAATCACTAAAGAACATTTCCTTCTTGCCCTCCGCCAGTGGAAACCAATGTACATAAGAGGTTTGATTATGTGTTTGGCTCACAGTTTAAAATTCTAAGGAGTTTTAGGGCGAATAAACGCCTAAATGACACAATCAACGTACTGTGTAGCCCACTTCCATCAGCTTCTAATTGTTTCGCCAGTTTACACTGCGGTATCATCAACCAACCACTACAGTTATACTCACAATTTTTTTTCCTTTTTTGCAATGAAAATTACTTAATAACCTAAAACTTGATTCCAAATACATCATGCTTGCTACAATAACGATTATAAATTACTGTAATTGTGTAACACTACCTTGGTTGCAAAAACGCCCTCCCCAGCCAGTTTTGCATTTACATTGCATGGGTTTTAAACAGAATCCTTTATCGCAACCAGGCAATACAATACATTGCGAGCAATCCTTGCCTGTCCATCCAAATGCACAGCTGAAAAACGATAAAAAAACAACTTTAAAATTTGTTGCAAGAGTAAACAGCGAGTTTTTTCGTATACAGATTGAAGTCCGCAAACCTGTAGACTGGCTTTGCAAAAATCAGGTATTCGCGTAGTGCAAGCCAATCGATTTACAATAGAAATTCTTGCTTGATTGATTGCATTACTACTTACAATGCAATACTCTTCAATCTTGTATCACCATACAAGCTTCTGCAGCAGCTAGAATGTACCAACCTATTTGCAAAAACCATATACAGCTGCAGCATTTCGCAACGGAAGAAGAATACTACCTGGAAAGCTCTTTCACAGCATGCAAAACGATTTCGGCTCTGTCGACGTGAAATTTTAAACCCGAAGTTCTCGGTAAAACAAAAAATCATTTTAAAAATTTAGTTAAATTTTCAAATGCGGTATGTTATAATTGACACAAAAAACTTTAAAAAAAATCTCGATAAGAGTTTGCAATATATTGTTTTAACAATCTTACTTGCAAGTATTTGGCTTCACGCATTCGCCGTGGCCACTGCAGTACGAGTCACACAAAGCTAAAAGCAAATAAACAAACATATATGAGAACTCCTGAAGAGCGCAATGGCACGAAACAGCCTGCAGAGCTATTTTGCCTTAATCAACATTTATTAAATAAGCAAATAGCTCATGCATATATGACAGTCAGAACTCGCACGAGGAACCAGCAGTTTGTGGTAAAGTCCAATTATTTTTTTTTTTTCGCTATGATAGGCCACAGCTTTTTAAGTCAAACGAAGTTCCAAAAGTCGTTGGTTCATTTTTTTAAAGCAGATTCTCAAACACTGCTGCGTCTTCCTAGAATGTATTTTTTTCAACGTTTTGAGTGTAGACTTGAAAAACGAGGGACTTTTCTTATCCCTACACAGATCACCCCGTGAATGCTGCTCAGTCCTGGCTCTTGAGCAGTAGCCTACGGCACAAAAAGATGTCAAACATCTTGCTTACCTGTTCTGCAATACACATCCGGTCCTTTACTTGTCCACCCGGGAAGACAAACCTTATTTCCCATTTCGTCGCAACGGTAGTGCCCCAATGGGTCATCTCTTGGTTGGCAATAAGTTGAACAATCCTCCCCATAATAATGTTTGAAACAAACCATTCTGTAGGCATACGAAAGAATGGAGTCTCGGTGGACGTAAGGATCTGGGGTAATCCATGAATTTTTGGTGTGTGTCGCTGGATTAAGTTGCCGTGTTGTCACCGCTCTAGAAAGCAACACTTCTTCGGGTTCTAAAAACAAATTTAAAGAGTCACTGAGTGCGAGAAAAATTAATGTTAAATAGAAACCAAATCGGTAAACCGTAGCACAAGACAGACGAACTGATTACATGGCAAGGTTGAAATAATGCACGAAATAGACCAAAAACGGTTGGTTGTAAAAGAAGCAGACGATTAGTACTTTGCTCCCGTTCAGCTGTTATTTTTTACACCAACATTTGAAGAAACTTACTGAAGTTAAATTTTTCATCAGCTTCTCTGTTCACCTTTCCCATTGCATCAATCACAAGAGTAAAATAACGCTAAAACAAAAATAATTAAGCAATTAAAAAAACAACGATACAAGTGCTCAGTACTTGACAAAGCTGGCGCCAGAGCAGTTGTCTTAGGGGGGCCAAGCGTTTATCAGGGGAGTCCAAAATTTGAAATTAAGCACAAAAGCTACTGTCTTCAAAAGAGTAAGCTTGTTAATTGGGGAGGCCAAGCGTGTCGATTGGGGAGCCAGGCCCCCCTTGGCGCCGGCCCTGGTACTTGAACTCGAAAAAAAAAACAATTGCTTGAGGTTATTAACAAGACTCCAATAAAATTGGTGTCTAAATCCTTTGAAAGTTTCATAAATCTGAAAACAGCACTTAAAAAATATGTAAAAAATAACACTTACAGGCCATCTACTTGATGTAAAGTTAAATTGAAAGAGCCTACGTTGTTTCGCGGGCTCAAAACTGTTCTTGCCCAGTACGGGTGAGGTGATACTCGCATAGGAACATTCTCCCAAACAGCTAGGATCCAAATCCTTTTGATGGTGCGTCAGGCAAATTCGGAAAAAAGTAAGACAAGGTGCAGTGCACACGGTGGCTTCCGGGTCGGCACAGCACCTGCCAAGCTGGTCCAAGCCTTCATTGTTGATAAACTTTAATACTTCTACTTCGAAAACACCATCAGCTCTGACCTGAAAAAATATGAAATTTGTAAAATATTTGGAAAATATCGAGCAGGATTGTTTCAGCAGATGAAAGGCTGGGTTCGCTTATCAAGTTAGCCAATGGCAGCGCATCATTCGGGGTCGGGGAATGGGGTACAAGGGCAACCGTGAAATTTTCTTCAGGAGCGCAAAGATAAATACTGTATTTACTGTTGATTTCTTTTTTCGACGATTATACTACGACATTAAAATTAAAGTAAAAAATTTAGCACAAAATAATGCAAGAATTAGGCTACACAACAATTACCACAAGCTAAAAAACAAAACCCTCTTTTTTTCTCAAATACGGTAACAAAAATTGTACCCACCTGGTGAGAAAGTAAACAGAAAAATAGTAAAATCGCAATATATGAAGCTGTCATTGTAAATAAGTAACTGACAAATACAAGGAATTGAATCAAAAAACAAAATATGCCAAGGAACTGGATTTTTCAACAGAAAAAAATGATATCCTAAAACCTGACAAATTCCTGGCGCAGCATTTCAAAAATTTAATTTCTAGTTGAAGCTTCTAAAAAACATTGTTATTCAGAAGTAATATTATGCATACACAATTTTGTGAATACCGAATGCTGCTATGGTTAAAATTTCTTAATAATTTCAATGAAGTTGACTATTTTTTTACTAAAATGGATCTATCTGTCACTTTTTGGAACTTTTCTCATCTTGATATCAACACTCACCTTCAAATTCCTTTTTAAACTATCGCTTTTTTCTGTCAATTCGGTTTACTTTTTGCTATTGAAGTATTGACACCTGAAACTTCGTCTACGCTGGCTTTCATATTAATTACCAGTTCGCTTCGTAAGCTCTAACTAAAGTTATAAAAAAGACACGGTTTTATCTGTAACAGCTTTTTTTCTAATTAACATCATTTTGTATCAACCATAGCATTGAACACGCGCGCATACAAAATGTCAATTTGAATAACCTGACTCTAACTATAGTCCTGAATTATTCTACATCAAAGTATTTTGAAAACTGTAAAACTAGATCGGCCATTTGGCACACTCACTGTACAACTACGTTTTTTTTGGTGATTAGTCTGCCGCAGGTTGCATAGCTTTTAAAGCCAACAGTCAGCAGCCTTCTGTGTCATGCAAGGGTTTGAATAAAGGTCACACATCAAACAGATCAATCCATTGTTTTTGATATCTCTAAATTGTTTCATCCTAACGGCAAAAAGCTTGCGCCCAAAGTTATCTATGCAGCGCTGTGTATTGGTTTATGTCCTAATTCTACAAACAATAATAGTCCAACAGACGCGCTTGAAAAACAAAGACAAAAATATAGAACATCTAGCTTTATAGTAACGCATTATTTTATTACCCTGTCAATCGCAATCGCATCATTAGTGAAATCAGCCATTGCCGACCAAGACGAAACGACTAGAAGTAAGTGTGTTTTACAGCCCCTACATATGGATCGGTGGGAACACTAGCGTAGCCAGGATTTTGCAAAGGGAGGGTTTTGAGAATGACGTCACATTTGACCAGTGGCGTAGCGAGAAATTTAAAAAGGGGGGGAGCATAATTTCCACATTTTTTCAAGCGTATTTTTTTTCGGCAGAACTAATTTGAAGCTGATTGAGAAACATGAAAGGCTCTAGGGGGGTTCGAGGGCATGCTCACCCGGAAAATTTTTGAAAATTTACATGCTGTAATGGCTAATTTAGTGCTTTTTGAATAATTTTTAAGCAAATTTTGTTAAAATTTTTTGACCCTAATTCAGAGTGTTTTACCAAATATGACGCATTTTCTTCGCACATTTTCGATTATGCGTGCTTAAGGCGTAAGAATTATCGCCATTCAAGTGGTTCAAAATTATGGAAAAATTGTATACATCAAAAACATTTTTGAAAATGGCTGGAAGGAGGATGCATACCCCTCATCCTACCCCACTGGATCCGCCCCTGGCCATAAGCTAATCCAAAACAAAAACCATCCAAAGAGTCTGGCATATTTCAGTCACCTGTTTTTCGGCCATTGTTTTTGTTCCTTGTTTTTGTTAGGTGTTTTTCTGGTCGTTAAATAAAAAAATAAACTACTAAACTAAACTACTTGGCACCATTAATTTTGCTCTTTTTTACTAAAAGGCATATTTAAAAGGGGGGAGGGGGAGCATGGCCCAATGTTCCCCCTGCATACGCTCCTGCATTTCACCATACGTTTTATACAGGAGCGGATCCAGAAAGTTTTGGTGGGAAGGTGTAATTTTGAATTAGGTTGAATGTTAACTAAATATAAAGACGTTTAGACCCGTAAACGGGCGTAATAAAACCTTTTGAAAATGTTTCATGTCAGAGGCGTATTTAGAATTTTTTCAGGGAGCGGGCACCAATTTTCGTCACTTTTTCAAGCGCACTTTTTTCCGGCAGAGTTAATTTTAAGCAACTGAAGTCCCAAAAACGACTTTAAAGGAATCTGCGGGCATGCTCCCCTGGAAAATTTTTGAAAATTTGCATACTGCAATAGCCATTTTAGTGCTTTTTATACAATTTTTGGGGAAAGCTTGTCACATTTTTGGCCCCTAACTTTGAGTGCTTCATCAATGATGCATTTTCTTCGAAATATATATCAGAAAAAGAAGTATGTATGACGTCACTTGAAGCTCAATGGGGGGATTGTAACCCCCAAAACCACCCCGTGGCTACGCCACTGGGTGGGAACAACAGTTGCAACCCAAAATTTACTCAGAGAAAGTCTTCCGAGCTAGGGTTATTTTACAGCTGACCAGGAGGTCAAATTAAAGTCATGCCACTTGTCATTCTTCTCAAATCCGTTCTGCAAACCAAATCTAAAATCTAGAGGCTTATATGTTCAAAACCGGAGCGAAAAACTTCACTAAAAATCATTTTTTGTTAAATTTTGCTTAACTTAGGCATTAGCATTAAAGTTAGGTAGAGCAATTGCCCACTACTCTTTGTCGTTCCAACACAAAGAAGAACCAGCTTATTGCTGTTTTGAATAACATCAGCTACCGTGCCAAAGTGGTTTTGAGCGTGATTTTTGCGACGACCATGATCGCAAGGTTGATGGATCAACGTTCATCTAAACCTTGTTGTTGCGTCCTTGGATATGAAGTGTCACGATGGTTATTCCTGCTTGGTGGAATCTAACAAGCATCAAATTAAAGGAGTCAAAAGCAAAACTAACCAAAATACATGAAACAAAAGCAACTCCTTATCTAGTCTCACGATCTACATGATCTCACCTAAGCAGTCTACCGCTCATGCCAAAGCATTGGCTTGCTTCAACACAAAATTGACGTATGACTCAAAAAGTTCTTAGCGTTATCACAGTATTTGCATACCTGCGAAAATGACTTGACTACGATTGAAACTTTTAATGCAGCAAACCGTCTGTCATACGTTGCTACTACATTTCCCTCTAATTTGCAAAACTAATAAATAGACTTTACAACTGCATGCAACAGCACCCAAACTTGCTTAAAAACACCAACCTTTTAGAGGTGCACGCACAAGTTACAAATAGAGCAGATAGTCCAGATGCTCTCCGTTTTTGCATCGACGCTAAGAGAGCAAAAATAAGAATTACGGACCTGGGAAAAGCAAAGTCTATTTCCGATTCAAATTTAATGCAAAATGTCTTTTTCCCACGACGTGACTAGAATCAGTTGACAGTGGTTCAATTCTTCAGTCGGTCATATTTAGGTTTACACGGTCACCATTTTTTGTTCTACTTGAGATATTAGTAACCGTGTAGGTTCTTGCAATTGGGTGTTTATCGTGAGGTCTACGTGTAATTACATGTTCTCTAATAGATGCTTACCAGGGCCGCGGCCCCCCAGCAAATGCACAAAACTTTCGTGGTGTAAAGGTGATATACGTATAATGGACAATCTGAGAGCGTGATGACCTTTTTTTTTCTCTTCACTTGACTTTGGGCCGGAAAATTGGACATCTGCGGACGTGTTGATCTTTGCTCTTTACTTGATTTTGGGCGGAAAATTGGACATTTGCGGACGTGTTGACCTTTTTTTTTTGCTCTTCACTTGACTTTGGGCGGAAAACGGACGGCTTCAAGTTGCGCCCCCCCCTTTCAAATTCCTGGGCACGCCCCTGCTTACAGCCAGGTTAGTAAAATTGAACGCAAGGCATTACGTTGAATTGTTGATACGTAAAGAACGTTTATGGGGCAAAAATAATAGAAACCGCGGTTCTCTCGTTGTGGCAGTCCATTTTGCAAAGTTCAAAAGAATCTTGGGGGCCCCGAGTCAGATAGAGTAAATTTTTTTTACCACGGCGAACACTTCAAAGGTTGTTTAGTGTAACGCAATAGTATAACCCTTTATTTATTTTACCCACTCGTGACGTTTTGCATTGTTACGTCATAGATCGTAGAATTGCGGGTACATTCGCTCTTTGATAAACAGTATCAGATTGTGCGTTAAATTTCAAAGCGAAACATTTTGTGAAGAGAAAAGCCCTTTTTAACAAAAATATCCCGCGAAGAAGCGAAACATCAAAGCTAAAATAAGAATATTAAGCGCGATGTGAAAAACTCAATGTTGATTAGCCAATTCTCGCTTGGCTGCTTTTTGAATCTATTCAATTAAATTTGATGTTAATTGTTGACCAATTACTAATTTTGTTCAATTCGAAAAATTATTGACCTTATAAATTTTTGCTTTTCAAAATATCAATTAATTTCGATTCTTTCGTAGAAAAAAAGTTGTGTTATCAGTATTTCTATTTTCATTTCGCATAAGTTACGGTTTTGCTGCCCCTAAGTTATCCAGCAGCTGCCCCTTGAAAAAGGAAGGTCGCCGCATGTACGTCATTGTCATCCTTTCATTTTCTCCAAATCTGGTTATGATTAAATTTAATTCAACTTTCTATCATTCGCTTTCATTCTCCACATCCTGCTCGGCTCGCCCCGTCTTCGACGACTTTCCGCTTCCGATTCCACTAACTCTCTCAATCAATTTTTTGAAAAGAATTGTTGACGAAACACTAAAAAATCTGCTCTACACTGACCAGCTCCGCTCTCTTATTTTCTCCAAACCTTATCTATCACTCACCCCAAAGACAGGGCTTTTTGTAGGCTTAACTACAAAAAATACCATGGCTGGTTAAGTGTAAATATAGTAATTTGGGGGACTGTTTGCGTAGCTCATTGATAAAAACCTTGCCTATGCGCTGTGTAACCACAAATTCGGCCGCTCAATTCGTGGTAGGCTATATCGTGGGTTCACTATGCTTGCAATCAAAAAATGACACGCTAAGTTGCGAGCCAGTATTAAATTACGAATCTAAACGTGTTAAAAGATGTAACATTTCCTTTAACTACTACAAGGAACTATTAATCTTTGAGTCATCAAAATTAGCAATAACACGCAGTGTCGTGAAGACTGGGGTCTCGCATCGTTTCGAAGAGTTTGAAATCAAATAAAAAAAAACAAATCTTATACGCCGAAGCGCGTAACGAGTGGCGGAGCCCATCTCCTCGACATAGCGCCTGGTAGGCAACACAGAAATGTCACAGCGGAGGTGAGTCTTTGGCAGCAGTGTCCGTTTCGATCGACGCGAGAATCCAACTCAAGATCTCCCGCACTTCATCACTATGCCAACCAACCAAAGTTTGAATATTGTATCATATTTAGGCCTATCGCAACGGTTCCAAAATTGTAAAGAAGCAAAACATTTAACAAGCTAAGATCGCACAACTTATTATGCTTCATAGCATGAAATTAAGCCAACTGAAACCAAAGAAAGGAAATGTTTTTCTTATTTTCTTGGAAGTATAGAATGACTTGGTGCAGCTAAAGTATAGTAAAGCAATTGCTAAAATATCGGCTAACACACTTTTCCAACATCAAAAAATATTAAAAACAAAATTTGACGCGGCAAAACTAATTGGATTTCCAGGCCTACTGCAGCCATATGCATATTCCAAGCATAACAAAGGTCGTAAGTTGTCACGACAAACCGATTTTTTTACAAACAGTTTAGATAAAACGCCGCTATTAGGCCTTCTATCGTACGTATGAGGAAAAACATGTCTGTATTCGGATCCAGAAAATTTTGGAGGGGGAATGCAGTTTTGAATTCGGTTGAATGTTAACTAAACACAAAGACGTTAGACCCGGAAAAGAGCGTAAATAAATAGCCTTTTTTGGTAAATGAGTCCTAACTGTCCAATGTCCATGTCAGCGGAGTATTCAAGAGTTTTTTAGGCGGGGAGGCACCAACAGTGGCGTAGCGAGAAATTTTAAAAGGGGGTGGAGCATAATTTCCACATTTTTTCAAGCGTAAATTTTTTTCGGCAGAACAAATTTGAAGCTGATTAAGAAACAAGAAATGCTCAAGGGGAAGCCGGGGGCATGCTCCCCCAGAAAATTTTTGAAAATTTACATGCTGTAATGGCTATTTTAGTGCTTTCTGAATAATTTTCAGGCATATTTTGTTCAAATTTTTTGACCCTAATTCTGAGTGCTTCGTCAAATATGATGCATTTTAAATGAATAAATGAAATGAAAAGATGATTTAAGCTTCAGTACTTTTACATCATATCAATCAATGAGCATTGACAAATTGAAGAATTATTTTGTACGCGAATTTTCGATTACAGTATGCGTGCTTAAGGTGTAAGAGCAGAACAGAACGTTTTTTATTAGACGCCGGCAAGGCACAGACTTCAATTTAGCTATTATGAAACAAAAAACACGGGCGTCGAGGTACAGCGCGAAAGACCATTATTCTGCTGCAGAAGGCTGCATGGTCGCCCAGCCTGCGCCTCCTCAACAAGATTTTTCGCAATCAAAAAGGTTCAAAATTATGGAAAAATTAAATACATCAAAAAATTTTTCGAAAATGGCTGGTGGGAGGATGCATAACCCTCATCCTACCCCTAGATTCGCCCCTGGCCATAAGCTACAGAAACTATCAAAAGAGTCTGGCATATTTCATCACTTGGCACCATTAGTATTGTTCTTTTTTACTAAAAGGCTGAGTCAAAAGGGGGGCCATGGCCCAATGCCCCCCCTAAATATGCTCCTGAGCACCAAATTTTGATATTTTTAAGCGTATTTTTGCGGCAGAGTTATTTGAAGCAAATAAGTAACCAAAGCTGCTGCAGGCGATTCCGGTGGCATGCTCCACCGAAAAGTTTTTGAAAATTCGCATAAACCCACTGCAAGGGGTAACACCCATTTTATTGCTTTTTGAACAACTGTTAAGGCAAATTTTTTGCTCCTGATTAGTTCTTCGCGTAATATGTTGCATTTAGTCGTGCTTAAGGCCTAAAGATTTTTGTCATATAGAAGAGGCTAGAAATTATGGAAAAATTTTATTCATTAAAATCACTGTTGAAAATAGCTGGTGGGGAGATGCATCTCCCACATCCCCCCTGGATCCGCCCTTGATTCTCTCGGACAATTTGTATTTCTAAACTCACATGTCAATTCGAGCGATTTGTAATAATTATTGTGTATAACGTCAAAACTCCCTGATGATGGCGTAATCGTGAAACGGATCGTAGGAGTATGTAAATGAAGTGCTAACAAATTAATTGAATTATATTTTGCTCCAGTCAATAAGATTATCAAGCACTTTTGTTAGGTTATGCAAGTGAATTCAGCATTTCTTACTAACTTCAAAAACATGCGTTGTATTCGGAGAGGATCCAGAAAGTTTCGGCGGGGGAGGGGGGGTGAAAATTTAGAATTGGTTGAGTGTTAATTAAATACGTAGATGTTAAGACCCGGAAACGGGTGTAAGTAGCCTAATCCTTCTGAAAATGTTTCATGTCAGGGGCGTATTTAGAAATTTTTTCAGGGAGGGGGCATCAGATTTCATCACTTTTTCGAACGCAATTTTTTCGGTAGATTAAATTTTCAGCAACTTAAGTAACACAAACGACTTTAAGGGGTCCGGGGGCATTCTCCCTCGAAATATTTTTGAAATTTTACATAATGTAATGGCCATTTTAGTGCTTTTTGAACAATTTCGGGCAAATTTTGTTTATACTTTTGGCCCCAAATTTTGAGTGCTTCACCAAATATGTTGCATTTTCTTCGCGCAGTTCGATTATGTGTGCTTAAGGCGATTCAGGCATATTGTTATGAAAAGGTTCGAAATTATGAAAAATTTTATTCATCCAAAGCATTGTTGAAAATGGCTGGTGAGGGGGGATGCATATGCATTCCCCTGGATCCACCCCTAGTTGTATTTATGTGTTTCATTTATGCTCTGGCGCATGCTATTGAGCTCTCTGTTTGGAGCAACGGCCAAATCTCATCACATTATAACTTCAAAACATAATTTTTTGCTGCTTTTCGAATTTCATGGTGATGTCTGAATGAAGTCGTAATTAAGCTCTCCAATATTATTTTAGCTCCCCAAAATCCATGTTGTAACGAAATGATGTTTGGTAATACATTATATCCTGAAATAAACCCTTCAGAAAATCTTGTTTCGAAGAAGACTTTTAAGCTGGAATACATTTTGTTTGATTTGTCAGCCCTCCAAAAGTTGTACAGTAGTTAGCTTTCCCAATATGTAAGTGTTGACTATAGGGCCTCGTTCTGAAAAAACAAAATTAATGGTGTAGCTTCAATGTCAGTGTGAATGAAGCCTCTACCGGTACAATAGCTTTGCTATAACTTACCAACCCAGGCATTTTAACCGACGCACATAAGTAAGAACAGACGATGAATACGGTACGGCGTTACGTAGGCTATTATCCAATTTGTACCATACATCCTTGGCCAGGGATGTCCAACCTTTTAATTTGGGCCGCATCGCAAACTCAAATATTTAACTGGGCCGCGAAACCATCACAATCTCTTAATACAATGGAAAATTTACTTAGATCGCAATTCGCATCGTTTTTAACTTGAAGAACTCCTCTCTCGTTTTGCAGGAAACGAGATTGCTATTGTAAACAGAGGCGCACCCACATTTTGATAATGAGATGGGGGTACAAGCGGGGGCGCAGCCCCCAGCCGCCCAAAAAGTTTTTACGATTTTCACACAAAAAACACTCGTTTTAGCACACTTTCGTATCGAAAGAGAACATACCGGTACCTGCAAGCGAGTACAGTCACTATAGACAATACGGAATACAAAAATATATCAGCAGTCGATGCTCGATGTCTGAGAGCAGAAATTTGACTAAAATTATTGAAAGGAGGCTGCAGCCATTATTATTTTGTGTAATGGTAAACTAAAAGTCAGATTTTAGCAGCTTATTACAAATTTCTTGAGCGCCAAGCCCAAGGGGGAGGGGGCATGGCGCGGTGGCTTCCCTGCGTCAGTTTATGATTGTAATCCAAAAATTTACGCTTGACGCTGAAACTGCTAAAATTTTAGAGCGTAAGGCCCAGCGTTGACTTTTTGAAAAATGACGGCGCATCAGCTAGCGTCAAGGAAAGTTGAAGGCGTGAATTGGCACCGTCAGGTCAGCGGCGCCAGCCCATACCACTGCTAATAACTATTTCAAAAATGTCAATTCAGTTTCAGCAAGGTGATCTTCACTCAAGGGCATGACGACCAGTACAGCCACGTCTAAAACAGTAAAACAATTTTTACGAGCAAACGGTGCGTTAAAATAATTTCCATGAGCAGAAGAAATCAAAAAAATTTCAAGATGATAACATGAGTTATAATTTAAATTTTTAAAAACTTGTTCTCTATAAAAGATACTATACGGCACACCATACAGTTACAACAGCTATCAAAAGATTTTTCAAAGTAATTCAGGCCCAAACAGTGCTTCAAAGCGAAAAAAGTGCAGGGTTTCAAGTTGTAGCAAATTTGATCACCGTCAAGGAAAGCCTTTTAAATATTGAGCTGGCTATTATTGTGAAAAAGTTATTACGGTAACGAATGACTTAAAATTGTTTATGTTAATTATTTTATTTATTAAATATAAAGTATTTTGATTAAACTACGTGAAACCTCTTGCGCTCGCTAGGCCTACTTGATAAATTTGCTAAAAAAATTTTCCCTGAGTCGATAGTGGGCCGCAATGCGGCCCGCAGGTTGGACATCCCTGTTTTAGGCGAACCAAATAATATCCCATGAGCCAGCGTCATGATTTCACTGTTGAGATTTTACAACTTGAGGAGCCCACTATACATTAAATGCGCTCTTACGCTACCAAGCGGTTTACGAACTGAAGTTTGTAACAATGTAGTCAGTCCACTTGTTTGAACGAACGTATTGCTGCTGGAAGACCTCATTAGGGCTAGAACGCCATCGTCAGAACCAGAGATGCAGAAGCACTACATTTCTGGAGGCAGTTTTGAAAGTGCTGCTGCTTTGTTAAAACATCATGTTAACATTTTTGTAAGTTGTCAAAAGTGGGATGTCACCGCATTGTTGAGTTAATTGCATTTTCACGTGATCAGACACTAAAATTTCTTTCCGATTGGTTAGGAATTGGCTTGTACTTGGTTTTACACGAAAAAAATGTAACTATGGAAGCGGATGCAAACTGATACCAGATACACTTGTAAGCTGTAAAAAAGCAGCGGCGACCCAAGCTAATTCCAAAGTAACTTTAGGTTACGATAACTCCTACCCATCATAAAATTAGACCAATGGAATTTCAGAACACCACTGTTACGAGAGAAAGAATGTAACTTACCTTCCTACACCGTACATTTTTGAAAAAACTTCTCGCGAGGATTACGTTTTTTAGCGAATTTATCAACAGCAAATCGAATTTACGCACAATTGAGCATCCGTCGGTAAGCTCAATAATTGTCATGCACATCGCTTCTGGTGCGGGAGGTGTGGATTCGATTCATGTGCCGGCAAAATCCGATGCAGTGTCTCCACTGCCGCGACGTTTTTGTTGCTACGAGGCAATACTCTTTGGTAGATGGGCCCAGCTATTTGCGACACGTTTGGGCGTAATACCGCGAGATAGTAAACATTTCAAATCTTTTGGGCCGGCGATCTCATTCCACGTTGATAACAGCATACAATTTAAATAAAGGTAAGAACTGTATTTCAAACTTGTCACGATAACACATAACAACGCAATGAAATAAGCTAATCCTCCTCTTCTTCTTCTTCCTCATTATTGATCTGGAAGTATCGGAACTCGTAGGCATCTTTGGAGGATGCTACTACGCGAAGCCAATCTCTGAGAGTGTTTTTCTTTAAATATTTCTTGGAGAGATATTTGAGATATCTAAAAACGCAACAAAATTTTATGACAGATGCACACTTCCAAGTAACGAGAGGGAAATAAATGCAATATTGAACTATTCATTCAACCCACATTTTCATCAACCACGGATTGTGCACTAACGATTTGGTACTTTTTAACTATCAGCCAAAAAAATTAGCGAAGCAAAATTAACACTCGTAGATGCAACAACGAGAAGCAAAAATTGCACTCTTTACCTTGATGCAAATCATCTCCACCATTACATACTTAAACCAACACAAACACAAAATTTCGTCACATACTGAAGTTAATCACGAGTTTTCGAATTTTTCCAAATTACAATAAAAATCATTGCCCCATAAAACAATTCCTAGAAAACTGACCTTTTGGAAAAAGCAATTTCACAACGGATTTCAATTTTTGTTTTGCCAGCTTCAATTAGAATTTGATTACCAAGGTTGTTCAGTTTTCCATTCACTTTGACCTTCTCCTTTAAGAATTGTTCCTACACAACAAACAACACTCGAGGTGTTGTATATAAGGGATCTAGGGAAGTTGACCCTAGTCCCAACTATATTTAGCACAATGAAGCAGTAAGACATAAAACTTATTGCATATAGTCTTAATTTGACCACCCTGGTTAATGCATAGTTTGAAGCAGTATGGCTTAACAAGCATTAAAGTTAATGCACAATTGGATATTAAAACACTCACGAAGTTTTTAATGTCCATAATTCCATCCTCAACAGGATGAGTGCAGTCCAATGTCAACTTTCTGGATGGAATCTTCTTCTTTTTCTTGCCTTTTCCCTTAATAGGCCCTTTTCTGACATTCTGTAATAAAAAAGTTAAGATTCAGGTGAATCAGAAACACAAGTAAATGGCATATATTACAGTATTATGAAACAACTGGTTCATTTTACTACATGTTTGATCAGTAGGTAAAGTGTGCATCAGAAAATATCTGAGAGATTCCCTGAATCATCATTTCAAACATGCTAGCTTACCTATATCAGTACCAGTTTTAACTCAGAGGGGGGGTGGGCAAACTTTCTACACGAAGGGCCACATTTGAAAAAATTTTGAAATAGAGGCCACACTGGTAAGAAGAGCAAAAAAAGATCGACATGTCCTCACATGTGCTAGTATTTTTCACTAAAAATCAGTAAAGAGCAAAAACAAAAGTCTTCCGCTTGATTCACGGTGGGAGCATGTATTTCTGCAAGTGAATGCGAACTGCATAAATGGTCTTAATATTATAAATGCTGACGTCATTTGCTACTTCGCATTTAATACAAATCAACACTATTTCTCATATAAAAATATAACAGCTGAACACAGGGCCGGATGGGTCCCATCTAGAGTAAGCCGTCTACGTCTCTCATCGCCTTATGCGGACAGGTTATTCCAGACGTGGACAGCTTAGCCTACTCTAGACAAGACCCGGCTGGATTATGGCCGGGGCTGCAACCCCAGGCTCACCAAAGACATAAGCCATTGATTACAACGCATTAAAACAACTGACTGTAATTGTTTCATCATTTAACTATTTTGTTTTTAAAATGAATTTGACTTACTAACCATTATTGCACGAGTCTAACCTATCTCATCTCATCTACGTTAAGTGGGTGATTTACTATAACATTGTATCAATGCCAAAACTTTAAACAAATTTACATTGTAATTGAATCACAAGATCTAAGGCAATTACACGAAATTAGAAAAGACTGATTTTGAGTTGCGAGATTTGGACCAGCATCGTACCACCAATCCAATGGTTGTGACATTCATAGGTGCAGAAAACAGAGTCCAGACGCTGCCTTAGTTTTTCGAACCCCTCTTAACCAATCAAATCCACTATACCAGTATTGCAGAAAGCCAAAATACATATAGGGAAAAACATTACGACTCAATGTGAATGTTGTACAGTACCGATAGATTGTACAACGATTTTGACGGTTTTGAGACACAATTCAAACTAGATAAATTGATTGTATTAATATAAAATGTTGATTTCTGCATATACAGGGTGGGGCAAAAAAACCTCCCACATTTTAAATTTTTACTATGGCAATGCTGTTGCAGTTATTCGCCTAGTTTAAGTAAATTCATTTATTTAATGAAATGTCATTTTGTTTTACAGAATAAAAATTTTGAATTTGGTGAGGGTAATTGGTGAATTATTGAATTTTTTTCGAAAAGTGAAATGTGCGAGGTTTTTTTGCCCCACCCTGTATTTTACAATTAATCTGTGAAATGTCATCTTTTCCAAAAAAATCGAATCTTGATTATACTCGCAGCATTACGCCCAAGCGTGTAATGAGTGGCGGGGCATATCTCCACGGCGTACCGATAGCGCCTAGGCTACACAGCTTCGAAGAAACGTTGCAGCAGTAGTGACACTGTGCCCAGTTAACCGGCCCGGGACTTAAATTACAAAAACTGCTGCACCGACAGTGTATGCGCTAAGCAACTGAGCTAACAGCCAGTTCATGTCATTATTATTATTATTGGTATATTTATCCTCCTACCACGAGAAAGCAATCAATGCGCTATATGAGCTCGCTTAGGGAGTTGCCAGCCATCTGTCTACTACCCTAAGATGGGGGAATTTCGTTAAGTGCCTTCCCAACGGTACAAGTAAACTTGCCGGCTTTCCCCACACTGCCCTTAAATGCTGAACGTCAAGCAGGGAAGCTGTGCATACCAATGTTAAAGTCATTGGTTTGACCCAATTCGGCATTGAACCCAAAGTCTACCGATTCAGAAGCAGATGCTCTATACCACTTGGCCATCTGATCTGAAATGTCATCTTCTTAAACTTTGTAAACATTCAAAATAAGAGTGTTTTGTCTAAATTCAGAAAATATGTTCTTCGAATGTGTTTAACAGTTTAATACCAGTATGTAGGCTACGTATTTCAGCAGTTGCTCAGTTGACGGGTAAAATAATATAGGCCCCTGACTACCATATAGAGTCCCAGGCCTCCGAAACTGTTAATCTGACCCAGGCTGGACAGTTCAACAAAACTTTCGCCAACCTTGCCAGCAGACCAGTGCAGATGAGACACTGCTATTTACCTACCAACTTGCAAAAAAAGAAGCTTGGATATGTACTTCAAATAAGTTAAGCATAGAATTAAACGCAATATTTTAATCTTGCTTACAGGTTTTCCTTTGCTTTTTGCTTTTACTTTAGTAGGTGGCATTTCGTCGTTTTTTCAGACAACCCAACAACCAACGCGTCTTGGAAAGGAAAATCTAGACTTTCCGAGCTCACGCGTCATTTAGAATTAGTCTCAAAGAAGCCTAGTTTAACAAATTCATTATTATATAAATTTATTATATTTTATTCAGGAACCGAAACGTTTTAGCTTAAGCCGTAACTAATTACAGGTAAAAGCAAGAATGGCAGGTGTATCAAGCACAAGCACACACAGTGTCAAGGGAAGGAATAAGAGATCTCGGGACCCGGTGCGCATAAGAGTGTGAAGACCCTAAATTATGAAAGTAAAAGCAACTGATATCCTACTGGATGTTGAATTTTATTGACATCACATCAACCGTAAATTTTTAAAAATTTATCAAACTCATTCTTATCAAACTTTATTGTCAAACTCTAATTATCAAACTCAGGTTTGGGTCGCGCTCAATTGATGTTCACGTTGATAACCACTTTTTGTTTTGATTATCATTAATTTAGATCAAATAGGTCAAGTCTTTGATTGAGTAAAAACCGTAAAATGTTTTAATTTTGTTTAAAGTTTACTTTGAAATTAATTTTAAAAGGTCAAACATGGAATAAAGTTTTCGTTCTGTTTTATTAAAGGCAAATATACGTAAGCAATACAGAACCAGAACATTTAAAAACAGCATCGAGAATGGAACACAAAAAAGCTAATGCAAATTGCTCCGCTGTAGGCCAGCGATGGCGAAAGCATTTTTAAAGTGGGGGGCACAAAAGCAATGACCAGATTTTCTTCGCCTACAACCCATATTTAGCCGGTCCACATGTGACATGTCCAATTTATGCGAGCTTCAGAGCAGCGGTTCTTGCTATTAAAGGATGATATAGTTTCTACATCACAATTTAATTTTTGATGTCATAATCCCTTTAAAATTTAATTGTGATGCAGAACCGTGGATCTAAAGTCCACATAAATTGGACATATGAGCAGGCCGTAATTGTGTAGCTATTGTTTATTGTTTTAGCGACTCCACCAGCTACTGTAAATACCATAACTGTCCGTAAAACCTCTATGTGAGCGCCATTGTAGGGGAAGGATTGAAAAACAGAGTGCTACCATCTAATAGTCTAATTGAACATCACCTTTAATGCCACAACCAAAGTGTTGAAAATGACGAGGACGGCTGCACAGGGACGTGTCACCTGATTTTCCTCTCTGAATTTTTGATTAACTGATCAGTGACTGTGTCACGGTAGTTGTTTTTTTTTTCTTTAAAGGTTAAGTCTTAACTCTGTTATAAGTTTTTTTCATTTCAATAATTAGATTTGTCTTCCCAAAATTCTGACCAGCTAGTCAAAAAATATAGCATCATCCTCTAACTCATTGGTTCTTAATCAGGGCGCGATTAACTTTTAGAGAGGCGGATATACTCAGGGGGCGCTATGGAAGGCGCTACATTCAGAAAGTGTAAAGATATTTTGTGTCATGATCAAGATATACGCGTGCTCAGTACATCTGATAGGATACTATAGGTCTAGCCAGGGCCGAAACAAGGCAATGCGCCCCCCCGAAATCATTTTTCGGGGACCCCTGAAATTTTTTTCTTGGATGGTGATACAAAAGAGCGAGCCCCGAAGAAACAATGCCAAGCTAGGGGGTCTGGAGGCATGCCCCCAGAAAATTTTGCGGAATTTAACCTTATTTTGGAGGCTTTTTGAGCCTTTAAAATTCCTCAGGTGTAACAAGGTTTAGCAGTCTGTTTTACTAGGTCACTTCCAAATCCACTAAAATAATGCTGCAAGCAAACCCTGCTCTAACATTTCGCTACCTATGCGAAGAAAAAACGTTTTTAAGGCTTATTTTTGCGCCTTTCACTTGAGAATGAGGGGCCCTTGGTATGCTACTAAACGTTTATTTGCTAGTATTGTGACTGTTATTTTTCGAAAAATTTGCAGGGGCCCCCCATAGCCAAAAGCATAAATATAGTACGGGGGCCTTTCATCGCGCGAGTGAAGACAAAAAACATATTGGATCTTAGAATAGGCCTATTTAAGGCACCTTTATCATACGTTGAATAAATAGTAGGCCTGCTGACTAACTTATTTACGGGGCCCCCTTTTTGCTCATGTGCCCCCCCCCCCGGTTGGGGGGTTTGGGGGCGCTAGTTTTGGCACTGGGTTTAGCCCAGGGCTGGACAAAAAAGTAGGGGCTTCTGCGGACGTGATGACCTTTTTTTTGCACTGCACTGCTTTTTCGTGGAAAATAGGCAGTGATGAAGTAGCCTACTTGAGTGCAGTTTTTCTGAGTGCTCGTACTCGAAACTTTTAATCTCAAAAAATATTCGTACTCGAACCTGAAAGTACTCGAACTCGGTCTAAAAATCAGTCGAGTACACGAGTACTTTAAAGTTTTTTCTCCAAGATGTCACGATCCAGGCTTCACCTAAATAAACGTTGTTGCGATTTTTAGGGTATTCCCCGACCCCTGGACAATTGCTGGCTTGTTCCGGTTCCTGTTTTTTCATCAAAATAAGTAATGTAAATGAAAGTGACCCAAGACTTCTGCCGTTTTCAAGAAGAATACAACGTAGCCAAATTTTCGATTTTTTTTTTTTTATTTCATACATTTGTTGTTTAGCCTCTGTTCTTCATTAAACGTAAAAATCAAATTTCTATCGCATGTAGTTTTTGAGATATTAGCGACATGAAATGGAAAAAATCACAACGTCGTGTTTTATTATTGATTTTAAAGAGTAAAGTTTAACTGCAAAAAATCAAAATGTACTCGATACTCGTCTCGAGCTAGTAATACTCGTACGCGAAGCCAACCACCAGTACTCGTACTCGAAGATTCTCAAGGCAAGTACTCGGCACTCGTACTCGAAGGTCGAGTACTCGACTCCATCACTGAAAATAGGACATCTACGGACGTGATGAGAATGACCTTTCTTAACATTTTTGTTTGCTCTTCACTGATTTTTAGTGGAAAGCAGGACATCTCTGGGCGGCAGACTAAGGAAACCTCTGAAAAGGGGTGCAGGAGGAAAAAGGTTAAGAACCACTGCTCTAACTGAACACCACCTCTAATAAAACGCCACAATAGGAGAAGAGAAGGGTTGAAATATAGAGCGCTGTGGCCGTGCTCGTGTGTCATTCAAATATACTAGGTTCACGGTAGGCGTATAGCATGTATAGTTGTAGACTGTCACGGAAACAACGAGAGCAGTAGGCCTAAACTTTTTTGGAGCATACGAAAAGATGAAGTTGGGATGATCAATAACTCAACTCCAATTAATGTTTTTCTACACCGATAAGGTGATGCGTTGAGAAATAGTAGAACTTCATAAATCGCATCGCCACTCGCAAAACTCGAATCGAAACGTTTTAATTGGTTTCTCTGACTAGAAAAAGCAATTTTGTTGGCAACGGAATTGCTAGGGTTAGCACTGCACTGCAAAACAAAGTGAATTAAAAAATTTAAACACATCCAAAAAAATTTAAAAACTAGGCTATAGATATTTTGCACAGTCCGCCGTTTTTATCTTATGACAGCTGCTTATTTTATAGATTTTGAAGGTTAGTTGCTAACGTCAAAATTAAGGATGAAAAAAGCAAAGCTTTCACCTACCCGAGAATAAGCCCCGCCCTTCGTATTATGAAAAATTACACTGCAAATACAGTAAGCTACATCTCTTCTGAGTGATTGTCCACATCTGCAAAGTCAGTGCAGATAGTAAAGTATAGGCTACAATACCGGTACGTTGGTGGAGGGGCCTAGTTTTGAGTTTAATGCTATTGTTTGCTACAAACGACACTTGCGACTACTACTGTAGGCTACCTCGCCTCGTCTCAAAACATACTGTAAAACGTTTTTCCGTACTGAAAGCTTGGATTAGTGACTTTCAATCTTTCCTGAGCCGTGGCCCCTTGACTGTACCTCTAAAAGAACGTGGTCCCTATACTATTTTTAATGTATTTATTTTATTTAGTTGCATATTTATTCTCCTATCACGAGAAAGCGATCAATGCGCTATACGAGCTCGCGTAGGAGTTGCCAGCCATCTGTCTACCACACCAAGATGGAGTAATCCCGCTAAGTGCCCTTCCCAACGGCACAACATGTAAACTTGCCGGTTTGTTCTCCACACTGTCCCTTTATTGCTGAGCGTCAAGCAAGGAAGCTGTGAATACCAATGTTAAAGTCATTGGTTTAACCCGACTCGGAATCCAACCCGAGTCTACAGCTTAAGAGACAGACGCTCTATACCATTCGGCCATCTGAGCTGTTAACTAACGCTTCAAAAAGAAATTCAGAAAGAGGCGTAAGTGTGACGTCACTTGAGGCTCAGTGGGAGAGTTGCAACCCCCAAACCCCCGTGGCTACGCCACTGCCGGTATACGTGTAGCCTGTGGGTACGGACTGCGGCGATACTTTCCAGCATATCGTGTAGCCATTACGACGTCCGCAGTTTTTTATAAGCATTAGTGAAAGCACAAAGAATGTGTCCAAGCAGCGGTTCCCAAACTTTTTTTTATCATATTTAAGATTGAGAATATGATTTAAGAAAATGCTATAGCCTTCGGGGCTCCGCCCTCGACCGCGCTGGGGCAGCTTACTGCTCTCCCCCTAAAACCCTTGCTTCATTTATGAAACAAAACCTTCGTAAATCTAAGCTAAAGAAGTTTTCGAAATTCTTCCGTTGATAATTTTTGTTCATCATGCTGGTAGTGGTGGTATGCAAACACGCAGTACGCCTTTCGCCACTGTTTTAATTTGGTCATTGACCAATGACGACGCCCCATGAACAATAAATACCATTTCTGCAAAATTGTCTTGTTATTTGAGTTTAGAATTCAGGCGAAATTGTAGACAAAAACATCCCCTCCAGTAAAAATTTTTCACTTGGCAAACTGGTTAAGAGCATCTGCTTTATTGCCCGGAGTCTAAATTTTATTCCCGTTTGGGTCACATTAAAGGTTTTAAAAAGAATATTCGGAGTTTCCCTCCAGACGCTCGGCTCAAGCGGGAAGTGCTATCTGCTTAAAAGAGTAGTCTTGTAGTAGGCTATGTGTTGCTGGTCTCGTATATTCTTCATCAGCGTTCTATCATTTACTGTATGATTAAAATTTGTAATTTGTCTGCGATTGATAATGGCCTACACTGTGCAGAGCCGAAATAAGCCATGGGCAAACTGGGCAGTTGCCCCGGGCCCCGCACTTTGGGGAGATCGGCGCTTTTACTAATTTTTAGCCCGATTAATTGTTGAGTTGAGTTGAAATAAATATACAGTCTTATAACTTACATTACCAGCAAACTTGAATTGAGAAATCAAAATATGTACCTAGCGGTACAGTAGGCCCAATGACATAACTGGTAGGCCTGAATAACCTGCACGAAAAAAAATTAAAACTAACAAAATAAGTGTAATGTATCTGTACGGACCGGTATAACGGCATTTAAATTAATGCCCGCGAACGACTGTCAAATGTTTACAAAATCTTAGGCCTTCTGGCCTATATCTAGCAGCAAGCAGACGACGGATAACTCTAAGTTTGCGGAAATTTACCAGCCGTTTCATTTCAAAAATGTTAGATAAACTTATACGCTGTTTCATTGCATGCTATATCAAGAGTCGCTGGAAACTTAATGAGCTATGGGCAGAGATGGGCATTTATCGCGATAATTTATCGGCGATAGTTATCGGCGATAATTTTTTACCGATTATCGTTATCGCTGGAAATAGTTTGATTTATCGATCACCGATATCGCTTTTGTGATATATTTTGTTATCGCCGATAAATTATCGCGATAAACAATTTGTTACGGTAAACTTGCTCTCTCGTTCGTCTCCGGTTGAATAACGCGCTAATTGCCACACACAAATCCAACAGTTTAATGTATTGCGTAGCACAGCGTAGCGTAGCGTAGCGGTTTTCTAAAACAGTGAAATGCGCATAAGAAATAACATTAAAATTACAAGTCAAATAAATGCACACTTACCAACTATTTGAAGACGAGAAAGCCAAATATCGAACAGCATGCAGTTATACACCGGTTCCCAAAAACAATTAAGAATCTCAGACTAGGAAAACACGAGCTTATATAAGGGTATCGCAAACAGATCAAAGGACAGATCAAAGAACAGGAAATAATATCACTAAGTAAGATTTCAATTAGCAGTAAAGATAGGAAGGGCGAGGAAAAGACCAAATCTCACAGCTCAGCAAACCCCCGCTGAGAAGAAGGAAATCGAGGAAAGGAAACATTACGTAATGCACTGATATTTAGCGCACGTGTCAGAAAGGAGAAAAGCAGTAAACAACATAGAGAAAACGTTACAAGAATAACACTCCAAACTTCATTAATCAACGTCTAAAACTTGCCGTAACATAGCCCCCCCAATTTACGAATTACATACGGAAATTAATCAAATAAGACGGCAAGTATTAACTTAACAAAAATGCAACAACAGTATAGGCCTACGGTTTCAAGCTCACAACTTCAAACAAAACGGAGAAATCTCCAAACAAACAGCTGCTTTATGATTGAGCGAAAGGTTAACAGCACAGGATTTTACCGTAAAATTCACCAATATGAAACATACACAAAAATCAAAAATAGCTCATAGCAAACCTTTAAACACAAACGTAGCTTTACCTAAGTTTAAAAAATCATCCTCAGGGTGGCGCCCTCGAGTTGTAATCCACTATATCAAGCGATTTCTTATTAAAATACTCTGACTAACACATCACGATATTTGAATTAAAACGTAACTGTTCAAACAACAAAACTGTAACCACACCACAAATCGGTCAGCAGAAATGAAAAGGATTAAATAAAATGAGACAGAATACAAATATCAAGAGCCATTTACGTTTACGTTCATAATTAACGGAAAACATGTTTACAAACAATGAAAGTAACAGCACGTATGCACAAAATATTAATGAAGAGAAATAAAATTATTACCGCTCTATACCTTTAGGAGGCATACTGAAATTCTAGTAATTTAAGAGATTTAAGACTTTGACAACTAATAATAATGGAAAACAAAAAAAACACAAATGCACACAAACAAACGAAAGAAAACACACACACAAAAGTTGAAGCGAAGCGTAAGCGTGAAAGACAGCCGCTGCTGTAGACAGTCCGTAACAGTCCATAAAAGCTCATATCAGTTCACACAGTTTTGAAATTGGGCGACGAAATGTCTTATTTTGGGATTTGACCATCACTTGGCGGACGTGGCCCAAGTCGTCTGGGAAAATTTGAATAATGCGGCCCAAAGGCCATTTCCCTCGGGGTGAAGCTGTATCTGCCAACAAAACGACATCTCCGATCGCAAAATTCGGTTTGACACCAGACCACTTTTGGCGCGTTTGCAAAGTTTGTAAATACTCTCTTCGCCATCGATGCCAAAATAAATCCGACAGGTACTGAATTTGGCGCCATCTTTTGCGGACAAAGTTGTCTTTACAATCGAACTTTCCTGGGGCTTGTTGCACTGTAGGACGAAACATAAGTAGATGATTTGGGGTCAATGGCTCTTCTCCCTCTGGATCCATGGTGATTGGAGTCAACGGACGTGAATTAACGACGTGTTCTGCTTCTGAAAATAAAGTGAGTAGAGCATCGTCAGTGAGAGGTTGTTGAGTGGTTATAGCAGACAAAACCCGTTTAATGGAGCGAATGACCCTCTCCCAAATACCTCCCATGTGGCTGGCGTAAGGAGGATTAAAGTTCCACCGGATTTGTTGTTGCTTCAGTTGCTCTTCGATGACACTCTGGTTTAGCTCTTGCAGGGACCGTCGCAGCTCCTTATATCCTCCCACTATATTCGTGCCGTTGTCGCTGTAAAACATGTGAGGTTTGCCCCTGCGGTTAATAAAACGCCTAAGAACATTAATGAAGGCATCAGTTTCCAGAGAAAATCCCACTTCAAGATGTACTGCACGCATCGTAAGGCAGGTGAAGACGCACCCATATCTCTTTACCTGGCTTCTGTTTTGTTTCACCATTATGGGGCCAAAGAAGTCGATACCTGTAAAGTAGAAGGGAGCATTGCCAGAGGTAACGCGACACAATGGGAGGTCTGCCATGTATTGGACACCAAAAGAAACGTTTCTGCGTTTGCAGAACAAACAAGCTCCCAAGACTTTTCGCACGGTACCTGCCCCTTTTACAATCCAAAATCTCTGCCGAAGACTTGTCCACGTATGAGACGCTCCACTGTGTCCAACATTCCGATGATACTCCTTAATCAGAAGACGAGTGACGTGAGAATCAGGAGGCATGATGATTGGATGCTTCACATCTAGCTCGTATGTACCTCTTCGTAGTCTCCCTCCAACTCGAAGTACTCCTGAAAGATAAATCGGACACAGCTTTTTCAAAGAATTTCCAACTGATTTACCTGATGAGTCGCTTTTTAAAAGTTCATAATCACGGAGATAAAATTCTCGTTGAATCGTAGAAATAGTCGCAACTTCGGCCTTCGCAATTTCGTCCACTGTCAAGCTCCCAGAAGAAGTCGAACGCTTCAGCCATTTGTTGCGCAGGCGTAGAATCCAAGCCACCGCCTTCTTGAGCCTGTAAAAAGACGAAAATCGCGCGAATCTTTGTTCAAAATCGGTAGGACACGTTACCACGTGGGACACCGCCACAGGACGCTTTAAGATTGCAAACTCTTCTGGTAGATCCGGAAAATCACAAGGAGGACGTGGCCAACTGCTTCTTGGTTCCTGCAAAAAGGTAGGTCCGCTCAACCAGCGTCCAAGCGATTGGTTTACTGTAGTGGGTCTGGTTCCATCGTCAGCTGGATTGCATGCACTTTCGACGTAATGCCATTGATCAGGGTTGCTCGCCTCTTCAATTTCGGACAACCTGTTGGAAACAAAGACAGGGAATCGTTTGGAAGTATTCCTAATCATATATATGACTACCAAAGAGTCCGTCCAGAAAAAAGATTCTCCATCAAGTCCATCCAGCTCTCTTCTCAAAACTGTGTCCACACGAGATGCCATTGTAGCCGCCACTAACTCGAGTCGAGGAATGGACACTGTCTTGATAGGGGCAAGACGCGACTTCCCCATTAAAAAACTGCAAATTATTGAATCATCGGGTGCAATCACACGTAAATAACTCACCGTACTGAAACCAACGGATGAGGCGTCGGAAAAGTGATGTAACTGCGTTTGCAAGTCGGAATATCTCAGACTGGATCTTATCAAACAACGAGGAACGGTTACCTGGGCTAGATTCTGTAAGTCTTCAAGCCAGCGTATCCAAGTTCGTTCATCTTCGCACGGTAAGGCTTCATCCCATGCGAATTTTCTGCGACACAAGTCCTGGAGCAATAACTTTGCGGTTAAAACTACAGGCGCTGCAAAGCCCAAAGGATCAAACAGTGAACTTACGGCAGAAAGGATACCTCGGCGAGTAACAGGTTTCTCTTTTAAGCAAAGTTCAAACTTAAAACAATCTCCCTTCAAATCCCATTGCACTCCCAAAACACGTTCGCTTAAATCGGTACTGGTTAAGTTAACCTTTGATTTGACTTGTGAATCGCTGGGGATCGATTGCAAAACGCTTGAGCAATTAGAAATCCATTTGGTAAGCTGAAACCCTCGTTTTCGTAGCAGCTCTGAAACTTCGCGCACCAGTCGCGCGGCTTCGCCAATCGTCGGAGCAGAAAACAAACAATCATCCATGTAAAAATTACGACGGATAAGTTGCCTCACCTCGTCATCAAATTCATTCTTCTGGTCTTCAGCGGATTGCAGCAAGCTGAACTGAGCACAAGCAGGTGAGGACGTAGCTCCGAACAGATGTACATTCATTTGATGAGTCACGGGTTCAGATGTTAAGTCACCACCAGGCCACCATAAAAAACGTAGGTACTGCCTATCTTTCGGGTCCACAAACACTTGATGAAACATTTCTTTAATGTCACCCACAACAGCTACATTTTCTTTACGAAACCTTGTCAGCACTCCGATTAAACTACTCATGAAATCAAGACCTTTTAAAAGTTGAGAATTTAACGAGTTACCTGCGAATTCTGCCCCACAATCAAATACCACACGTATCTTCGGCTTGTGTGGATGCAAGACGGGATGATGAGGAAGGTACCATTTCGTATCTGACTCTAGTTCTGGTTCAACCTGTTCAGCATGTCCCTGTGAAATGTATGATGATACTGCATCAACGTACCTGGATTTTAAAGATGAGTCTTTCATCAGTCTCCTTTTCAGATAAGAGAGTCGTACACGTGCTTGTTCATAATTATTCTTCAGTCGAGGTGCTCCAGGCCTCCATGGCAACGCTACTTGGTAATGTCCATCAACAACTGACTTTGAATTTTGTAAAAGCTGCAGAGCGTAACGGTCTTCTTTGGACATAGATGTGTCATAACTCTGCCGTGAAGGAACTCTATCTAGGCGCCATAAGCACTCAATTTGAGAATTTATCAATTGCTCCGAAGTACTTACAAAATTGACCGACACTGAGGATTCCTGATTCCCGATGAACTTCGGACCGACTATTGACCAACCCAACGTCGTACGAACTGCGTATGGCTGATCAGTGGCACCTCTCCTTTCTTCAGCAACCCAAAAGGCTTCCGGAGCATTTAAACCTATCAAAAGCAAAACCTCTCCTTGCACCACGGGGAAAGATATATTTTGCAAATGCGGCCAAGCTTTCAACTCATCTGAGGATAAAGATAGATTAGGACTGACAGGTAAACGATCCACCGACAACACATCTCGTAAAACCAGAGTCTCATCTCCAGCTAAAGAACAAACGGTCAAATTTACCTTACACCCTTGTCTTAGCGTTTGCTCGTTGACTGTAGAAATAGAAAACTTAGCAGGCTCCCCAGACACTTGCAATTGATCCAGCAAACGCTTGTCGCACAATGAAGTTGTGGATCCTTGATCCAAAAAAGCGTACGTCATCATAGACTTACCACAAGTTACTACTTCCACTGGTATCACGTTCAAAAATACATTGCTGTTAGACTTCACCGCAGAAGCTCCTGTGAAATTCGAGGTTGCATTCGTAGTTGGTTGAGCGGTTGGTGCAGGTGTGGCCGTAGCGGATTTTGTACTGGTACTGGCACTACATGGTGTAGCAGGGGATTCTTCTCGTCGCGAACAATGAAGTAGACTATGGTGCTTCCGGTTGCAACCGACCACCGTACAAGCAGGTGTAGAAAAACAATACTTCGCAACATGTCCTCGCTTACCGCAATTATCACACAACCGCTTTTGTCGCATAAATTGAAGGCGCTCCTGAACAAGCTTTCGGCGGAATTCCGAGCAGTCCCACAAACTGTGATTAGACAAACAAAAGGCACATTTATTATTCAATGATTGCTGATTTTTAGCGCCCGAAACCAAAGTTGAATGCGTAGAGAATTTAGTTACCTTTTGACCGACGGTTTTCTTGCTCTTTTGGCCAACTGCTGTCGAATACGATGACTTGACAATATTCGCTTCATTGAGCACAAAACGTTTAAGATCAACAAAATTGGGTTCACGACCTTCACTTTCTATCGCTGCTGAAAAGCGTAACCACCGCGTTTGTAGTGAAGCGGGTAGACGACGTACAATTTTTGCAATATTCTCAAAACAATTTAAATCAGAAAAGTAATGTAAATGTTCCAAAGTCGTACTGCACTCTTCTAATTTTTGAGATAAAGAAATTAGTGCGTTTGAATCATCATATTTAATGTCGGGTCCATCTAGAAGGGTTTTGATGTAAGCTCTTGCTATTGTGTTCTTTTTGCCAAAATTTTCGTACAAAACTTGCTTGGCCTTTGCTAAACCCTCGGCCGGATTTAAAAGCAAACAATATTCAATCAGAGATTTAGCCTTACCGGTGCAATGCTGAATCAAGTAAAGAAGTTTTCTTCTATCATCGGGCTCACTTTGTTCAATTGCGGTCTCGAAAGTAAAGATGAATCGAGAGTAGGTTGTAGGATTGCCGTCGAATTTAAAAAGTTCCAAATGTGGTTTAGCCATCGCTTCTTTCATTACGTCAACTACGGCGTTCATAGATTCTCGGAGTTGCGGGCGTGTCTCTGACGGAATCTGTAACTCGCTGACACGGTCGATGTCATTAGAGCCATCGAGCTTTTGAGTTGCCGGCCTGTCGCGCTCAGCGCTCGGCTGATCGATAGCATTTACATTAAAATCATAGTCAAGATTTAAAGGATTTGAATACACTAAGCTTTTTTCAAGCAACTTGCCTGGCGAAGGCGTGAGCGGTTGAGACGTTTCTGGCAAAACATCATCGGCTGGAATGTAACCACCACGTTCGAGCTCCTCTTCAAACACCTGTCTCTCAATGGAAGCTTCCTTAAGTTCATGCGTAGCTTTTAGTAACTCACGGTTTCGTTCCAGTTCCGCTTCTTCTGCTTCACGTTGTCGTTTAAGATTAGCTTCCATCGTTATACGTTTGAGTTCGGCTTCTTCTGCTTCCCGTTTGCGTTTGAGTTCTTCTTCCAAAGCCATGCGTCTCAGCTCTGCTTCCTCAGCGTCGTGTTTGCGCTTGAAAGCGGCCTCTGCTTCCAACAAGGATTGTTTTTCCTGCAACTGCACCAGACGTAAACGTGCGACCTCTTCCTTAGCCACAGCTCTAGCTTTAAGAACGCTACTTGAGCAGCTAATATTACTTCGAGTTTTAGATCTAAGAGAACGCGACACGCTTAATATACTTGCGACTTTACTTGCGTCCACATTTGCTCGTTCCAACCATTGAGATGCCTTTTGATCAAATTTCGCTTTGCTTTCGTGAAGTGTCTGCACCTCGTTCACCAGAGAATCTTTCACAGCGGGATCAGAAATCTGTAGAAGCACCTGTTCTTGATCGCAATAAGTTTTATTAACTTTAGCAACAATGTTTTGGAAAAGCTCAGAATTTGTGTCTTCTTGCATCAACGAATACGCTTCTTCATACAAACATTGCAATTTTTCATTTAAGGTAGCATACTTCTTACCAAATTCCATATCTGAACCGGAATATCGTTCAAACAGTTGAAAACTTTTTTATGTTACGGTAAACTTGCTCTCTCGTTCGTCTCCGGTTGAATAACGCGCTAATTGCCACACACAAATCCAACAGTTTAATGTATTGCGTAGCACAGCGTAGCGTAGCGTAGCGTAGCGGTTTTCTAAAACAGTGAAATGCGCATAAGAAATAACATTAAAATTACAAGTCAAATAAATGCACACTTACCAACTATTTGAAGACGAGAAAGCCAAATATCGAACAGCATGCAGTTATACACCGGTTCCCAAAAACAATTAAGAATCTCAGACTAGGAAAACACGAGCTTATATAAGGGTATCGCAAACAGATCAAAGGACAGATCAAAGAACAGGAAATAATATCACTAAGTAAGATTTCAATTAGCAGCACATGGAGTTGGCCGAGTGGTTGGTGCATTGGGCTCCGAAGCAGACTTCGCGGGTTCGATGCTCAACTAGGTCATCTCCATGATGCATGTACTTCACTACCACAAAAACCCTAAGCTGCAATTATGTGGCTTGAAATAAATAAAAAAAAAAAAAAAAAAAAAAAGATAGGAAGGGCGAGGAAAAGACCAAATCTCACAGCTCAGCAAACCCCCGCTGAGAAGAAGGAAATCGAGGAAAGGAAACATTACGTAATGCACTGATATTTAGCGCACGTGTCAGAAAGGAGAAAAGCAGTAAACAACATAGAGAAAACGTTACAAGAATAACACTCCAAACTTCATTAATCAACGTCTAAAACTTGCCGTAACACAATTCTTTATGCACGCAGTGTTCAAAGTTAGGGAGTTGACGCTATGGCAAAATTCACGGTGTCGATGAAGTCTTGTTGCAGTTCAAAAAATCTCTCTTTGTTTTGTTTAACCCCGCGGCAGAGTCCATAAACTGCTCTTTTTTTTTTGAAAAATCTAAAAAAACACTTTTGTGATTTGACTTATAAGAAAAAAAACTTCGTCATACACATTGAAAATTTACCGCAATATTTATCGGAAAAATTTATCGGCGATAATTTATCGATTACCGATATCGCTTTAAAAAATAGAGATTTATCGATTATTGGTATCGCCCAGAGCATTTTTGAAATTATCGATTATCGTTATCGCTTTAGTACAGAAAGGTTTATCGTGCCCATCACTGGCTATGGGCGATAAAGACGTACGGTATAACTGTAGTAGGATATTAGAAAATTTGACTGATAACTTTAAAGTGCCGGATCTTCTCTCTGAGGCCAAAATCAGCCAAATTTTTTTGAATTACAGAAACTCTGGTGCTTATACTTATAGCAATACTTAATGTTAATTTGAAGAGATTAAGTCATTTGAGTTTCTGGGACCACAGCACAAAGTGTTTCATTAAAGTGCTTAAGAGTCATGACTGAAAGAAATCGTGACTTGTGCCGAAAGTATGAGAGTGAAAGCTAAAATCGTAAAAGAAAAGAGGGAAGGGAGACAAAATCAAAAGAAGATGAAAGCAAGTGTAAGAAATCAAGTCAGTTCTTTCCTATTGTAAACGAGCAGTTTGCTGATCTTACATCCGTTTGATCTTTGATCACGCCGTGAAAGCTATGAATCTTGAGAGTAGGCCTACAGCATAGGTGGCGAAAGCGGGAAGCCGGGTGGGCTCTTCCCCTCCCACTTTTTTTAGGGAGGGCCCTAAGGGGGCTCTAATTCACGCGTTTATTATTGCAATAATATCTCTACATAAATGTATTTGAAACTTAACAGGCCTATCATCGAAATTGAAACCCAGGAAAGAGCTTAAATCCGGAGATGTTTTCTTCAAAATTTTGTTTGTGGTGTTGGGGGAACAGAAAAAGTGTAATCTTATTCAGAGTGTTCTCTTGGCAGCCACGATGATAGGAATCATTAAGGAATTATGAGAGACCGAGACTTTTAAACTTAAATTTTAACTGCTCAGATAGCCGAGTGGTATAGAGCGTCTGTCTCTGGAGCTGTAGACTCAGGTTGGATTCCGAGTCGGGTCAAACCGATGACTTTAACATTGGTATTCACAGCTTCCCTGCTGGACGCTCAGCATTAAAGGAATAGTGCGGAGAACAAGCCGGCAAGTTTACATGTTGTACCGTTGGGGAAGGCACTTAGCGGGATTACTCCATTTTGGTGTGGTAGACAAATGCATGGCTGGCAACTCCTACGCGAGTTCGTATAGCGCATTGATCGCTTTCTCGCGATAGGAGGATAAATATGCTACTAACTAAACTAACTATTTTTACTACTAGGCCTAAGTCGGTTACAGGGTCGGCGCTAAGGGGGGCCTTCCACCCCCAATCGACATGCTTGGCCCCCCCGATCAACAAGCTCACTCTTTTGAAGACTGCGGCTTTTGTGCTTCATTTTAAACTTTGGCCCCCCTGACAAACGCTTGGCCCCTTAAGTCGACTGTTCTGCCGCCGGTTCTGGTCGGTTATTTTATGTTAATTAGACGCGTAGCCAGAGGCGGATTCCTAGAACTCGATTTAAGGGGTGATAGACGGCGCAGAAATATTGTACATTCAGAACAGAAGTATGAAACAGCACTAAGTTTTAACTGCGCTTTGAACTGTTACCCGCTTGTGATATTTTAATACGCGGGTCTTGGGTGTCGAATTTATAGAATTGAAAATTTAAAGGCGTAACCACGGTTCGGAAAAGATAAAACATTTTTTGAGACTGAAATGGCTTCATACTTACTTCTTTTTCTGATATTTATTTCGAAGTGCTAGATACTTTGTCATTGATAATCTGGTTCTGTCATTGTCATAATAACAAGAATTGCGCAGCGTTGTTTTCTGAATCTTGTTCTTTGCCGTTATGCTTGTGAAGCTACATGACGCAATTTTATTAGCAGGGCAGTGCCGCTCTTGTAGCCTACAGGCAACTGCCCTCGGCCCCTCAGACCTTCTGCAGAAAAAAGGCTAAACGATTTCAAGCAAAAATGATTTACGTAGCTCAAAAAATAACTAAATCGCTAACATTTGAATATCGTTTTACCAGTTCACCAGAAAGCATTCCTTCGACTTCCTTCGATATATGCTCCTTAACTGCTTTTGGTATTTTTAGTTTAAAACATCTCTCGTAAATTTGGGGCCATCGTTTGTTATTATACAACGTAAGGTCAAATGTGACGTCATTTTCAACCACAGGGCGCGTGCAAGGGGGGCACGGTGCTATGCCCCCCTTTGGCTCTGTAATAAGATGCTAAGACCTAACTTTCAGTCTTTAATTTCTCAAACTAATAATGGTTGCAGCCTCTTTTCACTTATTTTAGCCAAGCTTCTGCTTTTAGACATAAGCTGCGAAAATATTTTTGCATTGTCTATAGTGACTGCACTCACTGCATGCCCCTTTTTGATAAAAAAGTGTACTAAAATGAGTGTTTTTTTATGTGAAAACCGCAAAATTCGTTGGCGGCTGGGGGCTACGCCCCCACACCCCCGGTTGTGAACCCTCCCTTTTGCTAAGCCCTGGGGGCCACACTGTTCTCAAATCCTCTCATTGCAAAATTCAGGCTACGCTAGTGTATACCGGTAAATGCTCCCCCCCCCAGGACAAATTTTTTTCTTTGCTGGGGGGTGAGGGGGACATGTTCCCCCCCTCTACTTCGCACTCTGCTCTTAACCGACACACCAAAAACATGTTTACACAATGCGGCACGCTGCTAAAAAAGCGTCTCGAATCAAAATTTAAACATATTGTTTAGCGTACTTATTTCTTCTATCATGCTTGGCCCACTCATAGACCTATCATACGTTCCGGTTTGTTCGGCAGTTTTGTCCGGATTGCAAAATTTCCACGCATTTTCTAATTTTCCTTTTAACGAAATTTTTCAATTCAACTCCGACTACGTTAACGACTCAATTCGATGATAAAAGTGACGTGTACAGTGCTGTTAAGTGATTGTTGTCTAAGCCCGATATCGGTAGCTGCATGGATTCTGGAATTAGATTTCCAGCTTCTCATTTTACCAATGGTTACAACCGCTCGCTATTTAGATTTCCTTACTATTTTGTTAAAAACAACAGGCTACCCTCAGAGAAGTAATTTGGTGCCAATGAGAAAGCCTATAGCCTAGGCCAGGGGTGGCGAACCTTTTTTTGGCGAACGTACCAAAATATTAAAAATAAAGTGTAGCAAGTTAATGCCATGCCATTGCATTGAACAACAAACAAAACAAAAACATATTTTGTATTTTTTGTATTTTGTTGCATATTTATCCTCCCATCACGAGAAAGCGATCAATGCGCTGTACGAGCTCGCTTAGGAGTAGCCAGCCATCTGTCTACCACATCAAGTTGGGGGAATCCCGCTGAGCGATTGTTAGTAGACTAGGTTGTGTCAGATTGACGATCATGTTGGTATTGGTAATCAAAATGGTGAATTAATTACCCCAGCAAAAACAAACTTCAAGATAGAGGCGATTGACTTTTGATTTTATGAAACATAAAAACTATTAGTTTAGTTCTATAAGTTATGTAGGAAGACATTGAACTACGTCGCATAAGGCTTCTAACCATTTTGTAAAAGATGCTCTTACGTCAAAAAGTTTGGATTACGTCAAAATATGAGCTAAGTATGTACGTTAGGGCGTATTGCGTGACGTTTGATAAGATTTCGTAGAGTGAATGTTACACATTAGTTGCACCATTTAGGCCACACAGCAGCAATTTACCTTGATTTATTTTTGTTTAATGAGCATTCTGCGTTTCTTAGCTGCAATGTTTTAACCTTCCGTGACGAATAACCTTGATGATGAAGATCATTGTAGAGGTTGCCATGCAATATTTCATTGATAAGTTTGAAATCACCTAGTAATCGAGAATATTTCCATAGTGAAAAAAATACATTTGATTTCTGACGTAGGAAAAGTATTTAGTTAATTGACTTGGTCAACACAAGATCGTATATAAATGATGATCAAAAATAATCAACACCTTATCCGTATTTTACGTGGCGGCAAACACTTTTTCTGGAAAGAAACGAGTGAAAAGTAAGAAAAGTTTTACAAGTAGTCCGCGGTAGTTGATTTTGTTGTAGTAATACTATAGGCCTAATAGTGTGGGTAAGTTCTAGCAGTTCTATGTATTTAGTTTTCCTTTTCCACTTTCGTAATAATTTGGCCTCACTTAACTCACACTGCATCAGTTACAGCCTTTGCATTTTTTGTTTTAATAGTAGGCCTAAATTTACCAAACCTTAATTTTCGAGGCTGGCTTGGCAGTAAAACTTATTTTGAAAGACGTTGTTTTGGCTTGCGTTTTCTAAAGCAATTTAGCGGCACAAAACTTAGCAGCTTGCTTCCAAAATCTAGCAAGGCTTTTCGCCCGCACTAACGTTTTATCTTAAATGTAAATGGAAGCTTTAGTATGATGATCTATTTTAGTTTTATTTTATCTTACAGAAGAAAGTACGTTACAAGGGCAAACTTCGAAGTAGATGAAACTATTGTTGGTAACAGGGCTGCTTGCCCTCGCCTTGTGCGTTCAAGGTAAGCCTAAGCACAACGTTACTAATTTTTCCATTACACACTGTTTGGCCAAATGGTTACAGGCGCTATGCGGTGGAAAGACTAAGTTCGATGCTTCGGCAGGAAAGAAGTGCTCTCCATTTCTTCATAGACTTGTATGTTCGTAACTACGTTGGTTTGAGTCGCGGAAACGGACCCCAGAAACTCGTGACACACTTGAGTATAATTTATTATCGCACCTTGCCGACCTTGATTAATCAGCCGAATATGACGAAGCTTTTCGCGAAATAATGTGCGTGAATTCGACGGCAAAAATTTGAAATGCAATTTTTCCGCCATTTCGTTTCAACCCTGACCGCTGTAGATGTTAATTTCATTTTTAAACAAAAGCAATAGTATTTTGTAAATTAATCTTTTGATCATACTAGCCTGATCTATGAGCCGTGCTCTAGCTTTCGTGGCTTGCAATTGACACTGATGTTAGATTACAGAAAATAAAAAAATAACAATTCCCGATAATTTTCAAGTTCATGCCAATTCAAAAAAAATTGTTAAGATTTTCCAAAAACAAAGTTTTCCGCAAAGCAAGGTTGAAGTAATAAACGACATATAGCAGCTGCACGCAATGTGTTTTTCTGTATAGTTTATCTTCTGAATTCCAAAAATAGTCCAGTTTTAAAAGTGTTTTTAAACCACGTTCGTGTACCTCTGACAAGTTGTTTCCATTTCCTTTGAGCCATTCTTCAAAAGATACACTATCTTCAGAATAATCGCAATTGTTCATCTCCTATCTGCAATTTTGATGATTCGCCACCTTTATTTAAACATCACTAACTTAGCAACCAAAAAGCTATTAATGACCTCGATAATCCTACATTGCTTTTTATTTGCAAACGTTATAAGAGTTATAGATAGGCGTAAAGTAAATAGTCTACCATTTCCGAGCAACGCTCTTTGTTCAACATGCTCCACAACACTAAGTAAATCTTCGGGAGGAAAAATGTTTTGTAATTTTCACCTGCAGAAACTGACTATTACCAACTAGTTGTATGACATTTAACAGCTGTAACTGCGTAGGCGATGACTTAACACGTGTGTGTGTAGGAGGGGGGGGACGGTAAATGCCAAATGGTTTTACAGCAAAAGATTTTTATGAAAACAGAAAAGATTTATTCTTTTAATACAGTACTTCAGTTTCAAACTAGGTTTGAGTGCCATAAAAAAAAGAAATGTTGGGCCTGCTTTCAAGACTTTTACTCGTCATTTTTTTTACCAAGTCATGGTTCACTAATGTGCCTTGAATACCTTTATAATAATTTTAATTTACAGGAATAACTGAGCAACAAAAATTTGCGAGGAAAAAGCGAAATGTAGAGTAAGTATGGATTTGTAGGGGAAATCACTCTGACTCTAGCTGACATCTTAATTTGATGTTGACAGAAACATTCCAGAAATTCCACAAACCCTTGACCAGATACAAGAGCCAGAAGAAGCCGTATGCGAACCAGCGTGCAAACACGGGACTTGCGTCCAAAAGAACGAATGTTTGTGCAAAGATGGATGGAGTGGTGCCGCATGTGATCAATGTAAGAAAAGTACAGTATAGAACAGTTTGAAGATCCTCCGCGACAGGTTCGCTTCTTGGCTAGATGCGATTGCATTTGACATTCATACAGAGTGGATGCTCACTCCAACAGTGCAGTTTCACTTCACAGGCCCTTCATTATTGCTGAATTTTGTGCTTCATAATTTAAAAAATATTCATAAAATGCAAATATTTTTTCATTTCATCCCCAACTGCAGAAACGCATATTGAAAAAATTATGAAGACGTGGGTAGATTTCGTAGCACTTCTTCGAGTTTGCGTCACTGGCATGTGATTGGATAATGAATATCCAGTAAAAATTTAAAATTTTCATAAACTTTGGTTGAATTAGTTTTCACGTCGCAGTAGCAGTAAAAGGTCTTTATTTTATTAACAGACAAAGAATGCAACCTTGAATGCGTTCACGGATCGTGCAGCTCCCCCGACACATGTTCCTGTGAATACGGGTGGACCGGAGAAACTTGTGAAAACGGTAATTATTTTGTGTAAATCGCACCATCATTATCGCAACTCATTGATAATTATCTTTAGCTATCTGCGAAAAGGAGTGCCAAAATGGTGGATCCTGTATTGCGCCAAACACCTGCTCATGCCTAAGCGGATTCGAAGGAACGCTTTGTCAAATCCGTAAGTAGTCACATTTGATACTAATAGAAGCGATTTTGTTTCAACATATCCGTCGGTGTCGGTAACTCCGCTGTTTCTGACGAATTGCAATCAAAATGGACATTTTTCTGCAGTTTGGTTTTTATGCCAACAGGTTTGGATTTGGCTAATTCGTGCAAAGACCGTATACGGGAAAAATGTATGGATTGATAACATCTTTGTAGCTTAACTTGTTAAACATCTAAGGATTGCTTTTTTACTTTTTACTTTAACTACAGCTCTTCCATCTGAGTGCGAATTTCCTTTCGAATACAACGATGAGATCTTCACATCCTGCACCTTCAGAGACTCCACCGATGGCCAGCCATGGTGCTCAAAGACAGCTGAGTACAACGGAGACCGACATACTTGCGATTGTGAGTTCCTGTGATAGTTTATCTTATGTGGGGCTATGGGAAATTTTGGACAGTTAGGATGACCAAATTTCTGAGATACATACCGGATAAGTTGTGATGGGTCTTAAATCTATTTTAAACACCGATGTTTAAAGGTAAGTTGTTGTCACAGTCGCATTATTTTCAAATAATCGTTTCTATTTTTTTCTTGTTCAGTCCTTCCATTCTGCAACCAGGTTGGAGACTTCCTTGAAATTCCTGGCAACTGCACCCACTTTTACACCTGCATTGAGACTGATAGCATTTCTTTGACACGATGCGCACCTGGCACTGTCTTTGATGTGTTTTTGGGCGGATGCGACTTCCCATACAACACTCCACACTGCAACAGTAAGCGGATAAACCTCTATTTTCACGTAACAATATAGGCCTACGTGCTTCAGTTAAACTCTCGAAAACTTCACGCAGAGTAAGAGATCATCCATTATTGCTCGTGATAGCCGACTTTGATCTCGTCACGGTGGCGCATATTTTACTTGAGGATGGGGCGAACGACATTGCGGTATCTTGTACTGAAGGTGTGAAAAAATTTTGGTTAATAGCAAGATTTCTAGCCCTCAACCTTATATCATGCCTGTATTCCACGGAGAGATTAAGTAGAGGACCACGGTCAGTTAGTGACTGGAATTAATTTGTTATCACGGTTTCTTTTCCAGTTACTTGCAATCCTGGTTGCATAAACGGTGGAATGTGCATTGACCAAGATGTATGCCACTGCGAGGATGGTTTCACCGGAACGCATTGCGAAATAGGTTAGTTGGTAGTTTTGTGGTCATAATCCTCACGTTACAATAAACAATGACATTGCAGAAGAAGAAGTGATTGCTTCTGGATCTGGATCCGCTTCAGGGGAATCCTCCGGCGAATCATCTGGCCAAGGTATGTGCCACATTAAAGCTACTATACTGTGGGCTTTCCACAAGTTAAGAATGTAGATTGGGTATTTAATTTATCGATCAGGAAAATTTATTGCATATGATGCCGAAACGGATCAGTTTGAGCTCTTGATTATTGCGTCGAACGAGCTTCTGGTGAGCTTTTTTACATCATTGTAGAAACTGTTTGCCCAGAAGGCATGGAATACAGCGATTGTGCTATTTGTGAAAATACTTGCAAATCGATTGGAAGTTCTGAAGAAGAAAACACAGAATCCAGCACTCCTGGATGCATTTGCTCGGAAGGCCTTTACCGCACCGAAGAAGACACATGCGTTGAAATTCAAGACTGCAGTTGTTATTACAACGACAAAATGTATGACCCCGGCGAGAAAATCGTTGAAGGAAATCAAATTTGGTGAGTTGTGTTTTCTATAAGAAAGAAGAAAGTTAGGGTGCGCTCGGGTGCTGATTAAATATGGTTGGTATCATACCAAAAACTTGACTTGCAAGGATTTGGAAAAGCATAAAGACATACCCCAACACAGTGTTAATGGAGAGTCCAAAACCTTTCGTTGGGGGGGGGGAGGTCAATCGTATGAAAAGGTTACGATTCTATGATTTTTCCGAAATTGAGCTTTAATGGCAAAAACATGATCAAGCGCTTTTAAGAAGTTTATCTGTTTTTCAGCACTTGCTTGAAAGGTCTAATGAGCTGTGAAGACAACCAGGAACAAGATGTGTGTAAATCTGGCGAAGTCTATATCGACTGTGCCACTCTCCCCAAAGGCAGCTCTGGAATTGCTTGTGCTCCTACGTGCCAAGATCCAAAAGAAACTTGTAAGCCAACCGAAGGATGCATCTCTGGATGTGCATGCCCAGAAGGAACTGTCAGAGGTAAAGTTTTTGAGTTTTGAAATTCAGTCAAAGACTCTGCAACGCGGGTTTTTGCATTATTTAGACGAGGAAACAGGAAAGTGTGTCAGACAAGAACAATGTCCTTGCATGTACGATGGAAAGATTTTTCAAAATGGCGCAAAGAACCAACCTGATAACTGCAACGAGTGCACTTGCATGGGTGGAGAATGGTCATGCACTGATAACGTTTGTCCCGCTGAGTGCTCCTCAATTGGTGATCCCCACTTCACCACATTCGATGGAAAAACTTTCGATTTCCAGGTTTGTCAGCAAAATTAGGCTATTCCAGTTTTTGCTTGCACAGCAAAAATCTTGGTAAGCCAATAAAATAAAACTTATGTTTTTACCACGATGTTTTGGTTTAAAAAGCAGGAAAATTGGAGAAAAAGCTGTTAACCCATAAAATTTTTTACCTTAATTCCTTAATTACCTTAATTCACGTATAATTGGCCTGTAAATTAAAAACTTTTATTTTGCCACTTTTTTGTGGTGGAAGCAAATAATTTTGAGGAACACTTCTTTACCAAGTTCGATATGGTTTTAGGGAGACTGTTCTTATGTGATGGTTGAAGATTTCTGTGCAAACAAAGCAGCTGGTACTTTCCGCGTTGCCATTGATACCATTCCTTGCGGAGACTCTGGTGTGACCTGCACTAAAGCCGTTACCTTCTATCTTTACAACCAGGTCATTCACTTAACAAAAGACGATGAAGAGCCGGTAAGTAAACGATCAATTGCAGTAGTAGAGTATGTTACATTCTGCACCATTAACAGCATAGCCAAGACAAAATAAAAAACCTATTGACACGAATGAATGAAAAAGAAACAACAAAGCGATAAACTTAGAGACATCCATTAGTAAATGAGAAGATAATTATAACAGCTCAGATGACCGAGTGGTAAGAGCGTCCGCCTCTGGAACTGTAGACTCAGGTTTAGTTCCGAGTAGGGTCAAACCAATAACTCTATAATTGGTGTTCATAGCTTCCCTGCTTGACGCTCAGCATTGAAGAGACATTGTGGAGAACAAGCCGGCAAGTTTACTTGTTGTGTCGTTGGGAAGGGCACTTAGCGGGATTCCCCCATCTTGGTAAGGTAGACGGATGGCTGGCAACTCCTAAGCTAGCTCGTTGTAGCGCTATGATCGCTTTCTCGTGACAGGAGGGATAAATATGCCACAAAATACAATGCAATACATAAGAAAAAGTAGGAGCAGGCCTGGTTGTAGGCTGTGTTTTTTATATCTACAGCTGGTAACAGCAATGCTTTTTGTTACTACAAAAACGCCGTAAAGAGTTTGAAAAATAGATGATGCGAATATGGTTCAACTTATGCAAAATCTTTGGTTTTTTAGGTGATCAGGCAAACCATCGCTGACGAACTTCCTGAAACTCCAGCTGATGTCACTTATTCCATCAGGAAAGGAAGCATTTACCACATCGTTGAAACTAGCATTGGTATTGATCTGTTATGGAACGCTAACAACGCGGTCAAGATTCTTATTCAGCCTCACTTTAAATCAAAGGTTAGCTTCTTTTGTTACTATTTTTGCGGTCCTACTAAACACCGCAAAGGACTGAAACACAGCAATGGACAACAAAGGACTTACTAAACACCGCAAAAGAACGACAAAGGACTTGAAATTGATCTACTAAACATCGCAAAGAGCGACAAAGGACTGGGAACCATACCATAACAAAGAATGACAAAGGACTTTAAATTAGGGTTAGCATTAGGGTTAGGTTAGGGCTAGGGTTAGGATTAGGGTTATCAAATTCTTTCTCGTTCTTTGCAGCGTTTAGTACATCAATTTGAAATCCTTTGTCGTCCTTTGCGGTGTTTAGTAGGACCCCTACTTTTGTGACTCGAGTCAGCAAATGAATTGTTTCAATACACATTAATGTTGAAATAAATATCTTTGCTACAGTTTGAAGCAAGATTGTCAAGGTTGTTTTTAAACTATTCTTTTGAAATTATTCCGAAACCTTTCTTAGGTCTGCGGTCTTTGCGGAAACTTCGACGGTGACATGAGCAACGACTTTCAAATGAGAGCCGGTAACGTTGCAGCTGATCCCAACATGTTCGGAAATGACTGGAAGGTAATCATTTAGGCTGCATTTGATTGCATTAGGTCTTATCCGGTATGACATAATTCAAAAATTATGATGGAAGCCAGGGGCGTATTTAGGGGGCATTGAGTCATGGCCCATCCTTTTGAATTTGAATTTTTGAGAAAAAGAACAAATATAGCTTAGTGAATGAAATATGCCAGACTATTTTAATGGCTTTGAATTACTGTTATCCAAAATGCGATATCTGATATTTTAAAAATTCAAACTCTGCGCGGAAAATTCTTTTTTTAGATAAACGCCCTGATACATGTAAAAGAAAATTGGTCTTTTTTTAAGTGCCTTTTACAGCCACAGTAAACATGAGTAGACTTCATTTTATTTTTGTGGCACCATAGACAAACTCTAATTTAAAGCACAACTTTTCAGATGCAAGATTCTTGCGCCGATGCAACTTACACTGCTCATCCATGCGAACAAAACCCCCTCAGAGTTTCATTCTCTCAAGAGAAATGCAGCATCATTAAGAGCGATGTCTTTGAAGCTTGCCATGCTCTTGTTGACCCCACCAAATACTACGACAACTGTTATTATGACACATGTGGATGCAACATTGGTGGAGATTGTGAGTGCTTCTGCACTAACGTGGCAGCATATGCTCAGGTGAATGATATTTACTAACTGCAGTGCCTCTACGCTTGAATACTACAGGCACTGGCACCTGAATATGATTACGGAAGGCTAGAAACGATCAAAAAACAAAGCGTGCAAGGAGAACTTAAGACATTAGCTTGCGTTTTTAGAACCAGCAGGCACAGAAATATGAAATATCAAATAGTATCGCTAGGGCATACTAGGCACAATTGTGATTTGTTTCCAAATACATTAATTACATCCATAAGTATTTCCAAGAATTTGTGAGTTATTTAAGTATTTGCAGCGACGTAAAAATAACTTTCATCTTTTCCTCAGGCTTGTGCCGCAGCAGGAGTTTGCATTAACTGGAGAAGCGATGATTTCTGCCCTGTGATGTGCGAGGCTTACAACAGCAGATTTGGAACCGGTCCCGGATTTGAAATTGCTTCCGGATCGGGATCAGGATCTGGCTCCGGATCGGGTGCAGACGAAATCTGTGAATGGAAATACCAAGCGTGTGGCAACCCATGCCCAGCTACATGTCAAGACCCCAACCCCACATCCTGCCCATGGGAGAGACTAGAAGGATGCTACAAGTCCTGCGAAGAAGGTAAACATCCTTTTGATACCCCTTTTAAATAACTTAACCGTTTTTAAAGGACACCGCTTGAAACGGAAGTGCCTGAGCTTTGACCGTTGATAGACGAAAAAAGGGCATAAAAGTTGACTTGAACATGCTAATGTTCTGTATTTTTGCGTCTTCGTATGAGTTGGTTAAGGTGTTGTGATGTTCGTAAACGTTATCCCGAAGCAAACATCCTGTTTCATTGATTGATTGCACACACAGGTGAAGTTTGGGATTACGAAACCAACAACTGCATGTCTCTGAACGAATGTCCAGTGATGGCCCTACCCGACGAACCAGTCACCACCCCAGTGAAGACTGTCCCCACCACCACAACGGAAGAAACAACCACTCCTGTTCCAGATTGTACATGCATTGATAAGAATGTGAGTTTCAACGTGTGCTTTCGACCAATATTTCGGTTTCAGCGGTAATGTACTTCCTACCAAATAATAGATGTAAAGCAAACTAAAGGATTGGTTTAAATAACAATTTTAGTGTCAAAAATGTTTTGCTTGATCTGTTTTTTCAATATGTGCATTTCATGGCGTATATTTAGCAGGACAATGATACTTATCATCTAGTATTAAAATAATAAAATTTTGATTTTGGAAACCACTCATCGAATCCTGGCTTGAAATTAGTATTTCTAACCTTACAGCCTTCTGTGGGGTTACTAACTCAAGATTAATTTGCAGAACATCACCCACGCACCAAACGAGACTTGGCCTCTTCGAGGTGATGAGTCGTTGTGCGTTGAAGAGAGCTGTGTTGAACTTATACCAGGTGTATGTGAAATCAAAGCAGAGGACACGCGAACCTTGTGCACGGAAGAAAACAGACCTGTCTGTGAAAATGGATTTGATGCCATCGCTATTGAAAGAGGATGCTCTTGTGAATGGAGATGCCAATGTACGTTTAAGATTTATTCACTCGTTGTAGCAATTGGTATACTGAATTTCGTTTGCAGGCTACTGTTTCGGCCAGGGTGATCCTCATTATTTCACTTTTGACGGTTACTATTATCCATTCCAAGGAAACTGCACTTTTGTTCTTTCCCGAGATGTAAACGTTCGTCGATCCAACTTCCCTCACGAGTATGAGGTAGGCCAAGTCAAATAAACAAAGAATCATTACTCTGAAGTTACGATTATAAACCAGAATATGTTGATGTAGATTTGGATGGACAATGTTGCGTGTGAAGAAGCACCTACTACCACTTGCACCAAGAAGATAACCCTGCGCTACAACTCAACCGTTCTTGTCCTTTACCGAAACAACACAGTAAGTGCACGGATACGCAAAGAATTTTTGATGGAATTAATGGGCAACTTCTTTGACAGACATCTGCCAGCATTGCTTGCACTCAAGAAAATCAAATCTTCATTATACTCGCGGTATTACGCCAAAGTGTGTAACGATTGTCGTAGCTCCTCTCCACGGCTTAGCACCTGCTGGGCAGCGCAGCTCCGAACTTCGGAGAAAAGCCGCAGCGTTTGCAAGCCTCGGGCAAATCTGTGTTTCGTGTTCAATTTGATCGGCCCGGGAATCGAACCCGTGACGTGCACCAATTAGGCGGTTTAACTTCAACTCTTCGTTTATTACTCAAAGATACCCTTGTGTCAATGACAGAAATGTTTTTAGTACACTGTAAATGGCCGAGAGTTGCAAGAAACTTCCACTCTTCCAAGAAACTTCAACGGCATCTTTTTGCAAATGAGAGGAACATCATTGTTCGAGGTCATTATTCATAAAATTGGCCTTAGATTGACTTACACTGGAGTCGACTACAGCTGGAGTTTGATTGTGCCACCATCACGCTACTATGAAAGAACAGAAGGGTTGTGCGGTGAGATGGTTTTCCATTGTCGGTTTCGTTAAAAAAAACGGCTACATTTAAAGACTTTTTTTGGTCTTGGTGATACTGTTATATTTTTCTACAGCTTAATTGGTAATATTGATACATATGATGTAGTATTGGTGATTTTCATTGACAGCTCAATATTGATAATTTCTGCAACCAGATGCACAACTTCATTACAATGAGTGTTGTGAATGCGCTATACACTTTGAAGCTTGTTTTAGCAATTTGAAAAACAAGCCATTTATGTTTTTGAACGATAAGATTAGTTTAAAAACCTACGCAAACATGCGTTTGCGTGAGCAAAATTAGATTTTCCTTATCAAGCTTATCAAAAAGCAATATCTTCGATCAGTTTCTTACGCAATCTCTTTCATTGATTGCAGGTGTGTGTAACAATGACCAATCTGATGATTTAACAAACCGATCTGGAGTTGTTGTGTCCGAGGTTCAAGATTTTGCTAGCAGCTGGTTGGTTTATGAAGAGTCTGAATCTTGCTTCAGAGAGGAGCCAGAATGCACTCAACCTGCCGCTCCTGAATGTGACATTATTTTGTCCGACGTTTTCAAGGTAGAAATATGAAATGCACCTGAACATCAAATCTGTATGTAACGTCAGGGTAACAAGTTCAGTTAACGAGTTTCTCGGCCTAAAACACGTCTTTGGTACGAACCAAAATTTGAATAGTCCTTTTTGCGGTTTCGCGACAGGCACGTTGTACTTTAAGAGTCACAGAGCATTTAAAACTGTAAATAAATCGAGAACTCAAACTGTTTTTGCACATGTATGCAGGCTTGTCATTCCGCCGTTGATCCTCAACAATACTACGATATTTGCAAATATGACACTTCCAGATGTGGAAACTATTCCTACTGTGAAGCGTTGTACGGATATGCAAGAACATGCGACCACGCTGGAGTGTGTGTCAACTGGAGAAGTGATGACGTTTGTCGTAAGTATTCCTACTTTAAAAGTTCCTAGATCAATCAATCAAGTTTATTTTCACCGTACACGTTTAGAAAATTCGCATAGGCAGGAAACAGCGAAAAACCACACGGGTCATCTAAGTCTGCTGCACCTACTACAGCAATACTTACAGTAAACATATTGGCGTAAACTTAGCGTGACATAAAACGTTAAAAAGAAAGAACACACTACAAGACAGTACTGCCATAGCTGGGATTAAAAAAATTATGCAAATCATAAAATGAAACATTAGGCTATAAACCTATTCCCGACCACTACTTATAAATAAAGCAAAGTAAACAAAAAGTAGAAGTTATTCGTTATTAAGAAAAGGTTGTTGTTCTATAGGTGACCTAATTCTGACACTAGACTAGACACCGATCTGCAAATCTGACTCTAGACACCGATTACAGGCATAACTCTGAAGTGTAGTATAGTGATCGATTGCACGCAAAACTGCTTAGTATGATAAAATAAAAAATGGCAGCACAAGCACAAACAAAAAAAAAAAACAATATTTACAATAGACCTGGTTTGCTGTGCAATATCCATAACCACAAAACCGACAAGATTAAACCTACACCTACCCAAAAATACTCCTTTCTTTTTAAAACGTTTTGTTTTTATCGATTTCTCTCTTTTAAAACCTCTCCCAAAATAAATTTTGGCTGCGCTTCTACTGCGTATTCAGAGTATTCAAGATAAGGCAAAAGCAGTTTGCGCCATTGCCTACTGCGCCCGTCAATGCGTGAATTAATGATCAGAAAAATGATTTCAATCGCATAAAACAAAAAGCAACAAATTTCTTTCGAATTTATGACTCAAAAATTATTACCTTCAGCACTCACCTGCCCATCTGATCGAGTCTATGAAGCTTGCAAGCCAAACTGCGAGCGACAATGTTCTCATGTCTTGGAAGGTGTTGAATGCGAAGCTGAGGAAGCAGTAGAAGGCTGTTTCTGTCCTCCTGACAAAGTTGAAGTCGATGGAGAGTGTGTTGATACATCCACATGCACAAACTGCGTAGATAACGATGGCACAATCTATGAAGTACGTTGACTAAAGCTAAGCATAAATTCTTGCGGAATTCAAAATAGATCTGCTGTTACTCTTAAATTTTTCGATGATCTAAAGTTCCTTTTCAATAAAAAAAAATGGTCTTCACCACTTGCTCAACCCGAAAAAATGTCCAGCAGACACATTAGAAAAAAGTAATTCCTTTGCTGCGTTGCATTCTTTAACAGCGAATTTGTTACAGTATGGTGACAGTTGGCTGCATCCTAATTCATCATGCGACATTTGCTCGTGTATGGAAAACAAAACTATTCACTGCACCGAGAAGAAATGCCCTGATGGAACAAACGAAGTCCCCGATTGCTCATCCTGCTTTGTGCCTGAAATTATGAGAGGATCCGACCCATGCTGTCCGGCGTACCAGTGCGGTAATTATTTTTCCGTTTTCAACGTATGATTTTTTTCTGTATATGGTGTTCCTTAACATAGATAGCTGCGTTTCCCATAATGCTTTGAGTATCGTAGCATACTTTTGGCTCATCAGAATAACTTCTGATTGGATAAAGCAATGATAAAGAACTTTGCAACTCATCGCGATTTGTTTTTTTTTTTTTTCAATACCTTTATGCTGTATCTAAAGCAAGATATATATGGTTGCGACTTCTATGTTGTATTCTTTGGCTTTATGACACCGCTTGGAAGGGTATTGAGCTTTAGTTATTGTTGTTGTTGCTGTTGCATCTGCATGATGATATCAAACCTCATATTTTAGTGTGCAACTACATCTTGAATGCTGGAGAAGATAACTGCGACGCTGTCACTATTCCTCAATGTGAAGTTGGATACATTCCAGTGCGAACCAATCCCAAGGAATGTGTTCCAGAATACGAATGTCAGTGTGACACTGTCAAGAGTCCATGTCATGCACCACCGACCTGTGGAGACCTTGAACGTCTTGTAACAACAGAAGGAGAATGTTGCCCCACCTACTCATGTGGTGAGTTTGAATATGATCTAGCTGTTCAATTCACCTTTTTTTGTCATTCTTAAAAGCTGGTGTTATAGCCTTAGTGGCCCTACATCATAGAGCATCACAAAATAGCTGAACACGCTATTTTGCAGGAAAAGTTAAAGCACAAACAAAGCAACCGTTTTTATATTAGTGGTTTTAACTCTTATGTAACATGTGGGTGGCCAGCGACTATAATGTTTCCCAGTGACACATAAAGCCTGAGGTGTACTGCTTTCAAAGGAAACATACGAAAGTGTTCGGGTTTAAACATAAATATTTTTTGTCAGAATGCAAAGACTGTGTTCAAGATAACACAACATGCGGAGAATGCGAGAATGTGATCGTTTCAGTCGACCACTGTGCCTGTGAGCATTACAGCTGCGAGAACAGGGGAGTTTGCAGATTCAATGGAACTGACAAATTGGTAAATTTTAACCTAGATTTCAAGAATGAAAATATGGTAAAAAGTCTTTGAAGGTAAACCTTTGCACAGCTTTTTATGCAAGCGTGCCACTGCCCACAGTCTTTCAAATGTTCTACTATTACTATGAAACACGATTGGTTACAATGGTGGGTGATACAGTGTGTTCTGTTTGACGGTAGTCCTACTGTACTTCGCACAAGAGCTCGTCCCATTGTTGCGATATGCTGCTAGGGTAGTGATGTTGGAACTACCATTCTTGTTATTCTATACCCCAATGAAAGTTTAATCTAGCTACGCTGTTTCGAGATGATCACTGAGCAGTTTAAAGTCCTGTTTAAAATCTACATGACTTCTATTTCAGCCTGGTGATGAATGGCAACCATCAGTGTGTGAGACCTGCACGTGCAAAGATACCACTGCTGACAACGAAGGGTGCCACCCCTACGAATGTGTCACTGAAATCTGCTCCACCTCCTGTCCTCCTTGCTTCGAATACCGATCTGTTGCTGGGCAATGCTGTGGGACCTGCGTACAAGTGGGCTGTGAATTCGGGGACGATTGCTTGGCGGTACGTTGATTTCTGCTGAATTTAGCAGGCAATGTTTTAAAACTAGCACATCTACGCGAGTTGTGTGCGTTGATGCAACAAAAGTAGAAACATCACTTTGTAGGAGGCCGATTTGTAGTAGGTCAAATTGTGGTTGGCCTATTGGTACAACAGTGACATCATAATGGTCTTGATACTGTTAACATATCATGACGAAGCTGGTAGTACGCAATAGCAGTAAAGTTATGGCGCACATGAAAGAAAAACAAACAAAGGTAAAATAGAAACTTCGAGACATTTTCCTAGTACGTGCTTACTTGATATTATTTTTCCTTCTCTAGCTGCATCTTCACCCATGTTCACTGTGTTTTTTTTATTTGAAAACCGTTTTTAGGCTGGAGAAACTCACAACGATATGAGTAACTGCACTGAGTACATTTGCGCTTCAAATGGAAACGATTCTTTGGAAATATTCGAATCCGCTTACAAATGCGTTGTTCCTGAAGTTCCCACATGTCCAATTTGCCACAGACTCGAATCTTTCATTGAGGATTGCTGCACCTACTTCCGCTGTGTGCCAGAAGAAATCTGCTGCAGCAATAAGATCGGAAAAGAGGTAAGTTTCCATTGATTCAATTCAGAAGCTGCTCTCATGCGCTGTATTGTAGACTTTTGAAATTATGTGTCTTGCAGATCGGAGCAACTTGGTCACCCAATGCTTGTGAGACTTGCCAGTGCACCGAAGAAAAGCACGAGACTTCAGGATTCTACATAGAGCAATGTGTTGCCAACCCATGTCCGCCAATTGATGAGGAAGCCTGCACTCAAAACGGAGGAATGATAACTTCTACTGACGATGGATGCTGCATGAAATGCCAGGCTGCTGAATGCTATGAATGCGGAAGAAAAACTAGCTCAAGTCCAGAGTACTTGGTCGTTGAAGATGAATGTGCATCCGCTGTCCCAGTTACATCTTCGTATTGCGACGGCTTCTGCCGAGGAAGTTACTTCTGGTCGGATCAAGGTGCTGATGTTCAGTGTTCATGCTGTACTCCTACTACCACTGTTACCAAATACGTAACATTGAAATGCAAGAATGGATCTGAGATTGAGTACCAATATGAGGATGTATTATCATGCGGATGCAGCGCAACTTGCACTCCTGATGTGACCCCAAGTCCCGAAGCTCCAGTGCCAACAACCACTCTCCCAGTTAAACCAATTCCTACAACCACTGAAGAAATCGAAATATCAGCTTCCGGATCAGGTTCGGGATCAGGAAGTGGTGATTTTGGATCCGCAGAAATTGAAGAGTCTGGATCCGGCGAAGTAGTGGTGACAATTCCTGAAGCTCCAGTCACCACTACAACTACCACACCCAAACCAGTGCCAACAACCACTGTCGTCGCCTCCAGTCCAACCACCACTACCACCACCACCACCACCACCACCACCACCCCTAAACCAGTTGCCAGTACTTTTAGTTGCTATTGGAGTGAGTGGATGAATTCTGATCGACCAAAGGGAGCTCATTTGGACGACAATGAAACTTATGCCCACATTCGTGAGTCCGGTATTGAAATGTGCAGACGACCAATTGATATTGAATGCAGAGTCACAATCAGTAAATACAACCAGCAGAAGGACGTCAAATCATGGGATCAAATTACTACTTGTGATGTTGGAGAAGGGTTCCTGTGCCTTTCGTCCCAGCAAACTGCCCATCCCTACTGTCTTGATTATGAAATCCGTGTTTACTGCTGCGGGCCCACCACAGCGGAAGAAGAAAGTGGAAGCGGAAGTGGAGACATTGAGATTAGTTAAAATGGAAACACTGATCGACCGAACGAAATTTGGAACTTGACCTCGATTTTGTTTAATATTTTTGCTTTTGCTTTTATTTTAAATCAAATTGAAGTAGAAAGAAATGTTTAATTTGATGATAGTACTTTAACTCGTCCTCAAACTTTACGGGAATATTCTAACTGACTTTATCTTACAACGTCATTACGTCTGATGTTGATTTTTTCTTTTACTTAATTCGAATAAAGGCTGTGCGCTAACAAAAAAGTATTGTTTTTAAAGCAGTCGAAAATTTTAAGAATACACCGTTAGTCTAATGCAGACACAAGCACAACACCACGTACGTTAGACTAGTTAAACAAACTAAACTGTAGTCTAACAAACAGCAAAACGTAGTGCAATTTCCTATTATTTCTGAATGAATTAACCTTTTCTAGGGACAGCAGATCAGAAATCATTGCAACAAATCCAGCCTATGGCAGTCAGAGGCGTAGCTTAGGGGGGGGCAGCGGGGTACATATGTCCCCGGGCGCCAAGGTGCAGGGGCGCCAAAATGGAACTTGCAGAAATTTCACAACAAGGGTAAAAAACCGGTCACAAGTAAGATTGCTCCGTAGTTACGCTGACCTGCTTTAGCCTCCGTCAAACAAAATAAGTCGATTCATCATTGATGTCGTAACAATCCTGCGTATTGTTTTCCACTCATGTTGCAGTGAACAAGTACCGGTAAACAGTGGCGTAACAAGGGGGGGAGACCTGCGTTTATTAAAAAAATGGATGGACCATATAGGCGCACGCAGAAGGGCCACGGTGCCATGGCCCCACCTTTGGTCCTTACGTTGTTGTAGATACCGATACGTGTTGCTAAAATTTCAAACACCGGTGTGTCCTTTTAGGACAAAAAAACTTCGCTAAAATGAGTGTTTTTCTTGTAAAAATCCGTTGGAGGCTGGGGGCTTCGCCTCCAGACCCTCGCTTGTGGCTTCCTTTCGCCAAATCCTGAGTGGGTCTCACTGATCTCGCCACTCTTCTTGGTTTCTTGCTTTGTTAATCTTTCACCTTCGTTGTTCTTTTCCAAACCGCGATTCATTAGCAACTTGAATGAAACATAAAATTCACTGTCATTTTTATAATTTGCGCAAAATTCGGAGTAAAAGCAGGGGCGCAGAATTCCTTTTTGCCCCCGGACGCTGGGTACCCCAGTTACGCCACTGATGGCAGTACTAGGTTGCTGCTAGACGAAGAAAGCTGGACGATTGCAAAAAAAATATCAAAGAAAACTTAAGGAGTGAGCGATGTTTCCAAGTTTCGGCCAAAATTTCCAACTCCGGTGTCTTTTCGATCTAATTCAGAAAATTATGGCTACACAGCAACGCACCTTGGCTAAAAGTCGGAGAAATAACATTGCTGCTCTTATAGCACTTCTTAACCCGTAATGAAGGACTACAGCAAAATCAGAAATAGCTTCGCACCGTGTACAGATCACTTTAGTTTGAGCTACAAAGCAGGAAAACATAGGACAATTTGTAATTGTTGTAAGTTGGTTTAGGCTAAAAGCAAAAGAATTATTGCAGAGATATTGGTAGTCCCTGAGGATGATACTTTTGTTGGTCTTGACGATTTTCATATCTATTTCAAATGTGAAAGGTAAACCGATGAAGCATAAAAACTTTTGATCAGGCGTTGGCAGTCGACTTATTGTTTCGTACAATATAGTGAGACCCAGTTTTTAAGAAACAACTATATCAAGATGTTTTTTGACATAGCCTTCAAGGCAATGTTGTTTTTTTCAATTTAAATAACCCTAAAATTATACCCATTACATATAAAGACTTTCATAGTCGCAAACACTGGCGAAGCCACGGGGGGGAGAGTTGGGAGTGACAACCCCCCTCATTTAGCCTCAAATGACGTCATACATAATCGAAACTGTGCGAACAAAATGCATCATTGGTGAAGCACTCAAAGTTAGGGGCCAAAAATATGACAAACTTTCCTTAAAAACTGTTCAAAAAGCACTAAAATGGCCATCGCAGTATGCAAATTTTCAAAAATTTTCCGGGGGAGCATGCCCCCGGATCCCCTTAGAGTTGTTTTTGGCTCTTAAGTTTCTTAAAATTAACTATGCCGGAAAAATACGCTTGAAGAAAGTGAGGAAAGTTAATACCCCCTTCCTCAAAAAATTTCTGATTACGCCCCTGATACGAAACATTTTCAAAAGGTTTATATTTACGCCCGTTTCCGAGCTTAAACGTCTTTGCATTTAGTTAACATTCAACCTAATTCAAAATTACATGTACCCCACTAAAACTTTCTGGATCCGCTCCTGTATACAACGTATTGTCAAATGTGATGTCATTCTCAACCTCCAACCCCATCGCAAAATCCTGTCTACGCTAATGGTCGCAAAGGCACGCCGAAAGATTACAAATTTCAGAGCGTTTAGCTCGAATTTAAACCACCAACGTAAAGTCACCGGTGATATTTCTCAGTAAGGATATGAGGAACAGAAAGTGCTGCGCAGCGTCAAATAAAGGTAAGGTTCAGTGTCTACGATAGAGAAATTCATTGCGCTCCAATACCAGCAAAATTCACGCAAAACTTTAGGAAAAAAGATAAAAAAAAACGCTCCAGGTAATAAGCATTAGCGTACAAAAACTCTTAAGGAAAGATAGAATAGAGTTTTAACCATGCAAAAGTAAAATTATTACGTTGAATACCGGCATACGTTTTTGAAAAGTTCAAAATTTCTACATCAGTTTGCTGCCTGCGCATACCAAAATCCTGTTAGGGAGAAAAAATATCCAGCACTAGTTTACTCCAAACAGGACATGAATGGTCGTAAACTATATTTCGCGACTTAATAACCATTTTACGGCTATTCAAATATCAAATATGACATACCTGTACATACGGAGTTATTTACACAAAATTTATCAAATCCGGCTGAAAAATCTGCATATCAAATTTCATAGCATTTCTAGCCGGTGTGACTGATGACAAGATATCTCAAAACTTCACTTTGGCAAAGAATTCACTAGAATATTGGCCGTCAAAATTGGGCACGAAGAAAATCTGAAATGCAAGCCCTCATTCTCGGTGTGTTAGCTTATTGGATTTGGGATTAGCAGAGCCTGTAGAGGTGATAGCTTTGAAGCCAATACAAACAGGTAATTTATAAACCGATGCAACACACCTTACCCAAAAGAACTTGACGGAGTGCTTATTTCAATTCTTATATTTGTAATTAAGTTAACTGGGATAAAATCTTTAGCTCTTCCATCTGAATGCCATTTTCCTTTTGAATACAACGGTGAGATCTACACGGCTTGCACACTAAAAGATTCCGCAGACGAAAAGCCGTGGTGCTCGAAAACTATTGTATATGAAGGAGACAAACATACATGTGATTGTAAGTGTATTTGCGTGTTCCTCTAACTCAATGCTTACTAAACTTTTAAAATTTTGCAGTTAAGCAAAGTATTTTTTTGCCCGGAGAATATTTTACGGTTAAATAAATTGCTTTTTGACCGGAGAATAGAAAATATAAATTGTAATGGAGCTGCATTTGTGTAATATCGTTTTAATTTGCAGATTCCGATGAGAATATAACGGCAACATTATCAGATGAAAACTCTTCCCTTTCTAACGTGTCAGTTTTAGAAAAAGGTAAAAATGTAAAAACAAATACCGCCGTTCACTGAGGTTATTTTTAAATTATTTGAACTGGAATTTCAATTGTAGGTGATGTTGTCGATCCGGAAGGCTGCAAAGTCGGCTTGCGCTCTTTAAACCAGCTGTAACCGGAAATATGCCATGTCACATGACATGCAATTGGCTCCAACTGTAAATCAAACATTCAAAAGGATTTGTCACCTTATGCAGGACATTGCTAGGCCTTATACTGCAGACTTCATACGCACCAAGATTGATGAATTACTTAACTTGCTTGTTAGCCGTGGCATGGCGAGAAATTTTGAAAGGGAGGAGCCATAAACTGCAAAGCCCTCAAAACAGTCTGGTATATTTCAGTCACTTAGCAAAATTTGATCTTTTTTTACTAATAGACGAAGTAAAAAGAGGGGGGGCATGGCACAATGTTACCTCTTAAATACGATCCTGTTTGTATGTGGTATGCAGGCGATCGCTCAAGAGCTACTCCGGAGGGTTATCAAGTCTGCAGTGCTTGGAATAAAGAAAATTTCTACACCTTCGACGGTTTCTTGTACACTTTTAACGGGAGGTGTGGATACCACTTTATCAGAAACTGCGAAGCCGACGATTTCGGCATCAATTGGACATTTGACGAAACAACTCACTCTTCGGTGTGGACTGTATTCTATGGAAGCGAAATTTTGACTCTTTGCGACGAAGCAGTAATGAATAATTCCAAGAAGTGAGATCGTATTTCACAATTTGTGATTTAAAAGATAAAACTAATTTTAGCTTACTCTTACAAGCATAAAACCATAAAACCATCAGTGATTTGCAAACAATGAAGGCTGTTTGGACCATATCAAATGCCCTTGCTAAAATGCTTTTGTATTGAAAAATGTGCATGTTAATGCTCATACAGTACACAACCATTTCATCAACAGGAAATTCAATATTTCAGAATTGAAATTCCAACCCTATTGCCTACGGTACATGTTTCAAAGATTCCTAACACTGACTACATACTGCTTTACATCGAAAACAACAAATGGATAACCTGGGATGGAGAGGACAGAATTTCTGTGTTTTTAGAAACGCAGCATTGGTCGGGAAAAGTCTGCGGTCTATGCGGCAATATGAATGGAGACCCTCTTGATGACTCAGCTCACAGATTTACAAGTACGCTCAGGGACAAATCAAATATTTTTAGGAGAAGGGAAATGAGTTAAGAATTTGGGAAATTCTAATATTGCACTTTTGTGCGGTTAGAGTTAAAACTGAAGAAGAATGGAGCCGTTTTAGCCTACCTCAGGTCCAACTATGAATAGACAGAAGAATGTATTAACACACGTTAATCAAATAACTGAAGTTGCTTGACACTTGTCAGGGCAAGCATGTTTGCGGTTGGCAGAGGCTAGAAAACTGTGTTAAAACTTTTGCAGATGAAACAACAGATCTAGAAAGATTTGCGAAAAGCTGGGCTCTCCATGACTGCTTATCGGAAGACACAATTGATTACTGTGGCTTCTTAACATCAGAACAGTTACAGGTGAATGAACTTAGCATTTGTAAATGTGCATTCACCGATACGCGACGGACAACACGCGGGAGCGATTATAAAATACAGCAAGGTTTCGCCTGGTTGTTTAGTAGGAAAATCAAATAAACAAGTCGCGAAAGAAAAGTCACGTGCCACGAGTCGCGTTGCCGCTTGCCGCGTAACGTTAAACGCACCAAAAGCCGCAAAAGTTGTCGGCTAGGAAAAATTTATTTATACTGCAGATAGTAATCAGCTATTTTATTTCAACCTAGATCTAAGTCTCTTTTAGGAATCGATGACAGCCTGTGCTGAGATGGTGTCTTCCCTGTCATTTTACAACTGTAGCGTGGCAACAAACGTTCTTGAAACTCTGTGCTTGCAAAGCCTTTGTCAATGCACAACCAACGACTTTCAGGAATGTTTATGTGATGCAATTGCAAGTTATAGCAGGCTCTGTGTAGCAAGAGGAGCACATTTACAAGAATGGAGAACTGATGCGTTTTGTCGTAAGTTACAATTTCTTGTGAGAAAACGATACGTTTCTAATGCTTTTTTTAGCTCTTCAAGTTGACATGTCTAAATAAATTGCTTCATTTTTCCAACGTACTGTATGTGGAATCCAAAAAGTACTCTCTCGATCATGCAATAAATTGTTAGCCTACCAATGCAAAAATTAGTTGGTGATACGGTAAATCTTTGTGAAGAACTTCACTTGTTTGCGTATGTTCCACCAGTAGTAGCAAAACTTCACTCTAAGCATCGTGTTCTTCTTATAAACCTCTACGTTAAAGATGCATTTAAACAGCTCATAATGAAACATTTTGTACAGCTAAAGCCTGTCCTAACAACATGATACATCTGGAATGTGGGACAACGTGTTCTTCAGCCTGCCAGAACCAAAATTCTTCGTGTTGGATACAGTGCGTTGATGGATGTTTCTGTCCTCCTGGATCGTACTTGGATGGAGATACTTGCGTTCCAGAAGAACAATGCTTTTGCATTTACCATGGCTTGACGTTCAAGACCGGAGAGCGAAGAGTCGAGTTTTGCCAAGAATGGTACAAAACTTACAATTTCTGCTTTTCTTTTTGACCTCTAACGAAATTCAGAACCATAGTTCACTGACGCTGAGATGGAGAAAATCAGAGAAAATGCCCCGGGGCTCACACGATTCCAGGAGCCCACGCCGCGGGGATGGATGACCTTTTTTAGAGGACGCCCTTTAACGACTTTTTTGAGAATGCTCCTTAATCATGGCTAATTTCCCCTTGGGTCCAAAATTCCTCTATGTGACAATATTCGCAACTAAGTTTTCAAACCCGAATATGTTTACCGTATTGTCAAGACTGGTTTCTGTGATACGTTTTACTTAAATAACTCTTCCGTAGCTTTTGTTTGCACTTGCACGTTGCGTCAAAAAATTTGTTAACGTCGGCGTTACCCCCAAAATCACACACGAACCTAATCTAGCTTTTTTGCTGCAGCTTTTGTGAAAGAGGTGAATGGACTTGCACATCTTTGCCTTGCCAAGGAGAATGCGCAGCAATAGGAGACCCTCATTATCGCACATTTGATGGGCTGGAATACCAGTTCAATGGTGATTGTCAGTATGTACTTTCGACAGATGCTTGCAATGGAATTGCAAGCTATACGTTTTCAGTAAGTGCTGACCAGCAACTTTGCAGATGCATTTGTCTTCTTGCTAACATTTACGATGGAGATAACACCGTGCTGAGAGTTTATCGTGCAATTAGCTCACGCAGAAGCGACCGACTTGCGCTGCTATCCTTGGGTTTTCGTAGCGTTACTACACGCCATAATACCGAAATACTTCATGTTTCCAGTTTAAGTTGGGTCAAATCTAAGCATCTGACGTCACACTTTTCATTTCAGTTGGATTTTAAAACGCGGTGATGAATCACTTTGAATAAATACTAGCAAAGTATGAGTAAAATATAATATTGAAGTACGTGAACAGGTTATTAGTGAAAATGTAAAGTGTGGAACAGACGAAGAAGGCACATGCACCAAGTCAGCCATTGTTCTTCTCAGAAACGAATTGATTATGACCAAATATCATTTGAAACAAGATGGAGTCGTGGCAGTTGACGGAGCTGATGTTAACATTCCATATGTTCAAGGTAAAGTATTGACAAAAAATGAATAATGTTTCTCGAGGGTGCACATTACTATACGGTTACATGAAGAGAAACATTTCGTTAGAAGCTTCCATATAAGTGCTTGCTTAATGCATAGCCACCGCCAGAAAGGATATTACATAACAAAGAAAATTTATTGTAGCGTGCCGGTATCAGGCTTTGGTTGTAGACAAATCTCCAATAAAATCTGTAACTCCACGCATTTTAATATCCAAGATTTATCAACATAAAAAAAAATTAAATCTTCATGATACTCGTGTAAATACGCCGAAGCGTGCAACGACTGGCGGGGACCATCTCCTGGGCAAAGCCGCGAAAATGGGCTGAAAAAAGCTCCAAAGAAACATAGCAGCGATGGCGACACTGTGCCGATTTGACCGGCCCTGGATTGGAACCCTAAACCTCCCGCACCGATTACAAAGCCTTAACAAATAAGCTAACCGGTCGGTCGTCCAAGAATTGTGAAATCTATAGGGTAATTTCGGGAGAGATAGCCATGCTTTTTATAAACCTCCTTGGTTTCTTCCTACCTGCTTTAAACGTGCTTCAAAAAGCTGGGTTGCTACGGTTAAGGACCAGGAGTTGCATTCCTGCGTCTCATCAGTTTAAATTTGTCTCACACAAAATAAATATTTCACATTTTAAAAATGACGTCATTTGCCATCTCACCTGAGAAGTGTAGGTGAGATGGCCAATATATGGTTTGCTTCACGAAATGAAAAATATTTATCGTAAAACAAACAAAAATGGACATGTACGTAACGCTCGGTCTGTCATAACGCTGTTTCATTCTTGCGCAGCTGCAAATGGAACCTGAATTGAGCAGAAATTTCTGTTATCTCGAAACGCTTGTATTATTCAATCATGCTAGTCTGATAGGCTTGCTAACGCTTTACTGTAGCATTAAACTTGTTTACTAGTTGCCATGATATCATACGTGAAGTTTGCACACAGAAGCATATGCTCGAAGGTATGGCCATCTAACCTTCATGAGTGAATGTCCATATGTCCCACAACTTAAGGAGAGATGGCCACCCACTTGGTTATACGATAACTAGCTTTCAGGAAGTACCTACTTTTTGATAGCGTTCTTTGAACTGTAAATTCTCTAATCCGAAGATTGTAGAGTGAAAACACGCCTACAGAAAATATTACTGCTTGCTATCTACATCCCGCTGAAAATTTTCACCCCATCTTATAATTGGCATATTTATCCTCCTATCACGAGAAAGCGACGAAGCGCTGTACGAGCTCGCTTAGGAGTTGCCAGCCATCTATCTACCACACTAAGATGGGGGAATTCCGTTAAGTGCCTTTCCCAACGGCACAACAAGTAGACTTGCCGGCTTGTTCTCCACACTGTCCCTTAAATGCTGAACGTCAAGCAGGGAAGAAATAAATATCAATTTTTAGTCATTGGTTTGACCCGACTCGGAATCGAACTCCAAGTCTACCGATCCAGAAGCAGACGCTCGATACCACTCGGCCATCTTAAAAATTATTTATATCTCACAAAATATAGCAAATTTCGACAGCATTTTCAGACATATTGCTGCACCATGTGCTGATTTAAAACTGATGAAGTCAATCTTGCGCAGCATGTAAACCAAGAAAATAGCGACTAATGGCCATCTCTTCCGGAATTGCCTTAAATTTATTCAGGGAAGGCAGTACGGCAGTTAAAATGGGTTCGCGGATCGCTAAATGCACCTCTTCACATTGTGTTTGAGAAGTCCCCATTTTAATCTGCTACCTAAAACGTTTGGGCAACTCAATAATTTTGGGTCTGGTGAGCCAATTTTTCAATGCAGGCAACGTTATAATTGCCAATATGTCATCTATCATCATTGCTATGAAAACAACGAATGGTTTAGAAATTGAATGGGATGGAAAAATGAGGCTGTACGTAAAGGTTGGTAATTTTAGTTTTAAATGAATAATTTTTGTGGACTTGCAGTTCTGGGTGTTGCTACCATACCTACTCTTGTTTCTTTATCTACTCTTCTCCTGCCTGCATGCTATAACGTTAATCGTTTTGTTGCCTCTTCCCTTTTCTTGTACCGTTGTTTTTTTTTTCGTCTTATCGTATGCTTTATCGTGTTCACGAAACGGAAATAAAAAAACAACACTACTGCTTCTAATCCTTGTATTTCCAGCTGGATTCAACCTGGAGAAACAAAGTGTGTGGAATGTGTGGAAACTTCAACTCGATATCAAACGATGATTTGAAAAACCCTCAAAATATATTTGAATCAAATGTCGGGAGTTTTGGAAACTCTTGGAAGGTAGCCTGCGTTTATGTCGGTCACAAAAAATTTTCAGTGCAATTGTAGCTACAGCTGCGCTTCAGCAACATAGCCAAGCGGTACCAATCGCATTTGACTGGGCAAACTTTAATTGATGATTGAAACCATGTTGAGTTGCCTTAATTTGCCTTTTCATTTATTGTTTTCAGGTCAATTCTGAATGTGCTGATGTTGAATGCCATCGCAATCTTATCCTTCCCGAGTCTTGCATTGCAAGTGAAGATAAATTAAAGAGAGCAGCAGAAGTTTGCCAAATCATTAAAAGTGATGTCTTTGAACCTTGCCACAATCACGTTACTTGGGAAGAATTCTACTACAACTGCAGGTCAGGCGGAGGAGCATAAATACAGTCCAGAATAAAGGGAAAAAACTATTATCCTCCCAAATTTCTGATAATTTCTAAAAGTGTCGCATTTTAAACAAGATCGTTCAATATCTGTTACCAAAATTTTTTCCCATATCCCATTTTTTTGGAAAGCTGGTTATACCCTAATCGTCGCCATAATCAAGAAATATTTTAAGTTTTTTTTTTTTAAATATTTTGTGAAAAATCTTTTTTCAGAAATGACGTGTCTTTTGTCAAATCTTTGTTTCAGAAATGACGTGTGCGAATGTGGTGAGGAGCAAGATTGCACTTGCGAAGTGCTGGCTGATTACGCAAGGGCTTGTGCTCTTCGAAATATAAAAATAGAATGGAGAAATGACACTGTCTGTCGTAAGTTGTTTTTAGATCATGTCGTGCTTCTATGGAAATATTTTAATTTCCCCTAAGTAGTCATTACAACAACCAATCAATAGTAAAGTGTTTATAAAAATACATCAATTGCAGAACTTCGTACACGCAGGATAAAATTATGTCTGATTGATGTGTTTAGACGTTTCAACCGCAGTATTAACATTTTAATTCTTATCTGATAGCAATATCTTGTCCTGAAGATATGGAGTACCGAGAATGTGCAAGTTATTGTGGAAACACCTGCAAATCGATTGAATACCAGCAAAACACTTGTAACACATCTTGCCATCCTGGATGTGTGTGTCGTGACGGTCTTTTTCTCGACGAGCATAACGCTTGTGTAGATATGGAACTGTGTGGATGCTACTTTGAAGGCAAAATGTTTGAAGCAAATTCAACTCTGGTGAAAGATTCTGCCATATGGTAGGGACTAAGGTCATACACTGCAGATTAACGGTTCACTTTCAAAGTCAAGACCGTAAGTTTACAAAATACAGAGCAAACCAATATATAAAAATATTTAGTTCGTAAAATTGGTTTGTAAAGATATTCGGTATTCTCCATAATGCCTGCAAGTGCTCCATGTAGACATTAAGATAATTTTATGTAAGTATGATTTCGGTACAAATCCCTCCTCTCTCCATGCCTTCACAGCATCAAAAAAGTGTTTTCCAATCGATTTTTTGCCTTCTCAATTAAAATCACTTCATATGCCGATAGTAATTTTTTGCCAACAATTGATTGCTTCACAATTTTTGTAGCAATTGTTCCAAAGGTGTTATCAGTTGCGAAATCAATGACGAATTAGTGTGCAGTGAAGATGAAGTATACATCGACTGTACTGCTCTTCCTCCAGGCAATTCTGGACTAGCTTGTACTCCTTCATGCCAAGACCATAAGGTGTTTTGCCGCTCCACAGTCGAGTATTGCGTTTCTGGCTGCGCATGTCCAGAAGGTACAATCAAAGGTAATAAGAATTACTACGTTTTTCTGTTTCAATCAATCAGTCAATACGTTTATTCATGCTAAAATGAAGAAATCACGTTATAGTGAAATGGCACTGAGAATACAGCACCAGGAGATGTCAAATGCAGCACAAGGAGATGTTTAAGAGAAGTTTGTTGAGGCACGACAATAGCAACGTCTGTAAACGCATTGCGATCGCTCTCACCACGGCAGAGATTGCAAGGTTTTCATTTAACTGTTACCATTAGCATTGGCAAAGAAAGGCAAGCCTTGGTGCAAAAGTGCATTTTGTTGGTAATTGAGCTCTTAACAAAGTTATAGCCCTTACCGAGAAAAGAATCGTGATTGGTTCCTTTCTTTTGACTTCTAAACAATCCATGATTCATTCCATAGATAGCGATTCTGTCACTTTAGAATAGAAAGGGGCAAGGGCGTTGGAAGGTGGGGGATAAGGTGGGCTGAAGACCCCCCTATATTTTTTCAGCCCCCATAGAAGTTTTGAGCCCCCTTTTAGCCCCCCCTTTTAAAAATTTATAACTACAACACACCTTACTGCACTTCAACGATGGCTTATGGCGTCACTTGTTATTCGTTTATTTTCTTCATTGATGCCATCAAACCAACGTAGCCTACTAACTTTTGCAACTTTGTGACAAAGGTGAATAAAATTGCAAAAACTGTTGAATTTCCTGGTCACATCGTGTACAAAGCTCTTAGAACTATCTTATGATGTCACAGTTACATTTTCTCCAATTTTAAAAGGAACTTATGGGCAAATAACAGCGAAACGACAAAATATCAAATTAGAATAAGCTAGCTTATCTTAGGAGCAGTGGCGCAGCGAGAAATTTTAAAAGGAAAGGTCCATAATTTCCACATTGTTTTCAAGCGTATTTTTTTGGCAGAACTAATTTGAAACCGATTGTAAACAAGAAAAGCTCTAGGGGGTCCGGGGGCATGCTCCCCCGGAAAATGTGTGAAAATTTACATGCTGTAATGGCTATTTTAGTGCTTTTTGAATAATTTTCAGGCATATTTTGTATAAATTTTTTGATCCTAGTTTTGAGTGCTTCGCCAAATATGACGCATTTTGTTCGCACAGTTTCGATAATGCGTGCTTAAATCCAGGGGCGCGGAGAGAACTTTCGGGCCCCGGGGCTAAAATTTCGTTTGGGCCCTTAGGTCAGTGGTGCCCCAAAATCACGTGATGAGCAAAAAAAAGGTCAGAGCGTCCGCAGATGTTTGAATTTTGGCCCAAAATCAAGTAATGAGCAAAAAAACGGTCATAGCCTCCGCAGATGTTCAAATTTCGGCTCAACATCTAGTGATGAGCAAAATAAGGTCATAACGTCCGCAGATGTTAGAATTTCGGCCCGAAATCAAAAAAAACATCATCGCGTCCGCACGCCGTAGTTTGAGCTGATGAATTTTGCATTGTAAACCTGACAATTCTGAACCCCGGGCCCTCCTGTGTCCCCGGGCTCTGAAAATGGCTGATGGGAGCATACATACCCCTCATCCTAACCCCCTGTATTTGCATTTAGTTGCACATTTATCCTCCTATTGCGAGAAAGGGATCAATGCCCTATACGAGCTCGCGTAGGAGTTGCCGGCCATCTGCCTACCACACCAAGATGGGGTAATACCGCTTAGTGCCTTTCCCAACGGCACAACAAGTAAACTTGCCGGCTTGTTTTCCACACAGCCCCTTCAATGCTGAACGTCAAGCAGGGAAGCTGTGAGTACCAATTGTAAAGTCATTGGTTTGACCTGACTTGGAATCAAACCCAAGTCTACTGCTCGCGAGGCGGACGCTCTTACCAATCGGTCATCTGAGCTGTTTACTACTCGGCGATGCGGACGCTCTTACCCTGGATCCGCCCCTGGCCATTAGTTACAGAAACCATCAAAAGAGTCTGGCATATTTCAGTGAGGTTAACACGTTTGCAAACGTCGATCTGGCTACGGTGTTTGTACTAGCTGCAGGAAAGCTTGAGTTCATCAAGCAGTCTCCAAGTGACATTTATTGAAGTAAAGTACATGATACGCAAGATGAAAGTTGCGATAACAAGGAGGGGGTCTGGGGAGCGAATCCCCCTGACGTTGGTATGGTAACACAAGTTTCAGTCCCCCCTACTTAAAAGTACTTCCAACGCCACTGGAAGGGGGAAAATGTAGTTTTTAATCAATGTCATTTTCTTGCGATAGATACTGCCTCCAACAAATGCGTGAACCCAGATGAATGTCCTTGTTCTTACAATGAACGGGTTTATCGAAACGGTGAAAAGAGTTATCCTGATATGTGCAACCAGTGCACTTGCATGGGTGGAGAATGGTCATGCACAGATAATGTTTGTCCCGCTGAATGCTCCTCAATTGGTGATCCACACTTCACCACATTTGATGGAAGGACATTCGATTTTCAGGTTATTTGATGTTGATTGGTTCAGAAAAGTTTTATATCCTTTGAAGGGAAGTAATAATGCAAATCGTGTCACCGATTCGAGGGCTACTAAAATCAATCTTTGCGCTAAAATTAAACTATTCCAAATAAAGAAAATCGTTGTTTTGCAATTAGCTATGAAAGTTTATAGTCTTAGCTACGAAAGTTTGTCGATTAATCTCACGAATTTTTGTTAAGTTACGCTAGAAATACGTTAACAGATACATTTAATACGTAACCTTTATGTTACTTGGTGCAGGGAAGTTGTTCTTATATTTTGGTGGAGGATACTTGCCCCGGCAGATCAGACGGTTCTTTCAGGGTCGATATCGAAACAATGAAGTGTGGAAGTTTTGGAGTAACTTGCACAAAAACAGTCACATTTCGTTTGTACAATCGCCTTATTCGTTTAACCAAAGAGAATGAGATACCGGTAATGCATTTTTATCGACTTGAAGTTGCTCTCATTAAGAATTTGAAATTGCGATCTACGATAAAATGCTTGATCATGATTTCTAAAGGCGTATTCTAAAAAACTTCAAACTGAATCTTGAATAAATTATCTTGAATTATAGTTATAGGTAGGCTGCAATCGAAGTCATGCATTCCATCAAACATGTTATATTCCTTTGTATTTTCTCGTTTCTCATTCTAGGATAGTTCGCTCCAAAGTTTTCCGGGCCGTAAATTTTTGTAGAAGTCAAAGGTGGTAGGAAACATCAGATTTTTTCTCAGAAAAAAGGAATCGTCTTTTTAAACTTTAACTTAAAGAGAAGGCCAAAATGCAACTTATTTGGTCAGGCCTACAGACAACGGATAAAACAGGATGAGATTTGTATCATTGTTGAATGAATGTTATGCTATGCATCAAGGTTGTCTCGGAAAGTGTAGATGAAACCCTTCCCAAAACTCCCCCGGAAGTGACGTCTTCGATAAGAAAAGGAAGTATTTATTACATTGTACAAAGCAGTATTGGGGTTGATCTGTTGTGGCACCCGAATAACTTTGTGAAAGTTTTGATACAACCTCACTTTAAATCAAAGGTAAGTTACAAAAAAAAATATCACAGAAAGTACCTTAGAGCGGGACAGCGCTGTTTCGGGCTATTAGCCCTCATCAGCCGCACTCAACTATAAGGTACACTCATCCTTCAGAGTGCTTGACCTTGATTAGTCAAACATCTCTCCGAATTTATGTTGCATTTTTCGTGAAAGTCGTTATGACTTCCCTTTCAGCAGGCCAGGAAGGACGACTTTTGTTTCATCACAGAAAGTGTTTGACAAAACTATTTATACAGCCCAACACTAGATTTTATCCGACGTACGCACTTGGTGCGAAGCAGAATGACGAGTCTCAGTCCTCTTTAAACTTCACGAATGTCTTTTCGAAACACTTTCATCGGATTTTCACTACAGTTGTTAGCTGCTTAAAGCATGATGTTGATGTCGCACAATTCGCACTTAAGCATTACTTCGTTGCCAGGTGTGCGGTCTTTGCGGGAATTATGACGGTGACCGGGGCAATGATTTTCAATTGAGGAATGGAAATACCGTTGCAAACCCAAACTGGTTTGCTAACGACTGGAAGGTAGGCGAAACGAAGAAGAATCATGGACCAAAATTGCACAAATATTACACTTCTTCCTATCTCATATCTTTCGTTGTTATTCGCATGTATTGTGCAAGACATCTTTGTGGATCAATTTAAGCTCTTACGCATACTTAAAGCGCAATCATTTACCAACATATATACTGCAGGTTCAAAGCACTTGTCCAAATGCGACTTACACCTCTCATCCTTGCGAATTGGATCCCAGTAGAGTTTCGTATGCTGAAAAGATGTGCAACATTCTCAACAGCAACGTGTTTGAAGCGTGCCACAACAAGGTTGATCCGAGCAAATATTACCAAAACTGCTTTTATGACACCTGTGGTTGCAACATTGGTGGGGATTGTGAATGCTTTTGCACTGCTATTGCAGCTTATGCACAGGTACGCTACTGTTGACTCAGTTTTACATATGGCTCATGTGGAGACGTATCTAGGATTTCTGCTTAGGCAGGCCATTTACTTCATGACGTTATGGCACATTGTACTGATTGGACATCTGAGCTCTAATGTTCAAGCAAACAACTCTTTGCTGTTATGCAGACATTTTAGGGAGGGGACAATCGTCCCCCTTTGGATTCGTTACCGGAGTGGCATATACTTTTGTTTACAGCAATATCATGCTCGTACGATTTTTAAGAATTTCGTCGACGTTTATTGCCACATGTTGGCCAATTATCGTGTACTTTAACGGCTCTATGCACTTGGACAGAAATGTGCAGCGGCAGGAGTGTGTATTAAGTGGAGGACTAACTTCATCTGCCCTATCATGTGCGATTCAAGTACCCCATCTGTTCAAAACGATGCAAATGAGACCCCAGAACTTATTGTCGCGACATACAAATGGAAGTATGAACCTTGTGGTAACCCTTGCCCAGAATCTTGTGAAGGAAACCGTACAAATGCTTGTCCATGGAAGAGACTGGAAGGGTGCTATACGTTTTGCAAAGAAGGTGATTCAATATTTTAAACGTAAATGCACAAAATCAAACTGCTACAAATTACTTTTCGTCTCGCCAACATCCAACAATTCTCTTCGTCGTAATAAATTGGCTAATTGCAGTCTTATACCTTTCGAATGTGAGTTTTTCATACAATGAACTTTTTTTGTCGCAGATGAAGTATGGGATCATAGAGCAAACAAATGCATTCCAAAAAAGGACTGCCAACCGGAAAATCGTGTTTCAACTTCACCTACATTTTCCACTGCCATTAGCAATACACTTGGTGTAATCAGTACCTCACAAAAATTTACAACCACTGAAGCAAATTCTTTCACTTTACCAGCTGCTACAACACAGAATTTGCTTGCAACAAGAGAACCTAATAGTCACCACGCTTCATCTCCATCCAGCACACTCAAAGTCACTACACTGTATCTCACAACAAATGAAAACACCATGAAAAAAACAACCGCACAAGGCACGACCACCACCATGCTAACCACTGACAAAACTGTCACAGTCACACCAAGTTGCACATGCACCGATTCAAATGTAAGTAATGCTTTCTGTCTTTACTCCTAGACTTTTTTGAATTCAGCAAAAAATTTATGCTCAATTTCATAAACTATACAAACATTATGCAAATGCACGAATAAACTTCAGCAGTTTTGCTTGAAATTCTTTATTCAATACAGTAGGTTTATGGCTTAGTCAACCAAAAGTTGCTTTTAGGCCCTGCTCCATAAAAAATCTCAAAACTTTTACCACCAAGCCGTTTCATTGTTTCGTAGAATATCACTCATGGATCTGGCGAGAAATGGCCACTCAGAGGAGATTTGTCACTGTGCGTTGTCTTAAGTTGCGTGGAGGAAACACCAGGAATATGTAAAACAGAAAGCTCGGATAAACGGAAACTGTGCACTGAAAACAACAAACCTGTTTGCCAAAACCGTTTCGTACCTATCGCCCGTGAAAACGGGTGCGAGTGCGCATGGGAATGTCAATGTGAGTCATTTGTGCTCCAGCGCTTACTACGCAAAGCTCTGTTTAGGCATTTGATCTTTGATGCAGCGACTGTTAAGCGCATTTAAATCACTATTTGCGTAAGGAACAATTTGAGCCCAGCGAGAAACGTACGGGGATCTACAAATATGGCAAAGTTAAAATTGCCAGTCATTTAAGATCAAAATCAGGGCTGGGCAAACTACGGCCCGCGAGACCATTTTATGCGGCCTGCTGGCACTTACAGAAATATAAACTTCTACGTTGAATCAACACCTTTTTTGCTCGTCACCGATTTTCAGTAGAAAACAAGACGCATGAGGACAGGTAGACCTTTTTTTGCTCTTCCAGTCAGTGTGACCCTTGCCTTCAAAATTTTTTCAAATGTGTCCTTTCGTGTGAAAAGTTTGCTCACCCCTGATCTAAATAAACGCTTCAATCTTAACTTTTCATCAAACACATGCATTGAAAATCTGAGTAAACTATTCTTTCTTTTTTCAGGTTACTGTTTCGGCCAGGGAGACCCTCATTTCTTCACTTTTGATGGATACTACTATCCGTTTCAAGGAAACTGCACTTTTGTGTTATCTCGGGATGCAAACCCAGACCCTAGCAATCCACACGATTTTGAGGTGAAGATTTGATACACATTCAAGAGAGAGAATCAAGAAGTTTTTTCGGGTGTAGGTAGGGAAAGCCTAAAATTGAAAAAGTGCTTATCTTGCACTTCTGTGGGTCTACAAATATCGAAGTATTTGTATAATAAAAATTTAGAGGGGAAGAGCTTAGGCCCCGTTAGCTTCTCCTTGATCCGACGATTCTATTAAAGATTAATAGCCTACTGAACATGACCGCTTTATAATTAAATTGCTTCAGGTTTGGATGGATAACAGTGCATGTGAAGAAGTTGCTGAAACAACTTGCACCAAAAAGATAACTGTTCGCTACAATTCGACTGACCTGGTGTTGTTCAAAAATTATACGGTAAAGTACCAATTACTGTAAATACTGCCACTGCTACGCAATTATACACTATCTTACTTTTCAGTATTCAATCAATGGCAAGGCTTTATTGACGAGAAATTCCCTTCCAAGAAACTTTGGTGGAATTTACTTAGAAATGAGGGGCACCACTCTTTTCTCTGTCTCTATTTCTGATATTGATCTCAGATTGACTTTCACAGGAGTAGATTACAGTTGGAGTTTGAGCGTTCCGCCCTCGCGATACACGAACAGAACAGAAGGATTGTGTGGTAAGATGTGTATACATTTGACGAACCCAGTTATTGCCGATTCCTGCATTTTACGGAATATTGAATTCAACTAAATTACATATTTACTTTTCGATTCTCCGCGACGAAGGGTAGATGCTCTGGTGGAATGTCAAAGCGAGGCCAACTAAGATCTTCAACGTAATCTTCTCATCGAATTCTGGTTCGGCCTCCTAGGCCTTCGACCAACCGGTTTTGAACACAGAATTTTGGCTGTTCTTTCCTGGGACATTCTTGTCATATGTCCATACCAGCGTAATTGCGTTCTTTCCAGTCGTAGAAGGAGCAATTCTTTAAGAGCTATTTTTGAAAGTTCATGATACAAGGCTGTGCAAGCCAAACTTTCAGATATACTTTAGTTTATTTTGGTGGTGGCAATCTGACCTCTTTTTAAGGATGACAAAATAATGGGATGTAGAATTAACACAGAGACAACCAACCACGAAATTATGAAACATCATCAAACCATAACAATTTGTAGATGGATTACCACATACGTCTGTATCATTACTACAGTATATGGTCTGACATACAACACTAATTTAAGGAGCCTTACCTCGGCGTGGAGTCCCTGTTAATGGGTAGCCCACCTGTTAGTCGCCAGCTAGACCGAGTGGGTGTTCGGCTTCAGTATGATTGTCTTAAGACATTACATTTTAAAAGTGTTTAATGAATCGTAGTAGGTTCAGACATTGGCATTTATCGAAATAATTTATCGACGATACATTATTACCGATTATCTTTATCGCTCAAAATAGCTTTGATTTATTGATTACTGATACCGCTTTTGTAATATATTTCGTTATCGCCAATAAATTATCGCGATAAACAATGCTTTATGCACACAGTGTTTAAAGTTAATGAGTTGGCGCTACAGAAAAATACACGGTGTCCATAAAGTCTTGCTGCAAGTCTCTTTGTTTTGTTTAACGCCACCACAGAGTCCGTGCTGAACAGCTCTCTTTTCTTGAAAAATCTAGACAAACATTTTTGCAATTTGACTCGCACAAAAAAATTTCGTCGTACACATTGAAAATTTACTGCAATATTTATCGGAAAAATTTCTCGGCGATAATTTATCGATTACCGATATCGCTTTAAGAAATTAAGATTTATCGATTATCGGTATCGCCGAGTTTTTTTTGAAATTAATATCGATTATCGTTATCGCTTTAGTAGGCCTACAGAAAGGTTTATCGCGCCCATCACTGAGTAGGCTGCAGCTGCGCATTCAATCAATTTATGTTGTGATTTTTCAGGTGTTTGCAATAATAACCAAGCGGATGAATTCACACACCGATCGGGAACCGTCATGGCTGATGTTCAAGAATTTGCCAACAGTTGGCTGGTCTACGAAGAATCTCAATCTTGCTTCAACAAAGAGCAAGCATGCACTCAACTCATCGCAGTCCAATGTGAAATTATATTATCAGATGTTTTCAAGGTAGGTTGTTTTAACTGCTTGGTCAATTACAATGTCAGCCAATAAGAGATATGTATAAACCACAGTATTATACTAAAGCCCATCATTGGGAAGACTATTGGGTACTTTTAAGCTGGAGACTTGGAGTATGATGATCAATGTGTCTGGTCATCTCTAAAATATCTTTATCAGTCCTTTCGCAGTTTCCATTTTTTGAAACTTTTTTTCGCTATGTCAGAGATGAACATGGACTGGATCTGGAGTAGGATAGGATCCGGACCGATGGTTATGCGAAAACAAAGTGTTTTTTAATGACTTTATATCAATTTGCTTCTTTTCTTGACAAGTTTCATACATTGTGATTTTTCTCACCAAAGGTCGCTTTTCACTTTTGCTCTTTGCGATTACCGCGTGTTATTTTCGTTTCGTTTCGGCCTGACTCGGACTCTAGACTCTTACTTTAGCTCGTTGTTACGGCATTAGATACGATTTTCATTTGGAAAAGTCGGATAATACGTAGTTTATCACAGTCCGCTCATCTCTTGCGTATATGCGTTCAAAATGATATAAAAATACAGCCACTAATGCCAAGCATATACTTTGTGGTTTCTTATTTTTGATAAAGACCGTGTGTACTTTGGACAAGGTCAAGATGTAAAGGATTCAACAGCGTAAGAGCAAATTATCTAAATCACTTTGTCACTGTCCTACTTACCCTTTTACGCAACCATTATAACTACTCATGAATTAAAATGTATTCACAGGCGTGTCATGAACTGGTGGCTCCTCAACAATACTACGACATATGCGAATATGACACTTCTAGATGTGGAAACTATTCCTACTGTGAAGCGTTGTACGGATATGCAAGAACATGCGACCACGCTGGAGTGTGTGTCAACTGGAGAAGTGACGACGTTTGTCGTAAGTAACGCAGACATTTGTGTATAACCTGGAAATATAAGAGGTGATACAGAGCATCACGATCAGGAACATGTGGAATATCACGATCAGGTGGGCACCACAGACTCCAAAACTGTTACAAGTCGATGTCGTCGCCCCTTTTATGGAAGTATTTCCGCTACCAAAGACCGTATTCATTCTTGCTCTTCTGTTAGGAGAGCGTGACGAAAGTATGTAAATCAGACAAATCCACACTGGTCTCTTGAAGTCGCCGTTGTTTTCATGTTTTGCGGTTGTTTTTTGCTTCTTGCAATTTAATATGTCGCTAGTTACGCATTCACGAAGCAGAGATAGAGTCCTGAAGAAATATATGACAAGGCCCAACATTATATAGATTGAACCAGAAACTTTGTGGTCATGGCATTCGCAAAAACTACACTTCAATGAGGCTGAAAAACAACGCAACATTGCAAAACAATCCAATATAACACACCATTCATTACAGAGAGATGTTTTTTTCTAGCTCTAAACTGCCCATCTGATCGAGTTTATGAAGCTTGCAAGCCAAGCTGCGAGCGACAATGTTCTCACGTCTTGGAGGGTGTTGAATGTGAGGCTGAGGAAGCAGTAGAAGGCTGTTTCTGCCCTCCTGACACTGTTGAAGTTGATGGAGAGTGTGTTGATACATCCGCTTGCACAAACTGCATTGATGACGATGGCACAATCTATCACGTATGTAAACAACGCAATTTGTCTTAGAATCTAAAAAATTTTGGTATAAGTTGAACGCTGGTATCACTAACTAACCCTTAGATAGAATATACCTGTACTTTTATAGTTTGGATGCAATGCAACACAGTTTTCATTAAGCAATATACTGCAAGCCGGATATAGTAAAAACTGCAGTGACAAGAATTTCTTTTTTTTTAACAACTTCTACAAACGTGTTAACTTTTGTGCTAGGATTTAATTTTTCAAAAATTGCTGCTTTTGCAATTAAGCAATGTGCGACCAGCTACAGTAAAATTGCGCAACATAAACCTTACCCAAGCAATTGGGTGTGACAGGCATCTACAAATGCTTCAAATCACGTGATAGGGAGGCTCGCGAGTAACCCTCCACAAAGTCTAACGATTTGAGTTCCACACACAGCCACGGCTTAGCATGTTTATAACGAAAAACCACAATTATCACGCAGTGTTTTACACAATGGTCTGTCTGTCTTCGATGATGAAAGAAGTTAATCGCCTTTAAGTAACCTCCACGGTCTTTTACCAGATTGGGGTATAGGCAACTTTTGAAGCGCATGCCGAAACTCATTGCTGATATTTACCAAACAAAGCTGAAAATATATAGAATATTTTACAAAGTAAAAACGTGCAATGCACTAAATCAGGTATTTTCAACGGGGGGCCATTGACCCCCTTGGAGCCACAGGATATTAATCAGGGGGCAACGAGCGCAAGATATATTAACCTTTTAACAGTAATGAACCATGTATGACCAGCTGACCGTTGCAGTTGCCATGATTGCAATACTGGCAGAAAATCTGATTTCCGAGCAGGGGGCCACTGATGTTGTGGGTCTCTAGAAGAAAGCCACAATCCATAAAAGGTTGAGAACCAATGCACTAAATCATGATACCGCAATAAAAAACCTTGCTTACCGTTAACAGCACAGGGGTTATTCAGCTTGTATTCATTTATCACTCCTCATCTGGACTATCACGATCAGGAAAAATATTACTATGCTTCACTGTAGTTCTGGCTCATACAGTATTGATATTCAAATTGTTGAACAAAGGGTTGGTTAGCTTGAACGCTAACATACACTTGTATTGCGGGGAAATTTTGCGCCAGTAAGGCCACCGATCCACAAACATAAGCTAGATTTGCGTGGTCGAATACAGTGAGCAATCACAATAAAGCAACTTTGGTTTACATACTGTAGTTATCATTTCTCCCCCTGGAACAAATCAATTGGCTTGCTGCTTTTTTGACAATGCTTCGCAAGCAATGCTAGCCAATCGATTTCTAGAGACTTACAACACTATTGGCCACCAGCTTAAAAATAAAATTTTCTCCCAGTATTGCATTCATAGTGACTGTAACGGCTAGAGTGTCCGCCTATAGAGCTGCAGACTTGGGTTTGATTCCGATTCGGGTCAAACTAATGACTTTAACATTGGTATTCAAAGCTTCCCTGCTTGACGCTCAGCATTAAAAGGACAGTGTGGAGAACAAGCCGGCAAGTTTACTTGTTGTGCGGTTGGGAAGGGCACTTAACGGTTTTCCCCGTCTTGGTGTGGTAAACAGATGGCCAGCAACTACTAAGCGAGCTCCTAATAACGCTTTAGTCGCTTTCTCGTGATAGGAGGATAAATGTGCAACTGCTGTAAATACTAAAATACTAAGTCTTAATTTCGCTGTCACTTGCAGTGAGCGATGTTGGCCAGCTCTTAGCCACGTTTTAGCAAAGTTTGTGGAGTCAAATGTTTCAGCAAGCTGAGCAAGGGGTCCTTTAACCCAACGCCAGTTTATCAACTATTGGTTTATTACAGTATGGTGACAGTTGGCTGCATCCTAATTCATCATGCGACATTTGCTCGTGCATGGAAAACAAAACTATTCACTGCACCGAGAAGAAATGCCCTGATGGAACAAACGAAGTCCCAGATTGCTCATCCTGCTTTGTGCCTGAAATTATGAGAGGATCCGACCCATGCTGTCCTCAATATCAATGTGGTAATAAAAATATGTTTGCTTTCTGGAATATCAAATCAGGCCAAAATTAGCGTCAAAAATTTATAAAAAGCCTCCTGTTTCACGCTAGTCCCGATCATCGGGAGGTAGGCTATCTGGAAATAAATACTCTATAAAAGTTCAAAAATCTCGGTGAAAAATAGTCAACGCCGAAAAAAAATTAACACCGCTGGGCAGGAGCATTAAACTCGAGCTGTTGTCAACTCGGCAAGGGTAAGATGAATTGCCGGGAAGGTCGTGCGGAAGTGATAAGGTATAACGTCAACAAAGGAAAGAGAAATACCGCGAGACGTCATCAACAACGTGAGACAAGACATAGTTTACACTTACTATTTTTCTTTAGGCCGCTGCGTAGCAAGGTTGAATTTCACGTCACTACTGTTTTAATTGCGTTGCTGATGACATTCTGCGCTACGGGTGTTTTTCTGTCGTTCTGTGTTCTTTTTGTTTCTGTTATCCTCTTTCCTATGTTGACGTCATACCAAATCACTTCTGCACCACCGTCCTGCAGTTCATCGTACTGTTGCCGAGTTACTTCAGCTAGAGTTTTATCCTTCCGCCCCACAGCGTTTTATTTAAACGTTTTTTGGCGTGGACAGTTTTTTCCGCATATTTTTGAATTTTATCAAGTTTACATTTCCAGATACCTCCTGACGATAGCGTGAAGCGTGAAACAGGCTGTTGATGTATTTAATATATTTTTAATACTCATTTTGATCTGATTTGATATCACTTGCTCTGACTTCGTCATTAAATCCTCTTTGCTGAAGAAGTTACCATCGTCAGATAAATACGCTAAAGTAGCTTTCTGGATCATGTTTTTTTATTGTAGAAAATTAAAGGCAGCATAATTTTCTAGTGTAGCCTAACCGCAATCTCCACTCTAGGCTGTCTTTTAAGTTTTTCAGGTAATTTTTTTTTCTTTTTGAACCACCAAAAGCTGGTATGGATGCAGAAGTGCTACAGCTCCTATATACGAGCCGCCACTGCTGGACCCCACAAATAGCATCTTGCTTAACTTACCGAAAGCAAACTTATGCTCCGCTTTAGAGGACTCTAGACTCGCTGTAGAGGACTAACTCGACTAAAAACTAGTTCGACTGGAGGACTAGCTTGACTAAAAAATAGTTAAAAATGAACACAAACATGTTTATTGTAATGATGCACATGCGTTGCAAGCTTGTTTATTTTCAAAACATTGCAGTAAGCGTGATTGATTGATCTCGCTTAAAAACTTATTTCAGTGTGCAACTATATCTTGAATGCTGGAGAAGATAACTGCGACGCTGTCACTATTCCTCAGTGTGAAGTTGGATACATTCCAGTGCGAACCAATCCCAAGGAATGTGTTCCAGAATACGAATGTCAGTGTGACACTGTCAAGAGTCCATGTCATGCACCATCGACCTGTGGAGACCTTAAACGTCTCATAACAACGGATGGAGATTGTTGTCCCACTTATTCGTGTGGTATGCGGAAAAATGCTTACTTTGACACTTTATGGTTAATTACTATTAAAATAAAGTAAAATCATTAAAACTACTCCAACCTGGTTCACCGTTGTCGCCTCTTCAATTTCTAGCTATTGACAGTTATCAAACACTCTGCAGGAGAAAGTTGAGCCTTGCTTTAACCTGTTAACTAGTTGCATGTAGATACAGTGGGCTAGCTGTTTCCTGTTTCGAAGATTGCAAGTCTTTTTTCAGAGCCCAAACTGCAGCTCTGTGTGATCAATTTTTGCTGTCGTCATCATTGAGCTATCTGGTCTGTGACACTTACATCAGTAACCTAAAGTTGTAAAACTTTCATTAAAAGACAACTTCTGCAGAGCAACACATGTTTTTTGAAATATCCAAGCCGCGTGGCCGAACGAACGGTTAAGATTCCAATCCATTAACTACGTTGAAAGCCTTTTTTTGTAGAATGCAAAGCATGTACGAATCAAACTACATTGTGCTCTCCTTGCCAAGACACGCAGATTACACTTGATGTTTGCGGATGCGAACAAATTTCCTGCTTGCAGCGGAATATCTGTTTGGTCGAAGGTGTATTTTACCCGGTAAAATACTAAGTATCTTCTAAGTCAGGGCTGGGCAAACTACGGCCCGCGGGTACTTACAAAAATTTAAACTCCTACCGTGAATCAAGCCGAAGACCTTTTTTTGTCTTTTTACTTCTCACTGATATTGAGTGGAAAATAGGACATCTGCTGACGTGATGACTTATTTTTGCTCCTCACTCACTTTGGTAAAATGTCAGACATCTGAGGACGTGATGACCTTTTTTTGCTCTTCACTGACTTTTAGTGGAAAATAGGACATCTGAGGACGTGTTGAGCTTTTTTTGCTCTTCCAGTCAGCGCGGCTCTCGGCTTTAAAATTTTTTCCAGTTGTGACCTTTCCTGTGAAAAGTTTGCCCAACCCTGTTCTAAGTTGTATTATAACTTCATCTCGAGGTACTTTTTCTAATGCACTTGCTTTTCCATTTACACTGAGCTCTACTGCAGACTTTACTAGGTTATACTTATATAATTGTACACCTTATTCTGGGACTCATTTAAAAGAGAGGTTTTCTTGCATTCACGATAATTCGAGCACTGACACTCAACTGCAGCTTATGTGTCCATAGGTAAACTCAATCTGGCAATCAGACGATTGCACACAGTGCATCTGCAATGGAGATATGGATCCGGACACATTGTGTTACACTCCATTATGTAGTTCTGAAACATGCGACACAACATGCCCAGCTTGCAACACCTATACTGTCGTGAAAGGAGAGTGTTGTGGCGAATGTGCTCCAACAGGATGTGACACCATTAGTGAGAATGGAACTTCATACTGCGCCAACGTAATTTTGTTTGTATTTCAACTGAGTCGTTAAAAGTTTTATGCGGTGGGGAGACCGCGAGCAAATCGGTCGAATAAGCATATTCTTGTCAGTGATTAAACTCAACTGCACTTCTCACAACAATCGCAAATGTGCTGGCTATTCGCAGTCGGCGCTGAGTCACTGAGATGGGCATTGTGAACTCGCCTTTCTCACCAATGCATCAGGCGAGCGTCACTTTTATACAAGTTTAAGATCCAGATATCCCTGGTTTGAGGCCCTCCAGCTTGAGGCTTGAATTAAAATAGCCTATACTTACTGTAGATATCTGTAAAAAAATGACAACTGCTGGGTGTTAATGCTGTAGGACGAAGATGGACAGCTAAAACTTTGAATAGGTCTACACAACAACATAGCTTCATTGTTTTTAATCTCGATAAAATCTTCAACATGTTTATAAACATTTCGCTTCTTTCACAAAGATTGGAGACAGTTGGACCTACAAGAGCAACTGCACAGCATACACGTGCTCACCCGTTGGAAATGGTACAACAGCAATTATTGTGGAATCCAATTACCAGTGCTTGCCTCCTGTAATTCCTTCCTGTCCTGCTTGCCATAAACTTGAATCCTTCATTGAGGATTGTTGCTCTAGTTTTCGCTGTGTACCAGAAAACTTCTGCTGTAGTGGCGGCATTCCAAAAAAAGTAAATTGATTTTTACAATTAAAAAATGCCAACTAATGGTTTTCCAAATCCTCCTTCGTCACTGAAATCGTGAATTTTTAGTCGGCAGCGTGGCCGAGTGGTTCGGAGCGTCGTTTTTACGACGGCCATGATGGCAAGGTTGATGGTTCAACTCCCACCCAAGCCTCGTTGTTGCGTCCTTGGATAAGACGCTTCACGACAATTATCTCTGCTTGGTAGAATCTAACAAGCAGCACATTGAAGAAGTCAGACGCAAAATTCAAGCGGAAAGCTCGGAAACAAGGGTAGCTCCTAAGCGAGTGCGGATTCGTCCTGTGCATGGCGCCTCCGCCGCTTTCTCGTGACAGGATAAAAATGCAGAAATCAATTAATTTGACAATATTCGTAACAATTTTTCCAAAAGACTTGAAAGTTTCTTTGTAACTTCGCTAGACTCATAGATCAGTGCAGTGGGATTGCCATGACAGGTGCAATTCAGGAAAAACGGAAACGTGATGTCACTCTGTAATGACAATTATTAAAAAGTAAAAACTTGCTGTGTCAATTTTAGGCACTTACTAAATATAAGCTAATGTTACAGAACAATTTACTTGTGATGCTTTTAGGTGGGAACATCTTGGTCACTTAATACTTGTCAAACATGCCTTTGCACCGAAGAAAAGAACGAGACTTCAGGATTCTACATTGAGAAATGCGTCGCCAACCAATGTCCTCCGATTGATGAGGAAGCCTGCACTCAAAACGGAGGAGTGATAACTTCTACTGACGATGGATGCTGCATAAAATGCCAGGCTGCTGAATGCTATGAATGTAGAAAAAAAACTAGCTCAAGTCCAGAGTACTTGGTCGTTGAAGATGAATGTACGTCCACTATACCAGTTACATCTTCGCATTGCGACGGTTTCTGTCGAGGAAGTTACTTCTGGTCAACTGTAGGTACTTACAACCAGTGCTCATGCTGTTTACCTGCTAAAACTGTTCAAAAATCAGTGATATTAAGTTGTAAGAATGGATCTGAGGTTGAATATCAATACCAAGATGTATTATCATGCCAGTGCAAGACCAATTGCACATCTAAAATAAAATCTAGCTTTGAAAAGTCAGTTGATGTCACTCTTCCTACCACAAAGTCAGAACTAACAGTAACACCTAGTTTCGAAGCAGCATATGGTTCTGCAAAGATCAACTCTACATCATCTGCAAGTTTTAGTTGCTATTGGAGTGAGTGGATGAATTCTGATCGACCAAAAGGAGCTCATTTGGACGACAATGAAACTTACGCTCACATTCGTGAATCTGGTATTACAATGTGCAGACGACCCGTTGATATTGAATGCAGAGAATCTCTCAGTAAAACAATACAGCGAAATGTGAATTCTTGGGCGCAAATCATCTCATGTGATGTCAATAAAGGCTTCCTGTGCCTCTCTAGACAGCAGATTTTCCACCCGGTTTGCCGTGATTACGAAATTCGTGTGTACTGTTGTGAATCACCTTTGAATCACAAAAACGAAAAGTAACGAAGCTACCCCAGAAATTTACAAGGACAAAATTCATCCAACAAATGCTTCTGCTGGAAAGTTGCATAGGCTAATGCATACGTTTGTGTCCACACAAAGTCAATTTAACACGTGTGTAACTGTGTATATTGCATTGACGTAGGTCTAGTTTTGCTTCCTTTTGCGAAAAAATTTGTTGATAAATGGCCTACGTTCTCTTGATAAATAAAACTTTGATGAATGCTACACGAGGATGTGAACAATAACAATTACAGAATCACGAATCACCAATATGAATTTGCTGTACATAAAGCGCTGAAAGAAGTAGAGCGATTTTGGCGACAAATAGTAAATTTGTTTAATCTTGCGGTTTTGATCTTAAAAATTCAATAAAATATAGGACATGAAAGTATCAAACTCACTTGCCAACTTTCGTGGGCAATGAAACAAAATCGTATTACCGGCATGTAAAATCAAATCTTCATTATACTCGCCGTATTACGCCGAAGCGTGTAACGAGTGGTGGGGCCCATCACCTTCACTTAGCGCCTGGGCAACATGGCTCCGAAAAAGCGTAGTAGCGGTAGCAAGCCGTTTGACCGACCCGGTATTCGAACCCATGACCTGCCGCACCGATAGTGAGGTGCTTAAAAGCAGAGCTAACCGGCTAATCTAGTTGCTAGTTAAAAAATCACACCGGGTATGCATTACAGTTAATTTAATCTCTTTTGCTGCTCTACGGGGTGAAAACAAAGACAAATCATGTTTAGTTCATAGGACACGAATAACAATACAAATCATATAAAAACATTTTAAATAGACACATTTTCACAAAAACAAAACCATTTAACAAAAAGTTTATTCAAGATTATTTGTCTGCAATTATGCAAAAACATATATGGTATTATGGTAGCTAAAAAGTAACTACATCAAAACAGCACCTTTTGTCTACAACAAAAAGAAAGGGTCTTCTAACGAAAACTCTACGACTTAAAGTCACAAAAAGCTAATTATTTCTTCTCTAAAGAATCAATGTCATCAAAAGTAACTTGTTGATTCTGTTGTTGAACGTGTTCTCCAATCATATTAGTTAATTGTTGATATTCCTCACTGGAATGAAAGTTTCGAAGTGCGTCTAAATCAGCTTGTTCCTGCATTCAAAATAAGTATTAGAAAATTGGAGCTAACCACCTAGAGACGGCTAATAGTATCCCTTTTTCAAGAGGTAAAGTCATCAAAGCAGTCTGAAGTTTGCAAAAGACGCGTAGTCGCTTGACCAATCCAGGGGGCTAAGGATTTAGAGGGCTCCAGCCTCTCCCTAAATTTATAGTCGCTTTCATCAAAAAGTTTGTACCAGGGCTGCGAACTCGAACTTGAACTCGAAAAAATATTTTTTCTAAACTCGAACTCGTATAAAACTGTTCGAGTTCATTAGAAAGATATTTAAATTGTTGAAAAAAAATTAAAGATCACTACGAAATATAGTTTGTTGTGCGAGCAGTCACAATCCGTGTAAATTAAAGTTACGATCTTACCAAAAGAAAAGCTGCATGTCGTTTATATGTTCATGCCATTGCGACCTATATTTTTATCTTTTTAATTGCATGAGCACCGGAGGTGAAAAAATGTCGCGATTTTGGATATTCATCTGCCTGAACTTGAACTCGAAAAAGCTTATTTTTGTCGAACTCGAACTTGTAAAAATCAAATTAGAGAACTCGAACTTGCTAAAATAGGTTCAACTCGAATAAAATTCGATCGAGTTCGCAGCACTGGTTTGTACGTAATTACTTTTCGAGAACCAGCGTGAAACAATGTGAAAACTGAAGTCTCGATATAATGAGTTGGAAAAGGAGTAGGGATAAACTTCTGGGATAAAAAATTATTACCTGATGCATCAAATCACTTTGTGATTTTTCCAGATCTTGCATATCCTGAACAGTTTCATGCATCAGTGACTCTACGTTACTGTTTTGGGAAAATTCTTGGCTTTGGATCAAATGATGGATCGAGTCCTACAAAAATATGCAAAAAAAATTTAAGCTAAATTTATTTTAATTCGATTAAAGAGAATTATTAGCTACCATCATTCAAGCACAATGATAGGTCTAACAGCTTTCGACTAAAATTTATGACTTACTAGATGCCTCACACAAAGTAGTTAGAGCAATATTGTTTCTTTCAACTTTTCAGCGAATGGTGAAACTTTACAGATGAACTACCTGCAATTCAACGTTGAGATTTTGTGCTTGGTGGAAATTCTGTTCTAACTGATGGGAGAATTCTTCACCGAAAGGTCCATTAGCTCCCATGTTCATGGGTGCTGGCCCAGCCTGGTTAGCTTCTGGAACGCTGTTTTTTAGAGCATGCTCTACTCCTTTCATTGCATCACCAGCAATGTGTTGCATTTGTGATTGCTGAAACATTTTTATAACAAATTAGTTGCTTAGACGAAGTTATGTTGACGTGCTACGCATCATAAGTTATTCATAACAAACTGCTTTGCAATTAAAGCGCTACAAATTGAGTTCCTATTAGGAAATACAAATGGTAATGCTCTTATTGCAATGCAGAAACCGTTTTTATTAATACATTTTCTAGTTGTTGTTGACGCGACAAACAGAATTTAGATTACGACTTTCCTACCTGCATTACTTGATGATCTAAGTTTTGAATTTGGTGTTGCATCTGATGTTGAGCTTGAGCTTGTGAGAATTCATTCCCTTCTTGCCAGTGATTGTCCTCTACATCGTGGATCAAAGAATGCAAGTTGCTGTTAATTGATTGTTCTTGAGATTGCATTGTTTCAAGCGCTTCGTGGATGTCATGCTTGGTTGGGCTATCTTCGTGTTCCAGATTTGTGATTATATGCTGGGCCTGGGACTGTACCATGGACACTTCAGCATGGGCGTGATTGTGCGATGGACAGCAGTAGACCCGAATCTCATAATCTTCGCAGATTGGATGGACAGTTTGTTCAGACCCAAGGCAGAGCAATCCATCGCCAACATCGCAACTAACTTTTTGCCATTTTTGATACTCCAAGAAATCTTCTACTGTTTGACCAACTGGTCTGCATTCAATATCTTGTGGTTTTTCGCAGATTTCATATCCAGAATCAGTGATATGGGCATAAGTTTCATTGTCGTCCCGATCTGGAAGCTTCACCTCGTCAGAACTAATCCATTCTGTCCAGTAGCATGGAAGAGTGGTGGGTGCCACTGTTGTTGTGGTAGTGGTGGTGGAAATGGTTGTTGGGGTGGTTTTCTTTGGTGTTGTGGTTGTTGTCACTGGAGCTTCTGGGATGGTTACGGTAACGTCACCAGATCCAGATTCTTCTGGTTCTTCAGTGGTGGTAGTGGTGGTGGCAATGGTGGTTGGGGTGGTTTTCTCCGGTGTTGTGGTTGTTGTCACTGGAGCTTCTGGGATGGTTACTGTAACGTCACCGGATCCAGATTCTTCTGGTTCTTCAGTGGTGGTAGTGGTGGTGGCAATGGTGGTTGGGTTGGTTTTCTGGGGTGTTGTGGTTGTTGTCACTGGAGCTTCTGGGATGGTTACTGTAACATCACCAGATCCAGATTCTTCTGGTTCTTCAGTGGTGGTAGTGGTGGTGGCAATGGTGGTTGGGGTGGTTTTCTGGGGTGTTGTGGTTGTTGTCACTGGAGCTTCTGGGATGGTTACGGTAACTTCACCGGATCCAGATTCTTCTGGTTCTTCAGTGGTGGCAGTGGTGGTGGCAATGGTGGTTGGGGTGGTTTTCTGTGGAGTGGTGGTTGTTGTCACTGGAGCTTCTGGGATGGTTACGGTAACTTCACCAGATCCAGATTCTTCTGGTTCTTCAGTGGTGGTAGTGGTGGTGGCAATGGTGGTTGGGGTGGTTTTCTGGGGAGTAGTGGTTGTTGTCACTGGAGCTTCTGGGATGGTTACGGTAACTTCACCAGATCCAGATTCTTCTGGTTCTTCAGTGGTGGTAGTGGTGGTGGCAATGGTGGTTGGGGTGGTTTTCTGGGGAGTAGTGGTTGTTGTCACTGGAGCTTCTGGGATGGTTACGGTAACTTCACCAGATCCAGATTCTTCTGGTTCTTCAGTGGTGGTAGTGGTGGTGGCAATGGTGGTTGGGGTGGTTTTCTGGGGAGTAGTGGTTGTTGTCACTGGAGCTTCTGGGATGGTTACGGTAACGTCACTAGATCCAGATTCTTCTGGTTCTTCAGTGGTGGTAGTGGTGGTGGCAATGGTGGTTGGGGTAGTTTTTTGAGGAGTGGTAGTTGTTGTGATGGGAGCTTCTGGGATGGTTACTGTAACGTCACCAGATCCAGATTCTTCTGGTTCTTCGGTGGTTGTCATTGGCGGTGTTTCTTTTTCCGGAAGTGTGGTTGTGAACACTGGAACATCTGGTAAAGTTGAAAACCGGCCAGATCCAGATTCTTCTGGTTCTTCGGTAGTGGTTGGGGTCGTCTTTACTGGTGTAGTGGTTGTTGTCACTGGGGCTTCTGGAATGGTAACCGTAACTTCACCAGATCCAGATTCCTCTGGTTCTTCAGTGGTGGTGGAAAATGTGGTTGGAGTAGTTTTCTCTGGTGTGGTGGTGGTAGTTACTGGTGCTTCTGGACTTGGCACAATATTTGGTGGTTGTGGAATACATGTAGCAGAGCAGCCACAAGATAGTACGTCTTCGAAATGATATTCGATTTCGGTTCCATTTTTGCACTTCATAGTTACGCTGTGACTAGCGGTTGAAGTTGGGTTACAGCAAGAACATTGGGTGTTACCATCCCGCTCTGGAGACCAGAAATAACTTCCTCTGCAGAAACCATCGCAGTAGGAAATGGACACTGGTTCAGTCGAAGCACATTCATCAACAACCATATATTCTGGATTGGTGCTAACTCTTCTTCCACACTCATAGCATTCAGCAGCTTGGCATTTGGAGCAACAACCATCATCAGTTGCAACAAGTAAACCACCATTTTGGAGACAAGCTTCTTCATCTATCGGAGGACAAGGCTTATGAAAACATTCTTCAACATGGAAACCTGATGTATGATTCTTCTTCTCGGTACAATAGCATGTTTCGCATTGGCTAGGCGCCCACGATGATCCAGGCTGTAATGATACCATGATATTATGAGGTGCGTCGGGAGGGCTTAGTAGTATATGACATCACTAACACTTCGGTAGGCCTAGGGTTTAATCACCGGCCTGGTTAAATCGGACACAGTTTCATTAAAGGCTCAATCTCCACCACAGTGGTGTTTCTTCGGATCCGCGTTGCCCAGGCGCTAAGCAACCGAGATGACCCCGTAACTCGCTACACGCTGCAGTGTAATAACTGCTGCCGCGAGCAAAATGAAGATTTGATATTTTTTTGAACTAACCAACCTGCATCTGATATCTGTATACAACGAATTGTAGTTATTACATTCAAAAGCAAAATAGCCTTCTTGACATTTTTAGACTTACCAATTTCCCCACATCATTTTCGCAGCAAAGGTCTTGAGGCACGCAACGGAATCGTGTGCAGCAAGCAACTTCGTAGGACTCGATTTGGTGGCATGGTGGGCATACTGGCACTTCAACCGCGGGACAAGTGAATCCTTCTACTTCAACAATGTGCAGTCCACCGTTGCTGGCATCCTCAGCACACATGTATTCAGTGCAGTTACGAATGTACCGCCAAGTCTCTCCAGCCTAATAAATAGTTTTACACTTCATTACTGTACAATGAAAATGCACCTTGCGCTATCAAACAACTTACTAGCTTTGTTGTAGGATTTTACTTTTTCTTAGAGCATTTAATATCATCCAATTCATGCCAGTTATATTCTTATATGTCTTAATTGGCGGACATTTTTCAAAAATATCATTTGCAATTCCAAGATAGCCTAACCGGTTCTAAAAGTGAGATGGGGAGCATATATCACAAAAGATTAAGAAACACTAGTCAAGTGGATTGCTTTTCAGTTAATCAAACAGCAAATTGCCACGGCTAGTTCGGTATAAGCATAAACTCTTACGAAGGTTACAATTAAAGTCAATGTTCTCAGTTTTTCTTCACATAAAACAAAAAAGAGTGGGTAAGGAAGATTAAGGTTCTGCACCGGACAAGCATTGCAAATATTAGCACTTTCTCCATTTCTATTTGAGATCGAGTCCACAATGAAATGGCTACAAAAAACGCTTTCCAGGGTACCAAAAGCAAAGAACATAACACAAAAAACTCCCATCATTTTTTTCTTACGTTTGCACATTGCAGGTCTCCAGTAGCATTCATGACTGGACATCCAGTTTGGATACAAGTTCCACAACATTGACCGGGGATTTCAAAATATTCATGACATGGAGGACACCGGACGTCACATGACTGAGCAAAACAGGCTGGGTAATGGCATGAGGTGGTAGGATCGAAATCGGTAGTACATTCACAAGTTGTGCACACATCAGGATGCCACGTGCTGTTCACCTTCACAACAAAAATAAGTTATAATTTCTTGCATAAAGATACTTTTTTCGGAACGTGGAAAATCAATAAAAATGAACTTTTCAAAACTACAAGGAACCAATAGCTCAGTTGCTCCATTTATTACAGTGGAAGTTGCTTGTAATACCACTGACGCCTGGTTAGCAATAGATTTCTTATTTATTGGTCTGTTAGGGGGCGGTATGTCTACTCGTAGGATAGAGTGCTAAAATGCAAATAGCGACTGGCCGATTCCAAAACAATAAATAGTAAGCGTCATACGCAAACCAATAAAAATATGTTCACTCCGGATGGCCGCACAGATATACTGTGATTGCATAAGCCAAATTCTTCTATTACCTAAAAACAAAATCTCTTACTTCATGATGAATTCCGTCCGACAAGCACACTCCCAAGCGATCACAAGTCACGTGACGACATCCACACGCATCGAAAGTAACGATGGTTTGCTCGCAAGGAGAACAAGCCGTCGTGTCATCAGCACAAACTTTGCATTCTGAAATACAATTCAAGGCTTGTACTTTTATTTGTAATAAACTGTAATGAGGGATTACTGTCAGATGTTGATTGCTATTCCACAAATAACGATTTTATTTTGTCATTTTTATCCTTTAACTACAAAAATGCTTCGGATTTCGAGCTAAAGTAATCTTTTGTGACGTTTCTTGTTATTTTAATACGAAGGAAGCAAATGTTTTCGCCAAGAATAACAAATACATAAAATATTCAAATATTAAGATGAAAGAAAGATGGGGACCAACTTTTAAAAGATTTTTATTTGAACAGACTTACCGCAGGTTTGAATAGGGCAGCATTCAGTTTCAGTTGTAATCAGATCTTCCAAAACCTCGTTGCAAACTGGTGGTGCTGGGCATGGGTTTCTTGACTTGTTACAAACACAATCGTACTTGGGAATACATTCACCAACGTTAGTTTGCTCAGGTACGTAACCAGGAGGACATTTTGGTACCGGCGTGGCGTCGCAATCGGGCTCGCCTTGAGCGAAATCGTAGTTGCACACTGAAACAAACATTTTATCACAATCTAAAAGTGATTAGCCTACTATCTTGCCAAACAGACACTGGTTTTCATTTCAGCCTTCAGAATCCCTCATTTCTATTTCGAGAAATCGTTGGATAAATTATATAGACAAATGAAGAACTTAAAGGTTGGAATAGACTTGCCACCACCATGAGTGCCCGTCACTACATCATTTCCTGAAAACCTAACTTTCACTTAAATAAAATCCAAGCATGTAAAAAAAGCTTTCTTAAATTTGGAAAACCTTTCGGTTTGGAACCGGGGGCTCGCAACTACGAGCATGAAGCACCTCCAAAACACTATCACAGCAATTTTTGCTTACCGCAATCATACTGAGGACAGCAAGGGTCTGATGAAGCTCTTCTTCGTACCACCTCACACTTTCCACAATTTGGAATTGTTGTATCAATTCCATCAGGGCACGTTAGTGGGTTGCAAACTATTTCATTTCCCTCGACACAAGAGCACATAGTGCAGTTATCAACCATCCAGAATTCGCCAATCTATTACAACGTTTTTGTAATGTCTCGTTTTTTTTTCACTTAATATTTAAGATTTTACATTACTAGGCTGTAATTTACTTCGCAAAACACTTTCTCCCACCAAAATTTGTAGGCTATAGCATAGACTTAGAGTGCGAGAAGTTGCTATTAAAATATTTCCGAGCTAATATAAGACTTTAACTAAAACAGATTTGTTACCTCAAGCACTATTCTCAGTTTTGTATTCCGAAAAAAAAAAAGAACAAGCTAAAAACTTAAGCCGAACGGGGTAATTATCAGTTTTTTCATTCAAAACAAGAAAAATCTGGCCTACGAAAGAGGTGCTTAGGTAGACCGCGTCGACTTTTGAGCGTTAAAAAAGGAGATAATTACCGCATGAGTTTTGTTGTTGTTGTCAATGCACTTGTTATCGCATTTCAAGCAGCATCCATCTTCGGTTGGAACAACTTGGCCACCGATTTCTGCGCATTTATCTTCATCGAAACTTGGACAAGGGAAGTTTTGGCACATGACTTGATGGAATCCTGTTGTATCGTTGATTTTTGGTGAGCATTGGCAGTTTGTGCACGAGTCTGGAGACCAGGTTTCGCCAGGCTAGAAACAGCAATGCTCTTTAAGTAAAAAGAAAATCGGTTGCTAAACTTCATCTCAGAGTCAAAGATGCCGACGTAAGAGAAGTGACCGAAAATCGTGAAGGTTTTATGTCCACAACAGCTTGAATACAACTTGAAAATGACCACAGTTTAGCTCTATAAAAGTTTGAAACGAGGCAGATTCATGTAACTTTGGTAATAGGCTACATAGAAATCAGCTTTACTGCTCATTATGTAACATAATCATATGGATACAAATTTACTATAGTAACTATAGTCTAACGTTAACATACCACTTTAATGACTGGTCCGTCCAAACAACAAACGTCATCTGGTACACAGTGGTATCTGGGGCAGCAGTTGTGCATGTAGGTGTCCAGGCGGTAGCAGGTCGGACAAGTTATAACATCCAAGACTGGACAGGTTATGGTATCAGTGACGATTCCAACGTTTCCTTCACCATTCATAGTGCAAATAAACTGACTGCATTCACCGTAGTCGTACCATATCTCTCCAATCTGTAATAAAAAAGATTAAGGTTGTAGCAGCACTGCTAATAATTATTCTTGATGCAGAAGAGTAGAATACAAAAACTTCTGAGAAAAAGAGAAAATGCTAGAAGCACTGTGCTTAGGATAATTCCACTTGCTTGGATCTTAGAATCCAAATCTCTTCACCCAGATTTTGAAGTTTTGTATCTTGTTAGCTTTACGATTAACTAAACAAGCAATAAAATATACATAAAGTCGTCTAATGTTATTTTACTTGTGAAACAAAAGTTTTTATCACTAAATCATAATCTAAAACGCCTTACATCAACCTTACCGCTTTGCATTCGGACGCTGTGTTGTTGATCTTCGCAATTTCGCAAGCAACTTTAACGCAGGTTCCGCAACATTGGCCAGCCACAGGTCGATATTCAGAGCAGGGAGGACAGGCAGTGGAACAGCTCTGTGAGTAGCACTCAGATTGATAACAACCTTCCTTGTCCATGCTCGACTTCTGGCAGGTACACGTATCACACACAGTAGGTTGCCAGGTGTCACCAGGCTAAAAATAAACATATATGTAAAGCAGAGTATCATGACAAAAATAGCAGAGAAACAGTAAAGCAAAGCTAACCTAATTATGAATGGTATTGTGGGGTAAAGCTTACACAGGAGGAGAAAAAGTCGCTTCTGGCATCCAAAAAAGATTTACTTATTGCCCTGAAATACAACCATCTTCTACTAATTTCAAGCTCGTTGTACCCCAGTATACATGGAATCTGTTTTCAGTAAAGCTAAAACAAAAACACCATTTACAGTTATGGGTTTTCAACCAACAACTTATTACTCAGCAGTGAAAAAATAGTGATAGCTGAACTTCAATATCCATTGAACGAAACTTGATCTCACCAATTTATCAGTTCCATTGAATCGGCAGACTTCCCTGCTTTCACAACTGTGATGTTCGCAGCCGCAATAATCAACCGACACAAGTCTATTCTCACATTCCCCACATACTGTGTTGTCCTCGTGGCATTTGTTGCATTCTGAATAACATTGGCAGTAAATAAAAGTTCAGTAAAAAGCCAGGATCTCGCACTGCATTTATTTACAGAAAAAAACTCAAACTAGAAAGATACGTTATATATTTTTTTTAACTTAGGGTCCATTTACCTCTAAGGGGACCGCAAAGATGCTTCATGCAGGCAATAAACCTCAGAGTGATTACCTATACTCGTACGTCTATTTAACATCAGCCGTTACAATACGTTTCACGTAAAGTGGTCCATTACCCTGTCCAATTTTAATAGACTTTAGGCCACGGTTCTTGATTCTAGTTTCTGCATCACAATCAATTTTTGACGTCATAGCTAAAGTGATTGTGACATCAAATAATTATGATGCAGTAACTAGAACCGCGGGTCTAAAGTCCACGAAAATTGGACATGTAACATGGCACATATGTTATGCAACAGGATTACCTTCTCATTGAAGCAACCTTACTCTACAAGGGCATATTTTTAACCTACATTCACAACCCTTTACCACCATTTAAATTCCGAACTATTTTTTCCATTTGTGGTTAGTATAAACTTACCACAGGAATAGATGGGGCAGCAATCTCCCTCCTCAGTTACCAAATGTTCCAAATGGCCGCACGTGATCGGTTCTGGACAGGGGCTCTTGGTCGTGTTACATTGGCACTCATAATGGGGAATGCATTTTCCTGGGTTGGTTCGCACAGGAATGTAACCGACGTCACAATCGGGGATTACCACTGCGTCACAAGAACCTTCACCCGCTTCCAAAATGTAGTTGCAAACTGTAATAAATTGCAGAATTATACAAAAATAATTAATTTCAAATCGACTCATGAATTTCTTCTTGGAAAACTTCGTAAGATCTACTCAATTTCGTGTCAGCATTTCGTTATTAAATTACTATCGTTGTTATTATTACTTGTTAACTTAAAGTTATTTATTACAATAACAATTCCCTTCACTAACTTTGATAAGAGTACAAAAACGATATCTCCTTAGTGCTTACCGCATTGGTATTCGGGGCAGCAAGGGTCAGAACCTCTCACTACTTCGGGAACAAAGCACGCAGAACAAGAAGGAATATCATTGGTTCCTTCGGGACATTTCTTTTCAGTGCATAGGATCGTCTGTTGGTCCATGCATGAGCAAATGGAACAGGACTCGTCATTGGGCACCCAGCTCTCTCCATACTAAAATATTTTTAGAACACAAAGAGCAAAAATAAGCAGCGCTAAATAATAGTGTCTACTGAGTAACGATCAGTCTTACTTGATAGATTGTGCCGTCGTCATCAATACAGTTTGTGCATGTGGATGTATCAACACACTCTCCATCAACTTCAACAGTGCCAGGAGGGCAGAAACAGCCTTCTACTGCTTCCTCAGCTTCGCATTCAACTCCTTCCAAGACGTGAGAACATTGTCGTTCGCAGTTTGGCTTGCAAGCTTCATAAACTCGATCAGATGGGCAAGTGATTGCTGGAAAAAAGACAATGACCGCATTATCACACAACGTTATTTAACTATTGCAATTCTCCCCGCTTTGTTAGAAAGCATCCAAAGCGCCACACATAACGAATTTAAATTAGCTTAGGAGGCAGCAGCAGTTTCCTACGTTGTTGCTACAGTATTTTACCTTTTTTTCTCAGCTTGTTGGAACTAGACAATCAAAAAATAGCACATCATATCTCATTTTTAACCACGTTCAATACAATGTAGAGGATTATTGTATTGCTGGAAAGCAGCAAGCAAAAGACAAAAAAATTTAAAGCTCGACGAAAAACAATGACAATCCAAAATGAAAACGCAATCAATATACTTACGACAAATGTCATCACTTCTCCAGTTGATACAAGCTCCTTCGTGGTCGCAGTGTCGAGCGTATCCATACAACGCTTCGCAATATGAGTAATTGCCACACCTTGAGGTATCATAGAGACAAACTTCGTAGAAGATCTGAGGGTCAATAAGAGGATGGCATGCCTGCAACAAAGCAGTATGATTTTCAACAAAAATCGGTATTTGATCAATAAATTAAGGTGATTTAAAACCAGACACACATTCTAGCGCTCCTTAGTCTATAACAAGGTCGCCAGTAGCCTTAAAAACATTAACAAATAAGCAGTATTTAACGATCGTCAGCGAAATAGCCTAGCGGTATCGCGCGCAGGTTAAATATACAACGTGACCGGTTTGATTCACGGCTGGAGCCGATAGCATTTAACATATTTATTAGGTGGCTGATTACTCGAATAGCGCACTTAGCCGTCTTCCTCAATCTGCTGAATTTTCTACTCGATGTTAAAAAATAACCTCAGTTTTCCCGCGTCACGCTTACCTCAAAAACATCCGACAGAATAATTTCGCATTCCTTGGCTGGGGGCTGCCTGCATACGTCATCTTGCTTGAAACAAGTTAATGATTCGTTGAACACCAACCAGCTTTGTCCAAAGTCTTCAATCTCTGTTTCAATCTCTCCCTTTCGGTTTGTGAGATCATCAGATTGATCATTGTTGCAAACACCTGGTAAAGCGTAACACATAAACACCGAGAGCCTCTGTGGTTTAGCTTGAAGGAACTAATCGCACGTTCACATCAATTGAAACAGCTTTTTGTCTATATTTTTTTCACGACGTACCCAAGTAAGAACATCGCTCAATAATGATGCCAATTTTTTGGTTTTGAGTGTTAGCTGGTAGAACAAGAACATCTTTTCGAGTAGAAACTAGACCCCAGTAGAAAAATGAGCGTAAAGGTTTTTAAAAACATAGTACTTAAATCGAGTACGGATACGAGAAACTTTTAAAACGAATGCCAGCTTCAACTAAGAGTACCTTATGTTTTCGGTCCGAACTTATTACCACTTTCAAAGAAGGATACTTTACAAGAAATCTTACCACACAATCCTTCGGTTTTGTTGAAGTAACGGGAATAAGGTACACTTAAACTCCAACTGTAATCTTCGCCAGTGTAAGTAAGGACCAGATTGATTTCAGCTATAGTGACGTAAAACAAGCTAATTCCTCTCATTTCAACATGAATTCCATTAATGTCGCGTGGCAGAGAATTTTCGTGTTGCAAATGCCCTCCATTAACGGTGTACTGAAATTCACATAACCGACCGGTTAGCTCAAGTGTTAAGCACATCTCTATTGGTGCGGGAAATCTGGAGTTCCATTCCCAGGCCGGTTAAATCGGACGCAGTGTCGCCAACGGCTGGTCACAGCTGCGACGTTTCATCGGAGCTGTGTTGGCCAGGCGCTAAGCCGCGGAGATGGGCCCCGCCACTCGTTACACGTTTCGGCGTAATACCGCGATTATGAGGAAGATTTGATTTTCGATTTGAAATTTACATTGAAAACTTGAAGCGCTATACCAGATTTAGCAGGTAGAGCGTAGCCGTGATTGAGTTTTTGTTCACATGTATCTAACACTTCTCAGCTGATGAGGTAAGAGTGCCATATTTATAGTAATTATCAAGAGCTGCCCCAGCTATATCATTCATTCATTAGATCAATACTAGTACTGGGCATTATGGCGTCCTGTTCTTCGTAAAGATATAACCTTGCGTGGTAGGCATGCACCAGCTTCTTAATTCATAAAACTAATAGAGAAGAAACTCGGTTTGAAACCAAACGGAATTTAAAATGCCGATAATTTGATTTCACACAAAATAAAAAAATCTTTATCATTTCATACGCTGTCGCGTAAGACAATTTTCTGGTGTCAATGTGAATGGATGAACTTAAATAGTATAATAAACTGCTGCACAGATGCAATGGTGAGTTAACAGTACTGCATGTGACAAACATTTGTTCCAAAATCTTTGGTGTTACTTGACCGTGAATCAAGCAATCAATTCCCAGGTTTTTAATCGCAAACGATAGTAATCATTAGGCTAGGCAGGCCTATCAGCTGTTTTGCTAAACAATGTTATCAATTTTTATTAGTTTTTCAAGGTCTAACGTCCAGATCACCAGCACCAAAACGCGCATTAACTAATACCTACTGTGTAGTTTTTGAAGAGAACCAGATGAGTAGATTTGTATCGAAGCGTCATCTTTCGCGTGCAAGTTGTTTCTGGGGCTTCTTCGCAAGCGACATTTTCCATCCAGATCTAGAAGAGCCCAACAGGATTAAAATAGAAAAGAAAACAAATAAAATTCTTTTCTGGTACACAAGCTTGAAATATGGTTGAATAATTTACTTGTTGGCTACGTAAAATAACTGATTACAAAACTAAAAGCGAATAAAACTGGCTACGCAAGCTTTGCTATATGATTTTACTAGAACATAGGCTTAACATTAAAAATACGCTGAACTGTTAAACATTAAAATCTGTTAAAAATACGTCGAACTTTCATTTCGAGATTGAAAATTTCAAAAACCCGCGAAAAAAATTTTCAAAAAACAATTATTACGTCATTACATTGTTACCTCATACTCATGAGGATGATTGCTGCGATGAGCATTCATGTCACGTGATAGAACGAAAGTGCAGTTGCCTTGGAATGGATAATAAAATCCGTCGAAGGTGAAGAAGTGGGGATCACCCTGGCCGAAACAGTAACCTGAAAAGTTAAAGTGACGAGAATATAAATTTACCTCTAATTATATTCGTATTTAGTTGCATATTTATTCTCCTATCACCAGAAAGCGATGAAAGCGCTATAACGAGCTCGCTTGGGAGTTGCTGGCCGTCTGTCTACCATATCAAGATGGGGTAATCCCGCTAAGTGCCTTTCCCAACAGCTTGCTTGCCGGCTTGTTCTTCGCATTGTCCCTTTAATGCTGAGCTTCAAGCAAGAGAGCTGTGAATACCAAATTCAAAGTTATTGGTTTGAACCGACTCGGAATTAAACCCAAATCAACAGCTCCAGAGGCGGATGCTCTTACCCCTCGGCCATCTGAACTGTTAATATTGTTGCATTGGTTATCGAAAAAAAATGTAAGTTAATCTTTTTTTGGATTCAATTCGCCTTTAGGGGGAACTTAGCGCTATATGCAACACAGCCTCACTTCGCTAATACCCAGCCTATGTTCCCGATAGTGAATGACATCAAGGAAAGTTTGCCCACTACCCAAGAATTAACTCTTACATTGGCATTCCCATTTGCAGCTGCAGCCATCTTCGACAGCGACTGGCCAGTATCCGTTCTGGCAAGTTGGTTTGTTGTCTTCTGTGCACACTACTCGCTTATCTGTGCTTTCTGTTCTGCACACGCCTGGCGTCTCCTCTACACACATCAGGTCAACACACAGTGTCTCGTCTCCTCGCAGCGGCCAAGTGTCGCCTGGGGCATGAGCGATTCCCTAAACATAGAAATTGATACAATTCGGTCCATGGTCTGCACTTTTTAACAATAACCGCCCACAACTAAATTTAGGCTGTCAAATTTTTGGAAAAAGCAATACTGGGATAGACTAAACCATGTTACAGCCTTAGAAAATTAAAAAAATTAAAAAAGAAATCCTTTCTTTGTCTTTGGCAGCAAAAAGGTAAACCAAAGATTCTAATTACAACTTTAAAAAGGGATTGCGAACACCGCCAACAATCAATTCCAATTGAAACTGTCGTATATAGCACGACATTCCCCGAGCAAATCAATCATTTCCGTCAACAAATGAACGTCTAGCCTACAAATATGCTTGCCGATTTACATATCGTAATGTTAAATCAATAGAAGTGACGTCCTTAGCCTTTAAAGTCAACATTAATCTTTTGATTCTCATGAATCTTTACGTGAATAAGAAATTCGTCATGCAAAGAGTAATGCAAACAATTTTAATGAAAGACCTGCGTTTTAAAAGTTGAATGTAAAGAGCAGCTATATTGTATTATTGCATTAGTTGCATATTTTATCCTTCTATTACGAGAAAGCGAATCATAGCGCTATAACGAGCTCGCTTAGGAGTAATGTTGCCGGCCATCATTCTGTCTACCACACCAACATGGGGAATCCCGTTAAGTGCCCTTTCCAACGGCACAACAAATAAACTTGCCGGCTTGTTCTCCACACTGTACTTTCAATGCTGAGCTTCAAGCAGGGAAGCTGTGATACCAATTTTTAAGTCATTGGTTTGACTCGACTCGGAATCAAACCCGAGTCAACAGCTCCAGAGGCGAACGCTCCATACCACTCGACCATCTGAGCTCTTACCACTCGGCCGTCTGAGCATCTGAACTAAATCAAAAATGAACCATCAAAAAGTTGTGTCTATTTTTCTGTACACATAGAAAAATTGCCGATGCGTCATCTCTATCGACTTTGCATTTAATCAGAAAATTTCAACCAAAAAGTAAAGTTAAAGCAGAGAGGGTGCTTCGAGCACTCATTTAGGCCATATTCTCAAAAAACGGCCATAACAAATATTAATTATGAGTGATTGAATGTTATTAGTGGATTGGACATACAAGACAAACAACTTGTGCACTCAACCCTTTGCACTTCCACCTTGTGCCAAGTGCCTGACAGAGGAGCTGCAAATACCATACATTAATTTCTTTAATGCGACCCTACTGGGAATCAAACCTGATTCACTCCGCACAAAGCGGACGCTCTCAACCTCCCATCAATTTTTATTTCAATTCCACAAGAGCAGCTACCAACTTACATCAGAGTCAACACATTCACACCAGGGAGCAGTGGTAGTGGTAGTGGTTGGTGGCGGAGTTGGTTTGGTGGTTGGTGGATGAGTTGTCGGTGGTTCATTAGGAGGTGGAGTAGTGATTATGACCGGTGGACAGTCGCTTTCAGGAATGCATTTTCCATTCTCATCATCCCAAACTTCGTCTGCAAGATTCAAGAACAAACATTAAAGTGAGGAATAAAACCTAACCCTCAAAATTGTAGACTAAAGCCTAATCTCTAAAACGTAGGCTAAAACCTGGTCTCAAAAACGTAGGCTAAAACTAAATCTCAAAAACTTAGGTAAATCCAACGAAAGCGGAAAGCGTATAATCTTAAAATTGGAGGCTGAACACAAGAAAAATAGCAATACTTTTCAAGTAAACATTGACATCATACCAGCAGACAGAAAAGTGGACAATAAGATATCTGCACTTTGAACTAGAGCGGCTAAAGTAAAAGTTACTATGACATGACAAAGTTATGAACTAAGGTCATGGTTTGAACCTCACGTGACTAGTTTATAGGTTTGTCGCGTGATTATTTCGTTCTTGGTCGCAGTTTTATGTCAAGTTCATAAAAGTTTCAAAAAATTAAAAATTACAAAATTAAAAGAAACAAATCTTTACCTTCTTTGCAGGTAACATAGCAGCCTTCAAGCTGTTTCCATGGACAGTTGGTTGGATTCCTATCAGTGCAGGTAGGTGGGCAGGGGTTTCCACAAGGTTCATATTTCCATTCGCATTCTTCACCTGCCCCAGAGCCAAACCCAGGATTGTATGCTTCGCACATGATAGGACAGACATCGTTGTTACGCCAGTTAACGCAAACTCCAGCAGCAGCGCAAGCCTATACCCAATTACAACACACTTATAAACATACATCAGCAGAACTTCATCATCGTTTTGCCCAAAGTAAAATACTGGTTCTTTACGGGGTCCCGGGTGGAAAATCTGAGGTTTGTAGCCTAGGTTATATGCCAAACTGTATCAAATATATACCTCCTTACCGGTTTGCGTATACAAGGGGTTAACCAAACACAATCAATTTAAGGAAGGGTTCCCGGCAAATGCAAAAATTTTTAAGAGTCAACGGTGCAAGAGAAGATTACCCCCAATACGGCCAAACTCTTTTGAAACCGAGGGTGGCTGCATGACTCAATGACCGTGAGGTCCTTCGCAGTCTCCGTCTTCGAAATGCTGTGCTACCTCTTTTCTTTTGAATTGTGTCTATTATGCCCGCTTGTGTTTTGGCGACGAATAAACATATCTATCTAAAGATAGGGAACGTACTCCCTTCAAAACAGGCTATGAGCCGACCTATTGTAGAGTTATAACGGAGGCAACAAATGCTTGCAAAGGTACGCTGTTGTTACATAAGCTAAGTATCGATATTTTTGCATGCATCCATGTTTCTGCATTACTATATTTCTGCATCGATACAGCTTGTAGTGTTAAAAAAATTGCTTTAGTTTTGATGAAATTAAAAAAGTTTACCTGCTAAAGCATTTTTAGAGTGTTTTCTGAATCTTTAAAATACTGTACCTGAGCATAAGCAGCAACTGATGTACAGAAGCATTGGCAATCACCACCAGCGTTGCATCCGCATGTATCATACAAGCAGTTTTCGTAGAATTTTCCGGGGGCAACAATGCCGTGACAGGCTGTGAACACGTCACTATTGATGATATTACATTTCTTCTCGGCCCATGGGGCAATAGTGGGGTTTGCTTGGCATGGGTGAGCTTCGCCGACAGCGTCGGGGCAAGTTTCGAGAACCTATAAAAAAACGGGTTAGCTAAAATCAAAATGGGAAACACTAATATGAAACGATTGTTTACGTTATAATCAAATCCTGACAGCTTTTTTCGTTGCTAGTCATCTTCCTACTCAATAAAATCGTTTCTTGACTGCAATTCCTTAATTCTTTCAGATTTAATTCATTTCCCAACTAAAATTAGGTGTAACAAATTACACAGCTAAATTTGTCCCAGAATCTTACAAGCAATACAAAACACAAGCCCGACAAGCCCATTAGCAACCGTTGCTGACAAAATACTATTTTTTGCTTTTTAAACGGAGATAAATACTGTATGTAGTAATTACCTTCCAGTCATTTCCAAACATGTTGGGATCGGCTGCAACATCACCAGCTCTCATCAAGAAGTCGTTACTCATGTCACCGTCGAAGTCACCGCAAAGACCGCAAACCTAAACACAATAAAGTCCCAAACTAGTAAAGTTATGCTTACAAAATACATCCTTGAACAAACTAAAATACAATCAAAGCGAAGAGGAGTTGAATCATACGGGAAAATCACTTTAGGTTGCATTTGGGAATGACATCACCTAAGATTACAATTTTTTATCGTATTTGCTCTACTACATGTTTATCGCCATAATTTACAGTAACCAAGCGACGAAGCAAGTATACAATCGTTCAAACTAGATGAGGCAAGGAACTGTCTTTGCGTGGGACTAAAATTTACAACAGTAAGATTTGAATCCGCATCTTTTACTTAAAAAAATCGGATCTTCGTTTTTCTCGTGGGATTACGTCGAAGCGTGTAACGAGTGGCGGGGGCCATCTCCGCGGCACAGCGCCTGGACAACACAGCTATGACAAAACGTCGCAGCGGTGGCGACACTGTGTCTGGTTTGACTGGCCTGGTAAACGAACTCCAGACCTTCCGCACGAAGGAGCGATGAGCTTCTAACAACTGAGCCCACCAGCAAGTTAAATACTGCGAGGCCATTTCATCAGCTCAAGATTTTTCAAATTATTGTTACATTTTGCCTATTTTCGTTTCTTACTTGTTCTCTGAAATGAGGCATAAGTCGAACTTTCACAGCATTCTCAGCGTTCCAGAGAATATCGATTCCAATGTTGGTTTCAACAATGTAGTAGATACTTCCCTTTCTGATCGTGTAAGAAACATACGCAGGAGCTTTTGGGACGCTAGGATCGTTAAGAATGGCTTCCGAGACAGTCTTTCCAAAAATAAACAGTAATAAATATTTTAGATTGAAGTTAAAATGATTGAACTAGAGGTGAAATTACTCAGTAAAAACTAAACTTTAGCAAAAAAGATAAGAAAAACTATAGCAATTTACGAAAAACTTTGGATGGTTAAGTGATTCACCGATTTGGTTTATTGATAATCTATTGTCGGTAAGGATTATATAAAATCTTAAAAACTCTTCCAAAAACGTAGCTGCATCGGGCTGCCACTTTTTTCAAAAGTTTTTTAAAGAGTTTTATCAGCATCTAAAAAACATAAAATCTGCTTTAAGCTATTTAATCTAAGAACAACACTGTGTTGGAGCATTTAACAGTAACAGAAAAATACAAATGGAAAGATAGGTATTAAATCGACTTTGGCTTACAGGTTCGTTTTCGCCTTTCGTCATGTGAATGACGTAGTTGTAAAGGTAAAAGGTGACTGCCTTCGTGCACGTGACGTCATTGTCGCCACAAGGAATAGTTTCAATGACGACACGGAACGTTCCTTTCTCTTCATCTCCGCAGAAATCTTCCGTCATCACATAAGAGCAATCTCCCTGAAAAAAAAGAACATTTCAAAAATTTTGACTTGTTTAATGGTTAATACTTACAAGCCGTAACAAGTAATTGGCTGGGGCAAAATGTTACGTTATGCATTAGCAGTGTGGGCAACTAGTTTATAGCTACATCTTTGTCTGTTTAAAAAACACAAACTACTCAATGACCAAGAATTAAGAGATGACAAACTCCAAAGGAAATCTTACTCTGCTCGGCAAGGTAGAAATCTGCAACAGTTCGAAAAACAAACAAAAAATATGTACGATATTTGAAAATTATAGGCCGATAAGTATTTTTCAAATACATTATTTTGTGGTTAGTCGGGTGGCTTTTCGTATTGATAACTACAGTGCTGGTTACGGCTATTCAAAATTTTGAATCTTTTGTAGCTGCAACAACAATAACCAAGTGCTGAGTTTGCAATGAAAAACAAATTGAAACACTAACTTTTTCAGCAGTAATAACTTTGCTGTGACGTTACTGTTGCTACTAAACGATCAACTTGGAAAAAAGCTATTTTTACCTGGAAGTCAAAAGCTCTGCCATCAAAAGTCAAGAAGTGTGGGTCACCAACGGATGAACACTCCGCGGCACATGCGATTTCTGTGCAAGCCCACGATCCTCCTTCACAGGTACAAGTGTTACAATCATCTACTTCCAAGGTATCGCCTTTATGATAAACTTTTCCTTCATGAGAGCAGGAGCATTGATCAGGTTTCACGCATTTGTCGGTAGCTTCATCTAAAATTCATCAACATAAGAATACGAAACAGTAAAGATTCAATCCTAAAGCAATTGTTTTCAACGTTGTACATGCAAACAAAGCTACGGACATGTTACTGCTTTTTAACAAACGAAATGCAGTAGTTATTCATTGACACAAATACAAAAGCTATCTTTAGATAGGATTTGAGTAACGTTGCTATCGCTATGCTATTATATTTTGTAAAACAAAAGCAACGCTGGCAGAAGAGACAGTTGAATTCAAAAACACAAATAAAAATATAAAAAACGGCGTTTGTAATTTACAACATTAAAACGGTCAAGTTCCGAAAACAAAACTTCAGTCCTATAGGCTATCAATAACAACCATCACTATACCTTTGATGGTGCCTTCAGGACAGGCGCATCCGGACACACAATGCTGGGTACTGGAAGAGCAAAATGGTTTCGAATCTTGGCAGGTTGGCAAGCAAGCAATTCCGGTGCTTCCCTTGGGGAGATTCGAACAGTCGACGTATTTTTCAGGACTAGTGCAAGTTTCTGCTTCTTGTTTCACATCACAAGTCATTACTCCATTGGAGCAAGAGCTGAAAGATGCATCAATGTGTCAAAAAGACGCTTTTCTTACGACAGTTATGGCTGCAAATTTGGGCAAAGCTTTCAAGCATCTCTTAAGCAGTTTTGCACTTGCCTTTTGTATATGGCCTTCGTCACTTTATATCGGCATCTCTTAATATCGGCATCTCTTAAGCAGTTTCGTATCGGTATCTCTTAATATCGGCATCTCCTAGGCATCTCTTAATATCGGCATCTCTTAAGCATCTCTTTATATCGGCATCTCTTAAGCATCTCTTAATATCGGCATCTCTTAAGTATATTAAAAATATCGGCATCTCTTAGGCAGTTTTGCACTTGTCTTTTGCATATCGCCTTCGTCACTTTCTCGTGTTACGAAGAGAAGAACAGTTTTAAAAACAAGATACAACTACCGGTATTCAGTATATCGGAAAAAAGAATTTTCTTGAAGCAAATTTGAGGTTTTAAGTTTCGACCAGATAAACTCATAAATACTAAACAAACGAAAGGCAGAATAATAGCTCGGCACCGCTGTGTTATTTTTTCGGAAACGTTTTGTACAGGCGCTATGGAGTGGAGATGAGCCCCACCACTCGTCACGCACTTCCGCGTAATTTAAGTTTTGATATCTGTCGCAAAAAAGCTCTTTTCAATATGCAACTATCTCACCAGGCGAGACTGCCGATGATAACTTCAGCTCCTGGCTCATACATTTCTCCTTCATAATAACAACCACAGTCCTGTACTTCAACGCAAGTGTGTTCTTCAGTCAGGTAAAGACCTTCTTCACAAACACATCCCGGATAACACGCAGCGACGCACACTTCTTGAACGTCACCAATTGACCGGCAAGTTCTACCACAGTAACCACCACATTCGTCAAACACCATTCCTTCCGAGCAGGTGACCTCTGTAAAAAAATGAAGTAACAATAAAACTTGCCGGCTTAAGCACATCCAGTTGGGGCAATCAGCAACGTTTGACCTTTGATCAACGTTTAAACGACCAATATAGATGCTAAAGTTTTGCTTGAATAATGCGTGGAGTGATCATCAGCCCGGGCGGGCCAGTTAAATTGAACACAGCGATGCCAATGCTTGCCACCAATGCGACGTTTCTTTGAAGCTGTGTTGCCCAGGCGCTAAGCTGCGGCGACAGGCCCCCAACTCGTAACACCCTGAAGCGTAACAGCGCGAGTATAATAAAGATTTGAGTTTTTTATTACTCACCACACGAAGTAGCATTTCTCCAACGCAAGGTCACACCATTTTGTTCACAAGCTCGAGCGTAATCAGCCAGGACTTCGCATGAGCATTCTTGTCCTTCGCCACATTCACAAACGTCGCTTCTATAAGACGACAAATGAAATAAAATTAGGTATGTTCAATCAAACCACCGGCCGTCAGCTCAGTTGCTTAGCGCACGCTATCGGTGCGGGAGGTCTGGGCTTCGATTCTCGGGCCGGTCAAATCTACACAGTGTCGCCAACGACTCGCCACCGTTGCGACGATTCTTCGGAGCTGTGTTGCCCAGGCGCTAAGCCGCGGAGATGGGCCCCGCAACTCGTTACACGCTTCGGCGTAATACGGCGAGTATAATGAAGATTTGATTTGATGTTCAATCAATTCCTATATGTACTGCATGTACAACAACAACTTTATTTTGATCGTTGAGTTACATGATAAATGACGATTGACACAAAAACAAAACAAATTAACTAGCACAGACCGGGAAGCTGCGAATAGACTTTTCGGTCATCAAGTCGAGCAGCCACACAATGCTTGAAAAGTTAAATCACTACCAGTGTGTCAACTGTAGGTCATATCTGTTTTAATTGGCGACAAGTTTGTTTATTAGTTCAATAGTGCGACAGGAGATTATTTTTATATCGCTTTTTGAATTGTTGAAATGAGATTTTTTATAATTTCAGGAATAGAATTCCAGACCTTAACTCCCTGATACTTGATACTCCTTTGGAGTCTGTTTGATAGATACCGGGGAATATATAACATATTTTGATTATTAAATTGTCTGGTTCTTCTATCCGATACTAGGTTATCTGTAGCGAAGTAATCAGCATTATATTATATATTTCATTATATGTAAAAACTCGCTGAAGCATATTATCCACCCACAAGTAAGGAACGTCAACACGGGGTTCTCTTAATTTTGGCGCAATTTTTTCAAGCGTCAACTCAGCTCTTACTTCTAGTAAGATGCATTGCTGTCAGTACAATAACTTACAAGAATAGCCCACAATTTCTCTCTTTTCTTCAAGTTTTAGTTAATAACTATGAGAAACACGTAGAATTACTAGGAAGAAAAAATTAGCAACTAAAAGAGATTCTTTAACTTGAAAACTATAAATCTAAAGGCGACCCCTCTCACCTATAGAGCTCTTGTGCAAATAAAGACAAAATTAAAAACCTTATCGAAATTGAAGCAACTGACTAAACATTAAACAACCATGCAAAAAATGCTTTAATTTGATTATTAATATCCTTGGGTGTTTTTGGCGCTTTCTCTTCCACATCCTATTTCTTACCTGCAGTCGTGGTAATAAGATCCCCAATCAACAAATTTATGACATGGCTTGAAGGCATCGCTCTTCAGGACACCACAGACCTCCTCAGCGTATGCAAGTTTATCGTGACTTGTTAAGCACGCTTCAGGAAGGACAGGCTCACGTCCACAATCAACATCCGGACATTCCTGATTCACCTGTGTTTGTGATAACACAAATATTATGTTTCAGCAGCTAAATTTTTTCATTCAACACGACTCCACTGCACATCATAAAAATGCGTCGTATTTGTATGACGTCTTGAGTTAAGTTGTTTGACGTCAAACTAAAAGAAAAACTTCATTGTTTAAACATATATTTTAAATAAGCATTGCTGATGTCACAATGCATAAAATGCTCGATTGTTAACTCAAATAAAATGCGTCATTCCATAACAAACATTACACAAACAATAATTGTTTACCTTCCACGAATTTCCGAAGCTACCGACATTGGTTTCGATCATATTTTGTGGGTTTTTCATGTCGTCACTGGTCTTCATGTTGAAGTTACCGCACATACCACAAACTCTGTTTTGCCAGGCAGAATCAAGCTAAATGACACAAAAGCTATATCTGATGATATCAAAACGATGTTGCTTTGGAGGCAGCCATAATTTTTAAAGGGGTAGGAGCATAGCCAACAAAAAACCTACATTCTCACGTGGAATACTTTAAGATTGTTGAAGTGCCGCAAGCTCTTGGGGTCACCAAAGCTTTGCCTACCTTTCAATGCCCATGCCCTAAACAACATATTGTACTAAAAAGCTATTTAAAAAGCTGCAATCAATAAAACAAACTTTTGTGCAATTCCCTACACTACTTGGTTTTTTCGTATTACATTAAATGGTATATCAAGATCGCCATCTCCGCTGATAGCCTTGAAAAGGTCGTTAGTAGGCTTATCGACACTAGGAACCACTGATCGAGTTATTTTCATTATATTTTCTGTTATTGAAAGTGGTACTCACTCGCACATACAGACGCATAGCTCCGTCCCATTCAATTTCAAGACCGCTGTCAGTCCTCATTAAAATGATCATGGATGAAATATTGCTGATATGCACGTTACCTGTAAAATAATCCCCATAAAAATCTCTCAAAGCGCTAAAAATATTCCGTATCAGCTTATTACCCTCTCCACATGTCCGTTTTCTGCATCACATGCAAATTTTTCATCAAAATCATTAAAGTGATTATGACACCAAATATTTAACTGTGACGCAGAATGTCCTCAGGCCTACGACCCATGAAAAATGGACATGTGGAGAATAAATTTGTCAATCGTTCGATTTTCAGCTTGCTGTATTATGCACGTGCATATAAATTTCGTTAAAGTTTAATTAAAAAAATACACGTAAAGCAAAACTTTAATTTCAGACAAACCAGTAATTAACCATACCATGAGCGTAAGGGAGCATGACATCAGATCCTCCAACCGACACAACACCTCCATGTTTGAGTTGATATTTCGTTTCTGCTACACTGTTTTTCAACACCACCGTTGCAGATTTTGTGCATGTGCCTTCCTCTTCTACACCACATTTCACGTTCTCAGCAATGACCTGAAATATTCGATACTTAAATAACTTCTGTCACCGGTTCGTTGACGTACCGGCAACGACTTTGTTTTTGGTGCCGCAGTTCTGAGGTTTGGTTTTTGGGCCGACCAAATCAGGAACAGTATCGCCACCGTTGCGGCGTTTCTTGCATGAAGCTGTGTTGCCCAGACGCTGTTGAAAAGGTCCCGCCATTCGTTACACGCTTTGGCGCAGTATCGCGAGTATAATGAAGACTGGGTTTGACAGATTTTTGCTTTGACCCTAAAATGTTTCATTACTTTTTAATTAGTTCATGAAAAGCTCCATCCTGACTCGAAGAAGGCTAATTCATCAAAATATGCACAGGTCAATCAAGCTTTTTAAAGACGCAAAACACAGAAAAATAGGCACACAATCAAACGTATCGCTAGAATAACCCCAACCCCAAGCACGAACAAATAAACCCAATAAAGATTCCTATTCAATTTTGCACTGATTCAATTACTGTAATACTTACGGCAAAGCTGTAATCGCTTCCATTGCAAGCATCGGTAGCGAGGACGTATTGACATTCACCACTGAAAGCATAGCTCAGACCATCGAAGGTTCTGTAATGAGGGTCACCAGTAGCAGAGCATTCGCCTTGGCAAGGCAAAGGAGAGCATGTCCAACTTCCGCCGTTACATTGGCTAAATAAAAAAAAATGCTAAGTCTTGCACGCAGATACGAGGAATATCATTTGATTTTTGGACGTATTAAGTTTTTCAACAGTCGGTACTGGAAGGTTATTTATTTCAAATCTTTTTCATTTTCTTTACCGACACTCCACTTTTGATGGTTAAACACGGAATTGTACAGTTTTGCATTCTATTTTTTCCATTTGATGATTTGATAAAATATCGAACCCCGGTTCACAAATGCTAAAGAACGACGTGAAGAAGAAAATACAGTAAGCGAAGAATTTTTAAACTTAAATGGAGCAAAATATCGCGCTACGTAATTTAGCAGGGGCAGACACCAATTTTTTCCGGGTGGTGAAAGGGTAAGTCAAAAAACGCTTATCTTACTGTTTTGTACGTCTAGAAGTGTGAAATACCAATTCATTAACACACGTAATTAAAAACTTACATATACCCTTGGATCTATAAACGGTTTGGGTGATGATAAATTTCTTTTAAATTATGTAACAATTTTCTAAAATGCGTAAATAAAAAAAACGTGCCTTACAAAAAAGTTTACGTCAGGGTAATTCAAGTGTGATTGCTTTTGGCGGTGATGTAAAAATTCCATCAAAGTTTTTGGCGATTAATCATAAAAGACTGAGAGCACTGTCAGTGCTTTTAAACGTCAAAGGCAATTGGTATTGTTAATCTTACGCAATATGTTGAAAACGACGTAATTCTTACGCACAAAAAGTTTGAACAAAAATCGCCCATGTTTACCAAACGGGATCTCGCGGCCACGTAGATTTGGTTAAGGCGTTTCTTAAGCATTCAAACTTTTTTCAGATAGTGACATTTGAATTGGAAATAGGCCTCTATGACCATTGTTAAAGAAAAGGTAAAGTTTAATCGAAGATTTTTCGCTTTTTTCGCTGTTTTAATGGCAAGTTTAACATATTTGTTTGCCCAGAAATACCGTATATTTCAAAAATAAATGTCATTTAAGACTAATGTGCGGAGTTCATTGGAGTGTTTTATTAATTTCTATGAAAACGTCATAAATCTTGCACAGGTTTTATACGTGAATTGAGACTGTTTTTCTGTTTTTGCATCAATCTTTCCAGTAACCAAAAACAATCATTTTTCCGATTTCGCAAAAAACATCATTAATGTCCGTATAAAATTAAAAAAAAAAAATTTAAGTGCAAGCATTTAGGTATAAAGCCAATGGAAAAAATATTTTACCAACTATTGCGAAGGTGAAAAAACATTGAAAAAACGATTAAACGGTGTTTTCAGGACACGGTTCTGGCCCTTACTATACGAAATTAGGTCACTACGATAGAAAATCAAGTTCATATCAAGCACATATAGCATCAAAAACTTTGATTAAGTACAGAAATATTCCGGATTTCTTACCATTCTTCACATCTTTCAGTTCTGGAGCTTCCACTCGGATAAGACACACCCAGATGTGTACAGGAACACTGATCTTGAGTTACACATGTGTCGCCATCTAAGTAGGTACCGGAAGGGCAGAAACAGCCATCGATGCATTGATCGACACAAGCTATCTTCTGGTTCTTGTTGCGGCAGGTGGCAGGGCAGGTTGTACCGCATTCAGAGTAAACCAGATTGCTGGGACATTGAATTCCTGCAATAAAAACACTTGAAAAAACTACAATAACTCAATCAAAATAATTTTTAAAACCTGAAAAAATACTTTAACCTAAAAGGTGCAGAACTGTTCAAGGTTGGAGCAATCTGGTTTGAAATATGCATGTAAGGCGTTGGTGGCACGGTTTTCCATCTGAGGAAGTTTTATTAAAAACTATGATTTTGAGTAACATTTTCAGTGTTTCGACTATAACAAAAGTCTCGTCAGCCTTGCTACGCACAGCCAATCCAGGCTAAACTCATTCCAGACTGTAAAGACTCTTTTTTTGCATTGCTTTACCTGGACATCTCGACTTCGTCTCTTTTTTAGGTTGTGCCCTATTTTTGTCCAGGTAAAGCAATGCAAAAAAAGAGTCTTTACAGTCTGGAATGAGTTTAGCCTGGATTGGCTGTGCGTAGCAAGGATAACGAGACTTTTGTTATAGTCGAAACATTAATTTGTCCCTTGAAAATTTCTCATTTTCAGTGTTATTTTGACACAAATGGAGGCAAAAAATTTTTTTCTACTTTAAACTTAATTCCTTGTCGCATACACCAACGGCCAGGTGATGCAGTACGCACGTCCATTCTCAATAAGTTCGTAGTAATCCAACTCACCGCAAAATTCGGTGCTTCTCCATTCACTTAAATTTGCACCTCTAGCAATGCACAGTTTACTGTAAACAGTGGCAGCTTCGCAGACGCAGGCCTTGAAATCACCAGAAGTGCACTGACAAAGACTGGTGAGGCAAACTTCTTCAAACACAGACGACGGAACAGAGCAAGACTCAAACTGAAGCTCAGCAGCTATTTGAGAACAGGCAGCAGTTGCTTCCTAAAAAAACATCAACGTCTAAGCGGCAACGTAATCAGATTAAGCGTGAAATAGAAATTGGAAAATTGCTTTATTTTCAAAAGAATACACCATAGTTAGGTCAGAAATACGATTTAAAAATGATCAAAAAGGCGTCAATTCAACCTAGAATATATCAGTAAGTGTTGATCCAGTTATGAGCGAACATGGGATTTTCTTTCAAAATTAGACAGCTGTCTACAAAGATAATATATAAATCTGTACGATAAACTTCAAATCTAACGCAGGAGTACACGTACAGTCAATTGTTCAGCAGTCAAAAACCCACAGAAGTCGATCTGTTCGTCAGAAACACAAGTATCATCGAGAGACCAACTGTCGATGAATTCTTGGAGGTCAGTAGTAGGATGGGCTGTTAAATAACAACGCATAATCATTAAAGTAAATTGCAAAGGTTTTTCCTACTTAACCCATACTGAAAGATTTATAACTAGTTGTTCTTAAACTTTGCAACCCCCTCAGACCCTTACAAATATTGCCTTGAAAACCCTTTGTCATGGCACATTGCAAAAGAAGTGTACGTTGATGCAGTTTAGTACTCTTTCCGAGCAAGGCGCGAACTCGATCTTTTTACCGGACTCGAACTGAAACTCCACAAACCTTCCTGAAGTCAAATTCAAACTCCTTGAAAAAATTGACGCAGTGTTGAACTTATTCTAAACTTGACAAAAACTACTGAAACTTAGAATAAACTCGGAAAAATTACTGAACTCGAACTTGAACTCAAAAAATCAAAAATAAAGAACTTAAACTCAAGCTCGTCTAGCAAAGTTTTTATGAACTCGAACTCGAACCTAAACTCGATGAAAAATGCAAGCGAGTTCGCTGCTCTGCTTCTGAAGACCTCCAAAGTGTTCAGTGTTCCCTCAGGGCCCCGTTAAAATGCTATTTGATACTCTTTAAAGGAAATTCAACGCTCCTAACACATATTTACTCGAATGTCTGGGTGTGAAGTCATCGAGAGGATTTCCATTCATGTTACCGCACAGACCGCACAGTTTTCCCGCCCACTGGTCAATCATGCCGATAGAGAAGGCATCCTTGCCATCCCAGGCCAACCAGTCATTGTTGGATGAAGTGAGAATGATGTATTCGGTGTTCGGGATACGGGACAAATGGAAGCCGTTCAAGACACTTGGTACAGCGATTCTGGAACAAAGAAGTGTTGTATTCGTATTTATTTTAGTATTTAGTCGCATATTTATCTTCCAATCACGACAAAGCGATCAAAGCGCTATAACGAGTTCGCTTGAGAGTTACCACACCAAGATGGGGGAATCTCGCTAAGTGCCTTTCCCAGCTGCACAACAAGTAAACTTGCCGGCTTGTTCTCCAGGATGTCCCTTTAATGCTGAGCTTCAAGCAGGGACGCTGTGAATATCAATTTTACAGTAATTGGTTTCGGAATCAAACCCGATTCGGAATCAAACCCGAGTCTACAGCTCCAGAGGCGGTCGCTTTTACCACTCCGCCATTTGAGCTGTTGAAGTTAAAGTAGCATAATATTTAGACTGTATAGACATTAGTGGAAATCAAAGTTCGAAGCCAGACATTTGGTTTATATACAGGATCGAAATATTGAAAAAGACTAGCAAATAGACAGAGAGCTTGACCAATAAGGACATATCGGAAAGTCACGGAAACCTCATCCACATTTAATCTGCTTCACTGCATCTCGTGTATAACTAGTGACTTATCTACTGCTGCGCATAAATGCATTGAAGTGCTTCAATCAGGATAGCCTGCAATCGTACAGAGTGTAGGGTAAATAATGTCAGGTTTTTAAGGCGTTTGAGGGACTCGTCCCTTAATAATGATAATCGGGTTCCTCGAATGAGAAAATATTAAAGGGGAAGATAGCGTTTTCTCATTTGATCCTTACGGGATTATTTTTGCAATTTTGGATGGAAACCTAACATTTTCCTTCAGAAAACTCTGACCAAAACTGACATCTACAAGTACCAGTATAAAAAAATTTAAGTGAAAACAAATCTACTTACTGTTTAGCATTGAAGAACGCTTTTCCGTCACTCAAAACCAGTACGTTACTTCCGTAAGTGAAAGTCATTATGGTGCGGTGAGTTGTGTCGTTGTACGTAATGCTGATGTCAAAGCTATTGTCCACGCAGTCACTGACTAAGTGATAACCACAACGGCCCACAGACGTGTACAAGACTCCATCAAATGTGTAGAATTTCTCTCTGTTCCAGATGCTGCAGACATTCGATCCCTCAGGGTGCTCAACTGAAAAATATATTACATTATACAATGGCGTTAAAAAAATAACAGAAAAAGCCTAATACATAACCATAAAGTAGATTTTAACAATCCACAAACTCTTGCCCACTCCCCAGATAAATACAAACTCTTATCCTTGAATTCTTATTCATTCAACAACTCAAACCGGATTTTAACTTGGACTTCACATCCTCTCCATTCCGCCGATTTAGCACGTGACTAACTAGAACTTTTCCAAGTTCTCATAGTTTCCTACTTTTTTTGCATCATGGCTCAAGACCGAGCTTAGCGCAGACTTTTAGCGTTAACAATAGCACCAGATGTGAGTCGAAACGTTTAAGTATTTTTAGCTGTTTCTAGGCTGTGTTGTTTGTAATAAAATTCTAATACACCAGTTTGTCAATTTTTAAAGATTTATGTGACCAAAAGTTTTAAATTTTTGTTTCAGGCTTAAACCTACTCCGAGCTAAACCCATTTTGTAATCGCTGTAACAATTCGCTTGTTTCTACACAGAACAGCAAGGATTTGAGTAAGCCCGCAATAGCCCAGATGAAATTGATACTCGTCATACCAACAATGAATAAGGTATGTTAACTTAATGACACACAAATTGTCAATATTTGGTTAGTAACAATTAAATGCTACGACGTAAACTACTCTAAAAGGTAAAGCGTATTTCACCCAAACTTTTTCTAAAATACATAAACAAGCCAACCAAAAACGCTAGAGCAAAATACGTACTCGAAACACAATCAATTTATCAAAGTACGCATTCACCGCGCTTTCACACCGGTACGGTGTTGCAGTCAAAAATTGTAAAAATCCGCTTTTTACTTAATGATAAAGTTGTTATTTTGGTGTTATTTTATAAGCAATATAACCACATACGTAGATCAGAGGCGTAGATAGGGAGCAGTTGCCACTCTCCCCCGAAATATTTGAAGTACCAGTGTTACTCTAAAGTTTCACGTCTATCTTGACCCAAGGAGGGCAAAAAAAGCAGTTGATTGCCACCAAGAACCACTTTTGAGTAGCAACATTTAAAATCTCATTTTAAAGCTCGACTATTGAATACCGGTACCTTTATTTTTTTCGGAGATCGACAGGTTGGTTTGCCGTCCCCCTCCCAAAAACTTCTGACAGGCTACACCAGTAACGAAAATAAAAAATCATCCCAGTAAGTTGTTAATTAATAAATAATAATCGGTGTGTAGTAGGACTAGTTTGTTAGTAAATGAAGTATGGCATGCATTTGACAATACAGTAAAGTATTAAACGCAGATCAATAATCAATTTCTACCATCATTAGGTTGTACTGTAATTCCAACTACATAAAAGAAAACACGTATTGAGCAGCTACAGGGGTTAGTTTTATCAACACGCTAACTAGTTTTCTCACTGCCTATTCCGGAGCCTTCACTTCCAATAGCAATGTCAGTTCCAGGTTCTTGAAAGTGTATAACAAACTTTTAAAATCTTTCGTTTAAAAAGCAGAAAACACTGCAAAGTTACACGAATACACGCACAATGTGTAGCCACGTCAAAGTTGCGTTAGCATCTCGAATACCCTCTGAAATTGTTTCAATCACTTCAGCGCAAATGATGAGAATAAAAATTACTGAGAATTTCTGCAAAAACAGCTCTGACGAGAGCTAATCGAACGAAACAATGCCATTCATATCAGTAGGCCTATTCGTCAACTTTGATATTATTGCCGATGTAATTTTAATTCATTTTCCCAAGATTTAGCATTTTTTTCAGCATGTTTTTCAATTAAATAAAAAAAACTTTTTGTTGTAACAAACTTCAGGTTGTTTTTACCCAAAAAATATCTGAAAAAGGTCGACCAAACTACATTTCTACAAATTTCAAGCATTTTGTAATACCTTGGCCTGATTCGTCTCCTGATACAAGTTCTTCATCAGCTAGACAAGTTGAAAAAAGCAATGTTAAGACTCAAGACTCGAGCGTTTTTCTTCGTTGAAGTGCAAACATAATTATAAAAACATACACGCACACACAATTAATATGTTGCAACAACAGGGTGACAGCGAAGAGACTGTGAGATCATCGTGTCAAGCAGCCACCCTCTAAGGAAGAATGAACATAACAAAGTCAAGTAAGCGATTGAGGCCCCATTTGTTAGTCACAAAATAAAACATAAAAGTATTGGGCATAATTAATACGCAAAGCTCGCAATCGATAAATCTACCAACCAGTTTCGCAGTGCTTTCCAGAGAATCCGTCAAGGCATTTACATTCATCTTGTTTAACGCATATTCCGTTGTTCTTGCATTCTGGTTCACACGTAACTGCAGCAAGGAAATTAATAAATACTAGCAAAAAAAATGCAAAGTAGTTGATACTTACAGTGGCAGTGTGGAGTACTTTGTGGACTATCGCATTTCCCAGCTTGAGCATTGAACACAGTTCCTTCAGGACAGGTGGCTAGTAAGATGGAACCATTTCCAGCACAGACGTAGTAATGAGTGCAATCTCCGGGTATTTCAATCACTTTAGATTCAGCACACAAAGTTTCGACTGCGGCAAAAACGCAAAATAAAAGTGAGAAGATCCGCACACTCTAAGCAAGGTATAGAATAGGGGGATATCTATATGAGTAAGGCACGTATATTTTGCATATTTATAGCATAGTGACATTTTTTGCATATTGCCTAGTAACGAGTCGAACGACTTTATTTATTTGCTTATTTATCCTCCAACGACGAGAAAACGATCAAAGCGCTACAAAGAGCTTGCTTGGGAGTCGCAGGCCATCTGTCTATCACTATAAAATTAGAAAATCTCGCTGAGGGCCTTTTCCTAAGGCAAAACAAGTAAACTTGACGACAGTGGTGCAGCCATGGGGACACCGCCCCTACTTTTTGAAGAGGTCTACCTGAAGTATGCTTAAAGCAGCGTAATAAATAACCGAATTTTGCCTCCCCCCCAAATCTTCCACTGGCTAGCGATTACACTGTCTCTTTAATGACAACCGTCAAGCAAGGAAGCTGTGAATATAAATTTTAAAGCGGTTAGCTTGACGCGACTTGGAATCGAACCAGAGTCTATCGCTTTGAAGGCAAACACTTTATTATAAAGATGTGCATGATAAATATCATTAACCTTTCCAATAAAAGCCCGCCTATACATCGGCACAAGAAAAAGTTAATGGAAGCGATAATATCATGTTTGTCAATTGCGTTTACTCTAGACAAATCTACTTTATCTAATGGGTGGACCCTTGCTGTAACTGACAGGAATGAATAATGGCGTATGGTGCCTGAAAACCTATTGTCCACATGCCGACACTTTTCATACGTTTTAATTTTATAACTATTAAATAGAACAAGTCCAGAAGATTAATGGATATCTAAAGGCTAAAAAATTTTTTTCAATGTCAAGTTCACACGCGCACAAATAAACTAACTGCACAATTATATTGATCTTGTGTAATGATTGAACTTGTGCAATGAACACATGGAGTTGGCCGGATGGTTGCTGCTTTGGGCCCCGGAACCGGTTATGCGAGTTCGATGCGCAACTAAGTCATCCTCCTTGATGCATGTCATTTATAGGTATAAAACCTAAGCTGCAAATGTGGTTTAAAAAAAAACTTGCACAAAAAAACTTTTGTGACCACACACGACAAGGTGATCTAAAATTACGAAATAAATGACGCGAAAACAGTACTTTTTTTGTCGGAAAAAAGCAAACCCAGAAAGCAATAATTGTTCATTTGAACTACAGGTAAGAGACTGTCTTAAGACCACTAGACGCCATCTTGACTGAATTTAAAAGTACTTCATACACTTAAATTTTTCTACGTACAGTCGCAAGTAATACGGTTTCCTTCGTAGGCAGTTGTAGGTGAGCACCAAGAATTGCCATCAGTGGAGTCGGTGATGGTACAAGTCGTGTAGATATCCCCGTTGTATTCAAATGGGAATTCGCACTCAGATGGAAGAGCTGCAGATACGGTGGTTTTAACTTAATAGTAAAGTGGCGGTGTTTAGTTGATACTAAGACAGTAAAGACACTATAATAATCGCAAACTCTGGGGTAAGCCCGGCTAAAAATTGGGGATTTTTTTTTATAATTATAGTTCCCCCCCAAAAAAAACTGTTTTTGCCAGTCTTATTGGCCTTTGTTGAAACACAAGGCCTGGTCCTCAACCAACCTAAAGTCTTCCCTATTTAACATTGTACACAAATGATTGAGCTTCCCTGTAATAATCTGTCCCAGCCCTTTAACATGAGACTTTTTCTGATGACAATCACCATGACATAGCACAGTTGAATGCATTAATGTAGGATACTGATAATTTTTTATCAAACTGTTCATTTTTTATGCTTTTGATGGATATTTGGTTTCTGTGCTTCTGAAGAAGAAACCCACATCATCGCCATAAAACGTGTTGCGGAAATACAAGCGAGTCACATATACAAATCACTAATAACTATGTCTAGAAAAACCGTCACAAACAAATGATACTTTAGTTGGATCTGACAAACAATGTTTAAGTTTGTCAATCTCAATAAATATGTCAACAGCTGAGAGCCGCGAAAAACTTCTTCTTAGCTAAAGCAAGCCAACCTGCCTTAGTCTTTTTTAGGCCAGTTGACCGTAACTTTACGATCACCTGATCAATGCACAAAATACATATCAATATTAACTTAACCAGTTTCTTACGGATTTGGCAAAGAGTTCCACCGAATTCCTTTGGGCATTCGCATGTGTTAGGAGCTACACAGGACCCACCATTCTGACATCCATGATGGCAAACAGCTGAAAAAAAACACGCCATAAGGTGCGCATCTTCTGGTTTTATCTACCTACCTACATAATTTTTTTGCGATTTACATCAAAGATATTTTTTTTTAGTATTTAGTAGTATTTAGTTGCATATTTATTCTTCTGTCTCGAGAAAGCAATAAAAGCGCAATACGAGCTCGCTTAGGAGTTGCCAGCCATCTGTTCACCATACCAAGATGGGGAATCCCGTTAAGTGCCCTTCCCAACGGCACAACAAGTAAACTTGCCGGCTTGTTCTCCACACTGTCCCTTTAATGCTGAGCGTCAAGCAGGGAAGCTGTGAATACCAATGTTAAAGTCATTGGTTTGAACCGACTCGGAATTAAGTCTACAGCTCAAGAGACGGACGCTTTGTACCACTCGGCCATCTGAGCTGTTAAAAAGCAAGAAAAGCAAGCCAACCTGCCTAAGGTGCAGCGGCCGAACTAATTCTTTAACTTTTTTTACTTGTACTACCGGTATAAGCATGTCTTAACGTATATCGCTCTTCTCTGTTCCTTATTTTTTGCTTCGCAGTGGTTTGTGTTATCGATGTTTGTTATTTCATGGCAGAAAATAAAAATTCACTACTACTACTTATACCACCACACCAAGAAACATTGATTACGTACATGATTAATCCTTCACGTTTTGGGAGTAAATTAAAAACGACCTCGTTAAATAACACGGACCACTGTGGTCTTGTAGTTACAGCAAAGGTAAATTTCTACTTTGAAAAAAAAAATGCATAAAACCATAGGAAACTTCAACTCCATTTGTTGTAGGAGTGCTATTGCCGGAACAAACTGGTTAAGCCTATACCCAAGAAGCTTTCTCATAAAGTATTTAGCTTACAACTAAAGAGCTTTAACCTTACAAGGTATTATTCTGCAAAACGACTGGATTAAAAAAATGGCTCAATCTTTTAGAAAACCAATATTTTTACACTCACGTGTTTCACAGATGGTTCCGGTATATCCATTTCTACACGTGCAAGTTTCAGGTGCTGTGCACTCTCCACCGTTAGAGCATTGGATGGAGCAAATAGCTGGAGAAAATAAAAACTTTGGGTCAAAAACGCGTCAAGTGTACTATCTGCCGTGATTATGGACAGTTGCAATTGTGACATCATGCTCTAACAATGCGGAGGGCCGAAAGGTGATTACATCAGCCCCTAGAGCAGTGGTTCTCAACTTTTTATGGTCTGTGCCCCTTCTAAAGACTCTCAACACCAGTGGACCCTGCTCAGCAATAAAATTTTTGTCGATATTTTATTCGTAGCGGCTAAAGCTGTCCCCTGGCATTAAGTGGTTAATCACCGTTAATAAATCTTGCGCTGGTGGCCCCCCGGTTGAGAATCCCTGTCCTAGGGCGTATTTAGGAGGGGACATTGTGCCATGCCCCTTTTTTAAGTATGCCTTTCAGTAAAAAAAATCAAATGTTGGTAAGTAACTGAAATATACCAGTCTTTTGGTATATATTACAATTTATGCTCCCCCCCCCTTTTTAAATGTCTCGCTACGCCGATAATTAATCAGGCCCAAGAACCTCGGAAGTGAGGCAAAATAAGATCGCAAAAACTGGAATCATTAACCCAACAGACTTCAAAATTTAAAGTCACCAACTTACCTTCTTCACAGGATGCACCTGCCCAACCGCTGTTGCATTCGCAAGTATCAGGAGCCACACATCGACCGTGCACGCAAAGATTAGTGCATTCAACTGCAAAGTAACAGGTTTTGATGATATTTTTTGCTTCGTTTTTTAACTCATTGATTTGCTCTTCATAGTTTGTCAATAAAATCACCTGCTTCGCTACTGCAAGTATTCTTTTTCTCGTGCTTATCAAATATCTTTAGTTGCTTACTGCGCTATTTTGTTATTAACGCGTTGTACTTAAAATTATATATGACCAGCTGTAGTAGCTGCAAAACCGCATGCGAGAATGTGACCTCAGAGCTATGTAGGGTGTTGTTATATCATTACGATAAACAGTAAGTTTGATGAAAAAATTAAACCATTATGAAAAAAGAGCCTAAAACATAGGCACAACTAATAGACTGTTTCAAAAACTACTCTCTCATCAGCATACTTACACTCGTCACACGCAGCACCGCTCCACCCTCCTGTGCAAGCACATTCATTAGTTTGTACACAGCTTCCGTGCTTGCAAGGTGGGTCACACGTTATCGTGTTTCCGGATTGCGACTGGGACTGAGACTGCCACTGCCATGATCCATCACCACCCTGAATCTGCGACTGGCTTTGGCTTTGAATTTGATCGAGGGAATTAGAGAATTCCGGAAAGTTTCTGAAATTAAATCATAAGGAGTCAAGGTTGGTATACTAGAAGTGAAAAGTCTGCAATTAAGTAGAATTGGTTATAGCTTTCTCACCCTATATTCCTTCTTTTTCGTTCGAGTTTCTGTTTTTCTGTAATACCTGCAAGGAAAAAAATAGTGTTATGTAATCGATTACGCGTTTGGTTTCGATTTGAAAACTGTCGGTTAACCAATTGTTTTCCCTCCTCTATTTCTGACATATGGTTTTAGTAGACCTGAAGTGATCAAAAATAATGCATTTTATTTAAAAAAATCTTCCATTTGTAGTAATTCACTAAGCCAACATCACAAAATGCGTTCTTAAATTTACTTGAATATGTGGGCAACTGACGCAAGAGGACCAGTTACTATTGATCCCGTTTACACAATAGTTACCAAAGAAAAATCTTTAAACAAACCAAAGCAGTAGGCCTATAATAAAAGAAAATTTAGTAGGCCATAACAAGAACTATGCATAAATCATACACATATAGGTTACAGTACATGGATTTCAACAAAATTTTTAATTACCTTGCACACACAAGGTCAGGGCGAGAAGCCCTGCTATCAGAGTGAGGCGTCGATTCATCGATTTGTCGCGATGCAAACTTTAGTCTGTTTTAAAAAATGTAAAGTTTAATATTCACCAAGGTTTTCACAAAATTTAAATTTTTAACCAGCCGAATTAAAACCGGTGATGCAGTCAAGGAGGTGTAACACTGTGGCAACGGCCCTTCTTTTCGACGCAGCCTATTTGAAAGGGTGTAAAACAGTACTAAAAAGGCCCGCTATCTTCAGCTTACGGTTATTTGCTGTCCCCAAAATGTTTTGCTGGTTCAGCCCCTGTTAAATCTTTCGTTGCAACATGGCACAAATGCAAAAATATTGTAGCCCATCAATAAAATTTTTATAGTAAGGTTTATTCACGTTTTTTTCTAATTATGTAAAAGCATTTTTGTGTGATGTCCCTTGAAACTGAGATTTTAGAAAACAGGAAGTGAAAAAAAAATAGAGTAATCAAACGCAGTAAACCTATTGCTGTTAATTATGACGATAGTCTTTCGTAACTAGCACTACGCCCTTGATTAAAAGCTATCTAAAAAAGTTGTCAAAATAATACTGCACAAATGCAGAAATGTTAACAAAATGCAATGTTTTGTGAAGTTTATTTTTTTACAGAAACTATTTTTATTCCAATTATGTAAAAGCATTTCAAATTTTGCGTGACGTCGCTTGAAAAAGACTTTTCGAGAACGAGAAGTAACAAAATGGAGTAATTAATCACAGTGAGCACTATTGTTTTTATGCATGAAGAAAGTCTTTTTTTTAACATCAAAATAAAGGTTATCCTACTAACATACACTTACTTGTATGGCCTTTGCTTTTTTCAAACAGATTGAAATAAAACGTCTCCAAGACGTTTTTTTTCGAATGAATGTCTCGTAATTCCATTGAATATTTTTAAATCAAAACTTTGTTTACTGATCCTGATTTTCTTTAATCACTTCAACTATTCCCTCATATTTCTGTTTGTCCTCTCCATGGCAAAGCAGCTAACGCCCATGTGTTTTAGACTTCAATAGCTAACAATACCCAACTGGCTGTTCGGACAAAGTTTGGTCAACATTAAAGCCGGCGTACAACTACAATGCTATGTTTTACGTCGTCCAGCGTAGTGATGTTCAACCTTGTTACGAAGGACTTTATTTTTGTGGCCCATAGTGATAAGTACCAACAAAAAAATACTAAAAATACATGCAACAGGTTCGATATAATAAAAAATCAAATCCTCATTATACTTGCCGTATTACACCGAAGCGTGTAACGAGTAGTGGGGTTCATCGACGCGGCTGATCAACACAGCTGCGAAGAAATGTCACAGTAGTGGGGAGCCGTGGGCCACATTGTCCAATTTAAACGGCCCGGGAATGGAACCCGACCTTCCGCGTCGATAGCGATGAGGGCGATTATGTAAAACGTAAAGGTTGGATGATATCAAGTCAAAGCTTCATAAAACAAGTTCACACGCAAAGAACACCCCACGTAGCCTGTCATAGACATTTTGTAAAACTGCGTGGGTTCTCAGCTAGTGTAACTTCAGATCAGGTGCATTGAACGCGAGGCCCGTGTAGAGATATTTTGAGCCCACAGGTTGAGAAGTGTTAGCTTTGCACATTCAGCACATATAACCGAGCTCTCTACATCGTCTCCGTCAGTCCTCCGCTATTTTGCGACAGGATGCAAAATATGCAATCACAAATCCAACCGGACGGTTAGCTCAGTTATAAAGTGCATCGTTGCGGGAGGTCCAGGGTTCGATTCCCGGGCCGGTCAATTCTGTCACAGTGTCGCCAATGCTGCGACATTTCTTCAAAGCTGTGTCGACCAGGCGGCAGACGCTAAACCGGGGAGATGTGACCGCCACAAGTTACACGCTTCGGCGTAATACTGCGTGCATGATGAAGATTTAAGAACAAATCTGTAGGCCCTTTCCGCTTATTTTTCATTGAAGAGTGCATGAGCAGATTATGACAAGCTAATTTTAAAAATAACTAACATTTTGTTTGTAACTGGTAAGATTATGAAACGCAAGCCTCGTTTCAGCACTTTTCAAACAGCAATATATTTAAGCACTTCAACAACATTTTAACGCAAAAACTGAAGCAACTCTACCGAAAACCAACGCACCGAGTTGGCCATACAAAAACAACAGTTTGAAAATCATATCATCCTAAACAAAAAAATTGTTACATATATGAGTAAATTGAGTATAGTACCGGCAGAACTAGAAAAAACTCAAGGCTTCGAGATTGAACAGCCAAAAACATTACAAAAACTACAAAATGAAAATGAAGAATATACAGCACAAACGAAATAAAAGTGAATACCGTACGAATAAATGATCGGATCTCATATGAAATAAGCCGCCTTGTTTGAAAAATTTCTGTGACATAAAAAATGCCGTGAATTGGCAACGGTATTAAAATCAATGTGGCCAATTCAGACTAAACCAAAAAATAAAATAGCCATCAAAAAAAAAAAAATGCAGTAATATAGGCCTACCAACTTTGAGTACAAATTGCACAAGATAAAGAAATATGCAGGAGAAACTCACACTGCCAAACCTACAGAAGCTATTGTCAGCAAAAAAATCTGAAGATCAATAAACCTATTGTTACAACATCAATCAGGGTTATTTCAAGTTTGAGCTAAAAGTTGAGCGCGTAACGCAATCAGCAAATAAAATGTCATAAAAAGACGTCTTTACTGGCAACGATGGTATAATTGCAGCGCTTAGTCGGCTTAAAATAATAAAACCGACCACCTATTTTGCGCAAGAACCAATTATTCTGCACACGAACAACGACTACCCTATCTGGTGATGGGATTTACCGTTAAGGATACCACAAAAGTACCCTGTCCACATGTACAGCTTTAGTGGGCTTTAGGCCAGCGGTTCTTGTTGTTAGTTTCTGCATCATAATCAATTTTTCGACGTCATAGTTAAAGTGATTATGACATCAAAAAATTATGATGCAGAAACTAAAACCGCTGGCCTGAAGTCCACTAAAACTGGACATGTGGACAGGCTAAAGGTCTTCATCATCTCAACACCTGGGTTGGCATGGCCATCCTAGGTGTTGAGCGCCTGGGCAACACAGCTCCCAAGAAACGTCGCAGCGGTGGCGAGATGTTGGCGGTACCGCATCCGATTTGACCGACCCTGTGTTCAAACCTCAACGTTCCCGCACCGATAGAAATGTCGTAACAGATGCGCTAAATATTACTACTTCAGTTCATCGTATTATAAACTCAGTTAAGAAAGAGACAGTAGCTCAATGAATTTCACATTTTCCTCTTCGTATTTTACAGACATTTTTTTTTTTTTTTAGCTACATTAATCCAGTTAAGGTTTTGTATTGGTCAAGCACATGCATCATGTCAGATGACATAGCTTAGCATCGAACCCGCGATACTAACTTCGTTGTCCAACACACAACCACTCGGCCAACTCCATGAGCGCTTTTGGATCTACAAGTGAGCTTTAGCTCCACCAAGCGAGAAAAAATTTTTGGATATCAACACGCCGAAGTACCGCATCACTACAAAAAAATATAAATTCAATAGAAATAGAACGCAAAAATACTGAGATACAAAAAACAAAACATTGTCTATCTGTATATCCTGTGTATATCAAACATTTAAATGTCCATCACCAACCATGCAGTTAAACTTGCAGAAAAGTCTTTGAAGGTTCACTTTATTGCGCAACGTGTCGAGTTTTTGTTTGTGGCAGTTTCTCACCAAAATTTCCAGCTCTGATAAAAAAAAAGAGAGAACCTAATTAAAATATAAAATCTAAAGATGTAATCGGTCGGTTAGTTCAGTTGTTCCGTGCCATTGCTAACGGTGCGGGAGGTTTGGGTATCGATTCGCGGACCGGTCAAATCGGACACAGTGGCACCAATGGCTCGCCACCGCTGCGACGTTTCTTCGGAGCTGTGCTATTTTCGCGACGACCGACGAGTAAATTCATTTTTTAGAATGAATTAATCAAACAAACTGTAAGCTGTTAAGTGTTTTTCGGAACTAACATTTTTGTCAACTCAAATAATTCGCAAACTCAAGGACAATTGGACATATCTTCATTCATAAACCTGGAAGTAGTTTACACGATTGATTAAACAGCAACGTTAGCAAGAATTTATTATATCCAAGGCCCACAAAAGATATGTGCTATAAAATATAAACAATTACCGATTTCAAAGCTTCAGCTTCAGCAAGATTAACTTTACCAAGTTCGACTTCTTCACCTGCTAATATTACGTTGTGCTCTATTCGATGAAGCATTTCCCCCTGTAAGAAAATTGAAAAGTTTGTTCAACTCAGTGTTCTTTAACGTTTTTTGGAGGCATCGTACCCCTAAAGCAAGGTCAACATTAAATAGTGTACAACCGTAGTCGCATGAGTAGATAGTTATAACAGTACTTCTATGTGGGTTTACGGGCCCTTTGAAGCATCTTAGCGGATCGTTTGAAGACGTTGGTAGACTTCAGGTGAAGAAACCCTGAGCTAACTCTATGATAGCAAGTGAGAGAATAGGGTTACGTAAAGCCATTATATAGGTTTGCTTACGACATAGCAGAAACGCAGATCGTAAACAAATTTTTTAAATGATAAAACAATTTCTTAGAATTAAAACAAATGATCGTTAAGTGCGTTTATTAAAATATAACGCATTGTATGAAAAAAATGGGGCAGGACCCTGCTGTGCCTATCAAAGCCCATGATTTCGCATCAGTGAAAAACTTCATCACATTTACCTGCATTCCAACCAGCATTTCGACATTTCTGAACACATCACACAATTCTTCAATGCTGTTTTCAAGTTTTAAGATATCGCTGTGTCGGTCTTTGATTTGATCTAATGCCTGCTTCGTCTGATGCTGTTGGAGATCAACAATCATCTGAAAATTCACCAAAAAACTTGGTCAAAATTTAATTTCCTCTTTATAGCATTAATATCTGGTCATTCACTATCTCAGCTTCATAGTGCAAGCCTCCTTGAAAGGAGCAGTCAGTCCAGCACCGTATTATGACTCTGGGGGGCCCGGGGCTGATTTACCTTATTTTTACAAGCCTGATTCTGACGCTAGCAGCATATATTTTTTAGAGGGCGTGTTTTACCCCTATTATGACGGGGGTCGCGAGGCCATAGCTCTCCTATTTCGGCCCTGAACGTTAACGCAAGTAGTTTAAAGTAGGATGTTAATTTTTACTTGAATCACCTTGGCAGCCAGCTATCAAGACCAGCAATTCCTAATCTAAAATCGCGAACTTGATTTAGGGAAGAGAACAAAGGCTTTCGCACCTTCATTAAACCACGTGAAGCCTCTGCTATAGTTGCAGCCTCTTAGTTAAATTTTTTTCAGCATCAAATTTTGTCTTAAACTGGAACAGCGCCGGCCGATGGAGCGAAAACGTCTCTTACTCCTGAGAAGATGGCTCTTGGTTCATTTTCGTTTTCGAGTATGTCTTCAATTTCGTTGTCGGTGGCTTCGTAACCAGTTATTCTGAATTGTCTGGACAATTTTGATTTGTAACGTTTGCAATAATCGTTTTGGAGTTGGTTGTATTGCATCAGGATATCCGAATATCTTCTTGATAATACCAAATGCTAAAACAAATCGCAATAGTTATAAAATTGCTAGTCAAATGACTTGTTCGAAGCCAAGGAAAACGTTCGATAAAAAATATTGATGTTAAATAAACAGAGAAACATTTCTGCTTCAAATTAAATAACACCATCAATACGGTCTGATCCTGATATGAGGTTTCGATGAAAACCATAATCATGCTGCAGGTCGCCGGTCATTGCACTCGGTAACCCTTTCAAATTTATCTCATTGAAACGAGTAGTCTTTCAGAGACTAGTTTTAAATCATTAAGTAAAAACAAAGCTCATTCGAGCTTGGTAGCTCTTAAAAAATAGAATTTAAGCCTGTTTTTAAAGATATGTGCATGGTCAAGTCCAAGATTTTTGTTAGAGGAGGAGCGGTGCGGTTCGTAATATCGCGTGGAAACTGAACATATGAACTCATGATGTTACAAAAACAAAACTTTTTTATTTTTCAAGTCAATTAATTGCAGTGTAGGTTTTCCTACTAGTGAAGTATGCGCGTCATGAAAGATGACCTAGTAGGGCGACGGGCCGGCAGCTCAATGTACCTACCACTCAGCCAACTCCATGGGCTACGAAAACAAGCTGTTATAGGCATTAAGGATGGCGATCGCCCCGAACGGATTTGGAAATAAACAGCCATACAACAAGAAATGTAGAGCTCCTCTTACTTGTGTTTGTTGAATGCGAAGATAGGTAGAGGAAATGTCTGATTGGATGGCTGGTTTTTGTTGAAGTGAACGCAATTTGTTGCGAATTTTGTTTTGGTTCTTTTTTATATCAACCATGCACTGGTCTAGCTCTTGCTTCGCTTCTATAAAATAACCCATAGGCTAATCTCCAGCAATAAGCTAATCTCCAGTATAAGCCAATCTCCAGCATATAAAACAATAAGCTAAATGTGTTTATCTCCAGCATAAGCCAGGCAATAGTTATGTAGTAGCCCACCGCTAGCCATTATGGCTGTAGAAGAAACAAAGTAATAACAGGCTAAAGGTTGGAAGTGGTGGCAGACTGGTGGTTTTGTAAGTATCTAGTCAAGAATGGAGTAAAAAAAAAGGTAGAGTCGGGCAACTGACGTCGAAATGACAAAAAATTTTTCTAGCGAGTAAAAAAAAATTATACGCTAGTAATCCCCAAACTGAACATTTCCACTACATAGATTCAACTGTCAGCAACCTTCATCAGCAGCGTGTGCTATAAAGGCAGTATCATATTCTCAACCAAAATTTGTGGAGTGAAAGTTTTTTAAAAACAAAGCTTAAAACTTACTATCGAGAACCAGCGGTGCTGATAGAATTTCACTGTGTCTCAATTCGACTTCACTGACTTTTAAAGAGATTTCCTGAATATGAGATCTTATTTCTTCAACCTGCGCAAAGCAGTGATTCCATCGTTTAATTTGTTTGCACTGGTCAGAATTGGATCAAGTCAAAATTCACGTGTTGACAACACCATCATTTTAAATTTAGCGATGAGAACTGGATACAAAAAGACTACTTTGCGTAGCTAGAAAATGCACACCATAGCCTACTTTTAACGCTTTACACATTTGAAATAGCAGAAAACTCTTACAAGCTCTTTAGCTTTATATGCAGCGCGCCCACATACCAAATTAAATATCTTTTCCAAGTTTTCATCATGTTCGCACGCACATCCTTCCTCTTCTTCAATATGGAATGCATAAGTGGGGCTGCCTTGTTGCTGTAACTAAAACAAGCTAGCGTCAAACCAACACAAACCGAATAATTAGCGTAGAACAACTAAAGGGTATACTGACTAGTGAATTACACATCTGACTTAGTCTGCAATTTACTCAGCTCCCATCTTCGTCAAAAAAACAAATGTTAGCAATTAAATTTGGAGCAGCATCTACTCGCCTACTCCCAAATCCCAATAGTACAGAACTTCAACAATGATTGGGGGAGGCTGCGAAGCAATCAGGCGCTCTTCGAGTTAGCTACCCGGTATACCGGTAGGCCTACATGTCAAATGCGATGTATAAGCTCCAGCGGTAAATCGTACGATCAGCTCAACCGTGAATCGAACCCGTCAAGTAGGATATGCAAACTGCGCGCGGTACCGCTAGGCCATGTCGCCCACAGTATGAAGGTTATGCAAGACACTTAATGAAGTTTATAAGATAATAATTAAGTTCACACCATCTGTTTTACCTACCCTTCACTAAAATCATTGCTTTGAGAAATCATTTTACTTTGTTTTCAGCCGAGATAATGCGTGTGACAACGTAACATAAATACTGACAACGTAAGATAAATAGCCTACAATTAAGGAAAATCGAAAAGCTTAACATTCGCCACTACGCAAAGTTTGCAACTCACGTTCCTAAAATCAGCAAGCCGGTCTTTCATCATCGCCAAGATCATGCAGTGGATTGTAAATAATCAAAAAAATCAACCCGTTTTAGCTCTACAGCAGTAAACAACATCAAAAAAATATATAAAATTTAACTTAAACCGTTGCCAAGTAAACACCATTTCCTATAATCTCTAAAATACTTCTTTATACTGCTAGGCTCATTTTGGTGATAGTAAGCAAAATAACCCAAGCAGTATAATACCAACTTTATATACCGGTACTGCTTGGCTTATTGTGCTAACTTTAAAATAAACCGTTTCGGTGCGTGAACAAAGATAGTCAAAGATAACCAAAATAGCCACACGTAGGGAATCTATATTTTATCTGTTTGTGTTTTTTTTTGACAACCTTTTTAACTTTTGCTTAACAGTTACACTATCAGGCTGTTGTTTTTTTTTCAAAATTTAGTTTCGTTCATTTGACCGATTTTAGCTAATCTTGCAAAAATTTTTTCGGTCATAGTTTAACTATGTTTAAAAACCATACTTTCCAACGCTTCCTTGAACTATGAAGTTTGAGGAAGTTTTAAAACAAGATACCTACGAGTACGACCACTAAAATGGGAAATTCGAAAGTATACCGCGGTAAAAACAAGCAATTATTTTTGGTATAAGTAACATTTACGCGTATAAAAATAAGAACCGAGCAAAATGTTCTTACACAGCTTCTGACGTAATAAGTTCCTTTTGTTGTTCAGGATTGGCATTAATGTGCCTATGTCTCCATAATACAGTACAGTCTTAATTGTTTAACGAAAATATTAAAAGGCTGAACAGACTGTTGTTCACCCCCCAATGTAGGCCCGACTGTAGTGTTCGCGCAGATAAAACAGCTCGTTTTTATTGCATTGGTGAATGATCTTTGTTGAGGCGTCTTATAAATTTAGCTATAAGATAATGTTTGCATCATATTTCTCAAAAAGTGTCAAACACAATCTAAACCAAAAATGCTAAAAATATTAGAAATTTCTTTCGGTCACTACCACCGAACTGGCCTAAAAAAATTCGGTCAATGAGCGAAAAAACAGCAACCTAGCTATCAGGTGAGGGGCTGCAGACTCAGTTCTTTTGAGCTGGGCTTCATGGTCTTTTCGCAGCCTCTCATCGGAAAATTAATAACTGTGAGTGATTGTTCCTATTCCTGTTATTGCCTAATTATTTTCCCAAAAATAAAATGACTGAGCATCCCTAATAGGTTTTCTGCATTAGCTCAGTTGCTAAGCACACGCTATCGGTGCGGAATGCCAGGGATTCGATTCTCGGTCAGGTCAAATCGGCATGGTGTCGCCAACAGTTCTCCACCCTTGCAACGTTTCTTCGGAGCTGCGTTGTCTAGAAACCAAGTTGCGGAGATGAGCCCCGCCACTCGTTACACGCTTCAGCGTAATACCGCAAGTAGGCCTATAATGAAGATTTGATTTGAAGTTTGGGACGCTAATCTTTTTTTAATTTTCCAGCTGATTCAACTTTCTGGTCTTAAGTAGGCTACTTAACATAAACATGTGTAGCTGAGGGGTGACTATGCTGCACACAAGAAGCAATAAATTAACATACATTTACTTTGCACTAATGCAACACGTTTTCATTTGAAACAAATATAAAAACCTGGTGAAACTAGATACCGGTAACACAAACACCGACACAAATACAGTAACAATAAGCAAGTAACCCAACACATTTGCTATGCCGAATACCAGTAGTTTTATACCCTTTATACAAAATGGTTCCCTGAAGATACGCACAACACTCGCGGCCCCATCCTAGAATATGCAAATCTTACCTAAAAAACGTTTGAATCAACTCTCAAGTACAAGTTAGTGTAATTAAGCTCAATTTCGTTAATCGTAACGCTCAGTGCTTGTTAACTTTGATGTCGAAGACCTTGCAAATAATGCAACAATTCTAATGAAACCAAAAAGTGAGATAAAAGCAACGAGAAATGTTACTTGCGAGCAAAAATTTGCTGACACGGGCAACAATATTCCAAATGCCATTTAAAGTAAAAAATCAACGACATAACGAATTTTGAAAACTTTCGTTAGTTGGAGCTAAATTCAACAAATTAACTTCATCGGAGGTACAAAATGTCTAGTAAAACTGCGGAGGGTTAACGAAGCTAACGTTTTGCGTGAACTTGCCCATCTACACAAGAAAGCCTTTGCATAATCTAAGGCAGGGTTTCCCAAACTTTCTGTTCATCGGTACCCTTGGACAGTTTATGGATTTGCTCGTGTACCCCCAAAATCGATGAAGATTAAAAAAAAGTCTTCACGTCCACAGAGTCCTGTTTTCCCATCAAAAATCGGTGAAGACCAAAAAGGTCTTTACGTCTAAAGAATCCTGTTTTTTCCGCTACAAATGTAACCTAATGTACCCCTGGAAAAGTCAAAATGTATCCCTTGGGGATATATGTACCACAGTTTGGGAACCGCGAAAATCTTCATCAAAAAACGAAAACCAATTATATCCCGAATCAAAGTAGGCTAGAATTTTAGAATAGGATAGTAGGCCTACGCATAACAGCACGTAATGATGTCTTTAAATGCGTTCAATAATTGTCAAACTTAGGCTATAGGCTACGCAAAGTAAAATTCATGAAACCAAAATACAAAGTAACAACTATGAGACACGATTTACATATCGGTATATTGCGCAAAATAAAGACATGAGATAAGCTGGAAAAGATCTTATAATCAATAACATCATCTGGAAGAATCAGTACGTTGTTTGAATCGATTATAAACCGCTATCATTTGATAGCAAATGTTTATAATGAAGAGTAAAATGCTTCTGAGCAAGACTCTTCTCACCTATTGCGCAACAAGTAACAACTATTATATATCGATCACGGTCAGTTTCACAAGCTGTGGGAGAAAGGACAGGTTAAAGATTGCACCATTTTTATGTCTTAAAGTAATCAAAATTAATTTCCTCTCGAGTAGATACTGCAATCAGTAGATTGCTCTAGATCTGGAGTGTTTCAAAGCCAAAAGAAATAAGCAGCATGCCCTGATCAAATACAACCTACTTTAAATAAACAAGGTCGTCCGTCACAAACCGAACAGCAAACGCAATACAGGTACTTCCATTTCAAAATACAGTGTTCAGCAGCATACACATTACACGCCCGGAAAAGCATCACATGATCTCACACTAAACAACAACACTCATTTATTAACATAAATGCTGTAGTTCCGGAAGATAATCTTAACACGTCAAACTGGTGGTGCTGGCGCAATAAACCAAACTACGGGCTCAAAAATGTCTCTTCGTTGCTACTTAAGTTTGTACAAACTGCCTCGAAGAAACGAAAGTACTAACGAAGCAGACATTTATGAGTCTATTGTCGAAATCTAAAGATTTAAAGCAGGTAAATTTGTTACGAAGAAAAATTTCCGGAAGTAATAGAAGCGTGCTGCTTATTTTACGGGTCGGCAAATTGCTGTAGCAGCGACGATTTTGAAATAGCAGGGCAGAAGCTGGGTCGATAGTGCGGAGTGCTTCTGATTATATATAGACGGGTGTTATTGCAAAAACAATGCTCCTTAGTGGTAATCACAATTACCCAGTCATAATTCGCCACTTTTGACTCTGTGTTGACTACGATACATACGAACAGAGACTCGGAGAGAGAAATTGACCAACTAACGCAAAAATCAAAATAAATTAGGGTGCATGACAGCAAGAACTGATGCTAGAAGTCAATGAAAATAATTTTTGCAATTAAACTTTCAGTAAAAACAAATGATCTTCAAAGTGCAGACTTTCACAATACCCAAGAGTAAGCGTCTAAATTTTCAGCGGTAAAATTGAATAAAACCACTACGTTTGATTGTACCTACAGCGCTTCGCGCTGAATTAGACAAACTTGAACATTTTTTGATATCTTTTGCAGGGCTCAAACGAAAGTTGAAATTGCATTTCCTACAATCTTACGCAAACATGGAAAATAACTGATCTCCTTTATGAGCCTTCGTCTCCTGATAATACTTAACATTTCTGTTAAGTTTTTGCGTCACATGTTTTTCGGTGACAATAAGGGTAACCGCTCGACTCGAAGACCGCTGAGGTCTTTTCGCGGCATCCTAGTCGCTAACCCAACGCTTTTTATTTTGTTGCTTTACTTTTCTGCATGAGTGTATATTTGACGTGGTTGGAGGCAAAATAAACTGGTTGTTGTTGTTGTTTGCTACAAAATTCAGCCATCCTTTGGAAAAATTATTCAAACGAAACGCCTAGCCCAAAGCATAATCGGAAGTTTGTTTTTCTAACAACTGCTATTTCCGAATCTGCGGATACACTGTACAGTAGGCCTAAAACCAGTGTGCGAAGTAAGGGGGGGATAAGTCCCTCCAGTAAAAATAGTCGTCCCCCCAACAAAGAAAATTTGTCCTGGGGGGATGCCAAAACGTCCCCACAGTGATAAGTACTGTAAAAAGTTAAATGCTTTTTTATATACGTGTGGCTTGAGGGTACAGACTGTGGGAATACTTTCCAGCATATCTTGTAGCCATTATGGTTTCCCTCACCAACTAATCAAGAACAACCTTTTCAGTGCGCCTATTACAGAACAGAAATGTTTATTTTTTATCTACATTACAACATGTCAGCAGTTTTTTATAAGCGTAAGTGAAAGCACTAAGAATATAAAACAGCGGTTCCCTAACTTTTTTCAGATCATATTTGAGATAAAGAGTATGAATTAAGGAAATGCTATAGGCCTACCTTCCGGGGCTATGCCCCAGACCCCGCAAGGGTAGCTTACTGCTCTCCCCCCAAACCCCTTGCTTCATTTATGAAACAAAAACATGCCTAAAACAAAGCTAATGAAGTTTTCGAAATTCTACCGTTGATAATTTTTATTCATCGCGTTGGTGGTATGCAAATACGCAGTACGCCCTCCACCATTGTTTTAATTTGGTCAATGACCAATGACATCGCCCCAGGAGCGTATTTAAAGGGGGGCATTGTGCCGTGCCCCCCTCTTTTAATTTTAGAAAAAAAGAACAAATGGTGCCAAGTGACTGAAATATGCCAGACTCTTTTGATGGCTTTTGTAGCTTATGGCCAGGGGCGGATCCACGGGGGGTGGGATGAAGGGTATGTATTCACCTCACCAGCCTTTTTCAAGTATGTTTTTGATATACACAATTTTTCCATAATTTCCAACCTCTTCGATAACAATAAGGTATAGGCCTTAAGCACGCATAATTGAAAATGTGCGAACAAAATGCATCATATTTGGTAAAGTATTCAGAATTAGGGTCAAAAAATAAGTTTGCCAGAAAAATGGTCAAAAAGCACGTAAATAGCTATTACAACACGTAATATTTCAAAATTTTTCCGGGGAGCATTCCCCCGGATCCCCTAAAGCCATTTCTGTTTCTCAATTTGCTGCAATCAGTTTTGCTAAAAAAAACTATGCTTGAAAAAAAAAAAGGTAAAATTATGCTACCCCCCAGCTTTTAAATTTCTTGCTACGCCACTGCATCGCCCAATGAACAATAAATACCATTTTGGCAACATTGTCTTGTTATTTGGGTTCAGAATTCTGGCAAAATTGTAGACAAAAACATCCCCCCAGTAAAAATTTTCTACTTCGTACGCTTCCAAAAACCCTTGCCTGACTAACTTTCTTCCCCCAAAAGATAAGAATTACACTACCATAACTTATCACTCAAACATGACAAAGCTAATACGGTTCATCAAAATGCGCATAAAATCATCCTTTAAAACCTTTATGTTGAGCAAAAAAATATTACGAAAATGATCAAACATTTCGTTTAACGTGAGATTATACCTTATCACTCATTTACTCACTATATTTGCCCTCAACAACTAAAAGAAATGCTTTTACAATAACAATGCATCAACCTACTTCCTTCTAAAACTCAATCACAGCAGTTTCAATAGCTTTAAACGATGCATTACGTAGGCCTACACTCATTTATCATAGCTAATCTACTGTACTATCTTTACTTTGGCTAACTATAGCGCAAAACGTTTACAAATTTGCTGATTTTATCATTATGACTTTGAATTTAATACAAATGCAGCTGTGTCCAAGGCATTAATGCAACATTTTCTTCTCTTACGTTAAAGTATGATCTGTAGTGGATGTCAACACACGTGAAAGCAGTCGAAACAGACAAAAATTAGCTAATTTCGGCTTCGTTTGAGTGATTTACACAAACACTGGCAGTAAAGAGCCATCGACATTTCGAAGGAAGTGAATGTACGATTAAATGAAGTGCTACCAGCAAGAAGACATTTAGACGAATAATCATCTTTGAAATCCCTAGTCCAAACACTCATATAAATAAGTAAGAAAACTCGTATCAATAAATCTAACTATAAACACGGATTACAGACAAGAGCTGTGAGAACTGCAGCACGTCGTTGATGTTCAGCCTCCAGTGAACATCGGAATCATCGTGGAAAGGATGATAATAAGCAACACGATGCAACAGATCATCATCATGATTTTTTTCTAAAGAATTCAAAAAAATTTTTAAGTAGGAGCTTATCTTGCTTCACAAGCTGAAACGTGTCATAATTTCACCCTCAGACAGCGCAGCCATTAGCGCATAAAACTATAGCAGTAAGACCTTTACCGTAATTTTTACCCGCAAAATTTTAATACGGAAGTTTAAGTCGCTCTGATAAGCAAAAACATAATCGCCCTTTTACGCAAGATAACACATTCACAAGAGAAATAGCAGTAAAACTAACAGTCGTTTTTCGCTTAATAATCAAAAAATGTTTTTTGGAGCATATCCTATTTTTTCCATCTCAATTGCCCTTTAGTGCTACCGTGATCACAGTAAAATCAACTGAAACACATGCTATTACGTAACGTCATACAGCGTGAAAACACAAAACGCAAAAATACGGGACAAACCTATTACCAACATTGAAGTGAAACAGCATGCAGTTGTTTCTACATCAACACCAAGCAATTCTTCAGGACATAACAATGCTACATCTCGATGTACAAAAAATACCTATAACTATCAATAAAAGCAAGATAATAATTTGCCAAATTATTCATTTGCTACTTAACAATTTCTACAAGTTTTTCGGTCCAAAACTGGAAGAAATCTTACTTAATGTTAATGCTAGCGATTTTCGTCTGTTCAAGCAGCTGCAAGATCGTTGACGACCAATAACAGTCTTTATTTTACGCGCTAAATCTTTTGAATATTCCACGGCGTACGATAGGATCGCTTTAAACAGAAAGCCATAAGATAGCACAGAATGAAAATCCGCTTTTGCGAACTTCTGCCTCAGTCATGCCGAGCAGTGAGTATAATGAAAAAACTGGTTCCTTTCTATGAAAATCTTAAGCTTCATATTACCGCTCTAGGTGACCGGAATTTGTGTTATTCTGCACGTTTTGGTTTGAACGGCTAACAAAATTTCTATGCCGTTTCCTCCGACTAATTAATGAACCTCTCGGAAAAAGCGTGTTTTCAGGCTGCGATCGAAATACGAGTCAGAATCTAAAAGTTACAGTACAAATAATCTTTAAAATCTACTCGAAGCAGAATAAACCAGTGTTCGAGAAAAAGAATTTATTAATAAAAAGCACGAAGAGAAGACCGTTTATTTCATCAGCAGACAGCAATTAACGTTAATAGAACAGTACAAAAATGCGAACGGATTATGTAACTGAATACAAACTCGTTAGATTGCTACATCGCAGTTTATTAGTCTATTCTTTCGCAAAAAACAAGATTTAGACTAAAGCTGAAGCAGTGCAAAAAAACGTCTCACATCGCCAATGCAGTTGTGCAATTATCCTCATCAGAACATCAAACCATACAAACAACATCAGGATGAAAAAGCACACCCGTATAAATAACCATACTGCAAGATCAAAATCTCATATTCTCATACGGAATATAATATCTGTAAAGGGAAAAATAGCATTTATACAAAGAGCAGTGGTCTTTTGCTACAAAAATATTGGCAATATTGATTCAAAAACCTGGTTAAAAACCCTAATGCTATGCAATATAAAACAATGCTAAATATAAAACATTTCTAAATTAATTGGGTGAGACAGTGCTTGAGACTTGTACAAAAATGCAAGAATATTGAAGGGCGTTCTACATCTTGGTTTTGCTGTAGGAATAGTGCAAATAAAATAACTTAATATTAAGGCACCTGAAATTATTTTGAATGCACCATTTCGCACACGTTAGACGAATAATTAAAAAAATGCATAAAATAATTGAAGATACAACGAGCGTAATTGAAGAACTAATTTCCAAGCTGCTTCCTACTAGTTAACGCAGCGAAAACAATAAAGAGCAAAATCAGAGAGCATCAGCTATAAGCCTACTTCATTCAAATGTTCATGCAGATTTTCTCCTAAGAGCATGATTTGTGTCAAGGCAAAAGGGAGCTAGTAACAAGCACATTTGAGTCTCAAAGGCGTAACCAGGGAAAAAATGGGAGAGGGGCAAACTAAAAAAAGCCGAAGATTACAAAAATGACGATATTTTATAAGAACGTTCTGAGCATCTTTCAAGTTTGGATTCGTAAAAAAAAGAGGAGGACCTGCGCCTGTTCCCCTCTCGTCTTCGCCACTAGCTCCCAATGACCTTCGTTTCTTCGGAATCTCGCAAAGAAGTAAACCCATCACAAATGATATAAATACAATATTAAAAAAATAATCAAAAGTTTGCTTCAGTGTACTGCAGACAAGTAACAAGTGCATAATGACTTAAGGAAATTGATGAGATTGGTAAAACACAAGCAACAGCAACAATGAAAAAATACTACTTCGAAGCATATTTGACCAAGAATTTTTAAAATGAAGTCAAAAGTATGGAAGATGAAAACGTTGTGGAATGCATAAAAATGAACGATAATACTTTAGTAAACGCAAGATTACTGCAGTTTTTATTGCAAAAATACAAAAAAGCAAGAATATATGTATTGTAAAATGTGAATGATTAGTATCGTATAACTACCAGTTAATAATAAGTTAATAATATAAAGCAATAGCCAGCACACTAAAAAAGCTCTACTAAAGTGTATTCCAAACTATTCTTGTCTATTTGGCAAGCATTTTGAACCAAGGATCGCAAAAATACTACTGCATAGTCTAATATGCTGTTAGCCAGGCATGCAAAATGTTGGCTTGGTTTCATAAGAGCTGTCAAATCGGCCTGGACCGCTCTACGTTACTCTATATCAGGGGTGGCCAACCAGTCACATGCTGAGAGCTACATTTTTTTCTGCTTTTCAGCAAAGAGCCACATTACACACAAGAGATATGATCACATTAATATTACTAAAGGGGCGAATTAAAAGATTACGGGGCCCGTGCAGGTAAGAGTGCGAGGCCCCTTACATAAGATAGTTAATAGCGCAGAAAATTAACGAAAGCGCGGGGCCCTTCAAAGTACGGGGCCCGGGGCAACTGTCCAATTTGCCCATTGCTCAATCCGGCTTTGTATCACCATAACTCTTATTGATACACGTACTTTTGCTTAGCTGGATTAGTAGTATACCGGTCGGTTAGCTCAGTTAGTAACGACATCGCTATTGGTGTGGACGGTCTGGGGTTCGTTGCCTGGGCCAGTCCAAAGCGGACACAGTGTCGACACTGCTGCGATGTTTCTTCAGATTCGAAGCTGTATTGCCCAAGTCCTTAAGTGTTGCCCAGGCGTAAAGCCGCAGAGATAACAGCTAAGATGGTCGAGTGGTACGAGCGTCCGCCTTTGGAGCTGCAAGCTCGGGTTTGATTCCAAGTCGGGTAAAACCAATGACTTTAAAATTGCTATTCACAGCTTCCCTGCTTGACGCTTCGTATTAAAGAGTCAGTGTAGAGAACAAGCCGTCAAGTTCACTTGTTGTGCCAGTGAGAAAGCCACTTAGTGGGATTCTCCCCAGTTGTTCTAGATACCCCTGGATTCCCCCATCTTGGCGTGGTAGACAGGTGGCCGGCAACTTCTAAACGAGCTCGTTCGAGTCCTTATAGCGCTTTGACCGCTTTCTCGCGATAGAAGGATACATAATTAAATATGCAACTAAAAATTCGGGGGTTGAGACAGAAACAGATGATCCCCGTCGCTCCTTATAAATGCCTCGTCGTAATTCTCTAACAAAGTGATTACGTGATCATGCAACTTATGCGCTGCCAAACGCAACGTGGTTACAGAACGAGGCTGCTTAGAAGAAACACAGCATAATTATGAAAAAGAGCAGCATGAAACTGGGCAAAGAGCCGCGGGTTGGCCACCCCTGCTCTATATCGAATATCGACTCGATGAATTAAATAATGCATAAACAATATCGACCGCTTGCACGAGAAGCAAGGTTCTTAATTGAAAAATATTGTGGCAATGCAAAGCAATGTTTGCTGGCAACCAGTACCGGTACACGTAATATCGGCTTTCGGTGAAATAATATGATGCTCATTCGGTTTTTACCGGACGTGAGTTTGCAAAACCGTCAACTTTAGGGTAGAACAGGTTAGGCAATCATAAGTTTGTTTTTAACTAATAGACCTAAGCGACCACGCAAAAACATTTTTGAGCACGTATTAAATAGCCGGTGGTATAACAAAAAATATTGGTAATACGAGTTAGCAAAGTACTCAACACAAACGATCATCGTTAAAAACAGAAGTACCAAGAGTTAGGGTGTTCCGCTCGAAAAAAAGGTTTCTTTGGATAGCGATTTTCTAATGCCAAACGAACTAACTCGATGAATGTTCAGAATTTTTTTGAAAAATTTTTGCGTTTTAGCTCCTTACACCCCCATTTTTGAGCCGAGGGGGGTCAAATTCATAAAAATGCTATTACTCAAGCCAGAATTATCGTACATTGCTGATATTAGCATCAAACAAACCGGAATAGGCAAGTTAACACCCAACTTCTTTGGAACTACGGGTCTAACTCCTTTAGATTGGGAGAGATAAGCAATTTTGAGCAATTTTCAGTGCTTTTTTTAGCATATACATTAAGAATAAAGGTTAATTTTTGATGAAAATTTTCCAAGATGTTACAGGAGTTAGTTTACAGAAAAAAGTGATTAAATTGAAGTCCATTCATCAGTGCATCTGTTTATCTACGTCACAATTATTGCACTACGAGTCACAATATAGTTGCATTCAGTTCCAGAATGAAATATTATTATTTTAGCAAAAAAATTGTGAGTTGCAAGTTTGCAACAGAATTTTTGAGACTACAGTAGCTTAAGTTAAAGCAGAAACCTTTTTGTCTGATAGTTGCTTTTTTATTCCAGAAGGAATAAATTTAAGTCTGAAACTTAAAATACTCAAGTTGGCCACTTAACCATTAAGCCTAAAGGCTAGAGAGTATAATGAAACTCTGTCCAAGCTAATCACATATACACTAGATTTAGCGCTACACTCTGGAACATTTTAGAAAAAGTATTGAAAAGATGCGATATGAAAAAGCATCTTTTTTCTGGACAGGAAGCTAATGGCACTGTTCCCTTTAAGGTGCGAAATTTGAGAAAAACAAGAAATTTCGGGCAAAATTTTTCAATGTTTTCTTCAAACTTGCTGACTGGAATGATGATTTTTGGCCGAATTTGAATCAAGTAATTATTTATTATTTAAATTGTGTTACGTATAGAAACTCGATTTTGATGCAAAAACTGGATCAAACTTTCATTAAACCCTAATTTTTGGGCAAATTTTTTGTTAAAATTTTTATTTGGGCAAATTCGCACTTGCTAAAAACTTTCAAGGAACAGTGGTTATTGGCCACGCCAGATGGTTGACTGCAGCCGATGGATACCTACGCCTTTAGTTATTTGACATACACGATTTAAGTTCTGAGCAACAAGCTTCATTAGACCAAGTTGTCCAGTTTATTGTTGATGCGTACGTCCCCTCACTTTTTGAGATTTTTTTCAAGCCTACTGCAATTGACCAGAGAGTTGTTTTGAATATACGAGATTACTTAAAAGCTTCTACGGCATTACCAGCTGAAAAGTGTTTCCTAGATCATGCTTCCACTTGGATGAACCCCAAAACAAGCAGTACTTGGAGTTTTGCAAGCGTACATGGACATACTCGAATAGCCATCCGGACACCAAATACGAAAGAGCTGCTATGGTCAAATCGTCCACTTACAGCATTTCTGAAATTTCTGAATGCCTAATCAAGATCATCACCATACCTAACCAAAGGACATAAGAATGACAGGAAAGCTCTTTGGAACTACAGTACTTGCTGTGAAAGGCTGATTGGACGAATGGAAGACGCAGGCCTACTAACCAAAAAAAAGCTCAAACATTCGGACGATATCGACCACAAGATGAAGGGTTATATCACCACGCCTACTACGTTAAGTGAACTTGCGGAAATGAGTGACTGTTTAGTTCAGGGTTTTTCAACCTTTTTTTCCTAATGGCCCAATGAAATGAAAAAATATGGCCGTGGCCCACTTACTTTTACTAAAAAACATAAAATAAGCGTAACAGCATCATTAGGGTAGCTAAGGCTGCTCTCTAGTCAAGCTCTGTGGCCCATAGAAAACAGTGCCATGGCACATATCTGGGCCATGGCCCATAGGTTGAAAACCTCTGGCTCAGTTGTTAAGTCAAATTTGAGTTGATGTTGTTCATTGTTTGCAACTGTTTTGAAAAAACATGAGGTGATTGTGTAAATTTGAGTCTTTATTTAAAGAAATAGGAGAGAAATTTAACAAAATAAAGCAAAAATTCACATTTTTGTTAATAACTCGAAAAACAAGGAAGTTAGACTCATTCTTCCTCTTGAAATTGGATATAAACTTGCCCATTCTGGTTTGTTTGACACTAACATCAGCTTGATGTGATAATCCAGCCCAGAGTTACAGCGATTTCATAAATTGAACCCCTTCGTTATAAAAATGGGGGTGTGGGGAGCTAAAACGTAAAAAAATTTCAAAATTTTTTTATCAATTATGAAGTTAGCTCATTTGGCATTAGAAAATCACTATCCAAAAGAAATCTGAAAAAAAAAAGTTAAAAAATGAAACATCTCAACCAAGATGTCTTCTTGATCATCAACCAGTCCAAAATAGTTGGCACTTCAATATCTTTTCAATGAAACTGTGGTCGGCTTGGAGCAAATTAATCCACATAGCCTGCAAGCAGAAAATTTGATTTATAAATTTCAACTCGGCATCCAACTAGAAGGGCATTATGATCCACTATGGATTGATCAATATTGGAAGAAATACTTCAATTAAGTACAAATGGCAAATCATTTGTTGCATATGCACAGAACAGTTTATTCATCATTATCATTTCCGAAAGACAGTAGGTTTACAGCTACACCATAACTAGACTTTTCGATAGCATAGAAGAGCCGTCATCAGCAGCATTGAAAGATAGAGCATAAGAGATACACAACTGCAAGTTACAGTTTTATCTTTCTTAATGCTTTGCTCACACTGCTAATGATTACCGCCGACTCTGTGCTGTCAAAAATATCTAGCTATGGCCACAAGCATAAGTTATTCATTATTTTTCCTGCGTAAGCATTCTTATCAGTTTTACACCTTTTTATAAGCTTAAACCCGACATCAAGTTAAAACAAAGATCAATAAACAGTAAAGTGGATTCAAATGCGATTAAGACAAATTTATTTCAAGCAACGTTATCACTCAAAAAACAGAGTCAGACTGTCATTGCCAGCAATGTATGTTAGGCGGTGTTGAATTGGTATTTACAGTGACACTACCTAGCATACATCACTGATTATATTAGTCGGTGCTATGACAAAATCAAGCCGGTACATACCAGATTACCAGCAATCAGTATTTGCGACAACGTACCTAGGACTGATCACGAGTAGCCACCCAAGCCACAATTCCAATGATAATTGCAAGTATTGCAACACAAATTACTGCAATGATAATTTGCTTCTGTAAAAGCGTAAAATAGACGCCATTATAATTTAAGTAAGCAAAATGGCCTAGCGGTTGCGCACACAAATTACAGATCCTTCGTGACGGGTTTGATTCAGAGCTGGAGCAAACTGCATTTGACAAATGCATCGAGTGGCAGAAGAAGCATATTTCTCAGTCTCCCTCAGACACTGATGAATTGTTAGTACAAAACTTGATAACCTCTTTAATACGACAGTCATTAAAGATGCCGGACTGAAAAAAACATCATTACAAAAGTAAATTTGGATAATTCCATGAGAAATCTGAATTTAGGCAAAAGTCTGCATAGTACATTATGATAACGTGAAAAAAAAGTTTATCCCGAACTATACAATTGTAGAATATCAATCAAGCAATCAAAGCACTATTGAAAATTGAAATCATACATTTCATGACGAATACGCTATAATCACAACTTGAAAGACCTAAATAGAATTGAAGCTAATCTTACCCTTATCACATTTGAAGGCATCATGATATGAAGGCAACTCATAATGGAAGGGATAGATACCAGCATCCCATAACTCGCCGACTTACACTGCTCTAGCTCAGTGAGCTATTCATAGAAGCTCAACAAGTTGTCGGGAGACTGCTCAACAAGCTGTCGGGAGGCTGCTGATTTGCAGAGCACAATCTTACTTTACCTGAACCTGCACAAACTACAGCACACTAAACTGCTTAGTAACAGACGCGGATTAAGATATTGCGGGGCCCGGGGCAGATACAAATAAAGAGCAAAAAAAGGTCATCACGTCCGCAGATGTCCAATTTTTCGCCCAAAATCTAGTGAAGAGCAAAAAAAAGGTCATCACGTCCGTAGGTGTCAAATTTTCCGCCCAAAATCTAGTGAAGAGCAAAAATAAGGTCATTACGTCCGCACTACGCAGGTCATAGTTTGAGCTGAAATTTTCCAAAATTTTCGTGTACAATCAAGCAGCTGGAAATCAGTAAATGCGCGGGGCCTGGGACAACTGCCCAGTCTGCCCATTGCCTAATCCGGCTCTGCTTAGTAATAAAATCATCATCAAGAATACTTAATGCCTTGTTTTTACACAATGGCAAATCAAATCTACTGTAAGAACATTAAGATCGGTTTTCCAATAACCACGCAAAAGCCCGTTAAAAATTTGCTGGTCAAAACAAAAATGCGTCGAAGTTCAAATAGATGATAGAAGCGCTCATATACAACCCTGACAAAAAGTCTTTTATTTTATAATGTGATAGCTACCTAGACATACGTATTGTGATGCGTTTGAAAAGCAGTTTGATGGCTAACTAGTCACTAATGCAATAATACAAGGCCAGCTGTAGTGCGACCACTCGCATTCGGTGACAATAAGGCTTTTCCGTAATGTGTAGCGTCGATTTTTACTCTTGTGCTTGCTGGTGCTCATAGATCGCGCAACAGACGAAAATTTCCGGCCATGTCTTAGTAGCTCGTATAGATTGTGCTGATATATCGATTTTATAAACGAAGAAGCTCGCCTACCGGTAAGTAGTATTGAAACGCCAAAGCGCATACCCGCTTACGCAAGCCAAACCAAAGGATTGTGACGCAAGTCACGCAACCAGCTCATAGCTACCATTTTCACCATAAAACCCATTTCGAATTCCAACTATTAGTTAAACTGGGCCACAAAACGACAGCCAGTTGTCTCAGACAGACAAGTAAGTTTGCATTTAAAAAATGCTCCGAATCGATATACTTATTAACCAACTACGAGCATTCAAACAGATAACACACCAAACACAATTACCCCTACTATCACGCAATGCAAATACAATCCAAATCAGCTTACAACACAGCATTCACAATCAACATTGACAACACACAATGACTCAACAACAAAATGACTTTCTCCCATAATACATCAGCATGCCTTGCTTACCCTTCTAGCTTGACTTTGATACTTGACTGCTTTCTTTGTGTCTGAAACTGCTCTTTCTACATAATCCACAGAGTGGTCCACATTGTACTCGATTCTGTCAATCATTTCTCCCTTGCCAATAAATAAACTGGTGAGGGTAGGTATCAATTCCTTCCGTTATGAGGTGGCTAGTTTTCAGGAGGTTCTACGATGGTCAGTTCGTACCTTACGAGCTTTGCTTTGGTATCTAACGGCTTGCGTCGTTTCAACAGTGGCTTTTGCCACGTAACCCGACGCAGATTTGACGTTGTGCTCAATATTATTAATCATATCTCCCTGAAATTCAAAAATAGAAAGTAAGAGACTTAAAAGACAGTCAAAAATTAAGTTTTCGATAAAAATGCATACAACATCATAAAAATATTCGCTCAGAAACCCATTATTTGACCGTAAATTCAATCAGTGATGAAAATCAACGCCCATGTTAAAATAATCAATTCAATTACATTAAATGATACATTTTACATTATGACCTTTTCAATGGTAACTTCATATTTTAAGAAGTCCAACAAGGCACAAGGATCTTGGAATCGCTTTAAAAACAACATCAATGACTATTAAACACACAAGGTCCACAAGATACAACAAAAATACAACGAAAACTTTTTCACGACCGCCATTTAGTTTAAATTTTTCTGCATTTCACGCAGCCAGCAATCAAAATTCAAAAATGAGTAATTAGTTTTGAAACTAATCAGCAAAACTAGGCCTAGTACTTAACATTATCGTCAAAATGATGGTCAAAAAAAAATCTGCATTAGCAATCAACATAAGACAGAAAAATACAAATATTTACTTTTTAAAGATGCATTTTATTACTATAATATGATGTTATCTTTAGCTGCATCTCGCAACGAGACACCGTTAGATTAAGAGCGAATCAATTAATTTAAAATGCCTTCGCACAAACAAAGAAAAAAATCGACTTATTGGTATTGCTATGAATTTTCGCAAAGCGAGGGGGAATGAGTCAAATTTGCCGAAAATAATCTAAAAGCAAAAACGATGAAACATACGAAATAGCATTAGTTTTTTTGAGTTAAAAAAACTACTAAAAAGCCAATAATAGCGCAGTTTTTGATAAGAACAGGTGATGCTTGCCAGGGGGGCACCCAGCAAATTTCAATGGGGGGGGGGTCCAAAAAATCCTCGATCTCGCACTCAGGAGCGGATCCAGAAAATTTTGGTGGGGAGGGGATGAAATTTTGAATTAAGTTGAGTGTTAACTAAATACAAAAACGTTAGACCTAAAAAAGGCGTAAAAAGCCCTTTAAAAATGTTTTCATCTGCAACTTATTCAAGAATTTTTTTCAGGAAAGGGACACCCAAATTTGTCATATTTTTGAGAGTGTTTCTTTCATGCAGAATTATTTTGAAGCATACTGGGAATGAAAAAAGCTCTAGGAGGTCCGGAAGCATGCTTTCCCGAAAAATTTTTGAAAATTTACATATTGTAGTGGACATTTTAGCACTTTTTGAACAATTTTTAGGCAAATTTTGTACAAATTTTTTGCCCCTAAATCTATGCACCCCCCACATCCCTCCTGGATCCGCCCTGCCTGCACGGATAACAATGTCTGTTGCCACTATACCAACCAGCCGATTTGGCTTCAGCATAATGTGAGGCAAATTCTGTCACAGCTGTTATGAAATAACAGCACGTATTGCACTTGCACAGTTTGGACACTTCATTTTAAAAATAAGGGTTCGGTTTCAAAAGGGGGGGTGGTGACCCCCCAACCCTCTCTCCTGGGTGCACCACTGATGCTTGCAATAGCTACGCTGTAACCAGTTACATAACTTAAGGGAGGCATGCTACACATGGCTGAAGCAATAGGAATCTTAAGTAAACATTGTTTAAGCGGAACCCGAATCCTTCCAACTCAACCTCAAAAACTGTTTTTGCGTCAAGTCGGCGATGTTGAGTAGTCCTACGTTAAATAGCCCGTTTCGCTAGCGACAACAATGTGAGCACTGAGCAAAACATTGGACAACAATAACACAACATCGATACGAAAAGCACTTGCCTGAAAACTTGGCCCAGAACACATTCGCGCAACTTTAATCCTCGATTTAGCAAAAAGTAATAAAACATGAGTCAATACTAGCAAAAAATGTCAAACATGCAAAATCTGTACCTGCTGTTCAACCAAGGTAGCCATATCCAGAAACATGTCGTGGAGGTCGCGAATACTTTTTTCCAGCTTAATGATGTCATTGTGCCGTGCATGAATGTCATTCAAAGCTTGTTTTGTTTGCTGAGTGTCCATAACAATCTGCAAACAATGAATAAAAGAATATAAAAACGTAGTTGTCGTTCTAGTCCTGCAAGTAGACCGTTGCGTGAAGCAAGAATATTTTAAAAATCCATGGACATCCAAATTTTTCAAAAAAAAACAACAAATCTTCATCATACTGGCGGTATTGCGCCGAAACGTGTAACGAGTGACAGGGATGACCTACGCGGCTTACACCTGGGAAACACAGCTCCGCAGAAACGTCGCAGCAGTGGCGAGCCTTTGGCGACACTGTGTCTGACTTGACCGACTCGGGATTCAAACCCCAGACCTACCGCACCGATAGCAATTGTCGTAACAACTGAGCTCACCGACCTTCTTTTCTCCAAAATGAAAAATATCGTCAATAAACAAAGTCAGAACAATCACCATTGCTGTTAGTGGCAGAAAAAAATCAAGAAAAAACTAAGCAGCGAGAGAAAATTTACTAACCGTACAACGCACGATTTTCCAACACCGAAAAATAGTTGAATGCCTCAACAATTTGTTACTAGTAATGACTATGCACTTACACCACCGGCAAATACTGCTCCAGCACCGTCTTTATTTTCCAGCATATCTTCGATCTCGCTGTCAGACACTTGCCGACCAGTAATTTCCAACTGTCTCTGTATTCGAGCTTTGCAACGGTCACGGTAATCGTTTTGAATTCGATTGTATTCTGTCATAACTTCAATAAATCTTCTCGATAACGTCGAGTGCTAAAATTGCGATAACTGTTTGATGAAAGTGTCCTCAAAGAGAGTTGCCGTTTCCGCATTTATTTTATAGCACATTCAACGCAAGAGCAGATGTTTATTCAAGAATTTATGACCATAAAATCGAAAGTGAATTACTAGCTAATGCAGGTTAATATTGGTCGAGTTCATCAAGACTGCCTTGCATGTCAGATAAATTACCCGTGCGCAAGCGTCCTCTGCGAATGCGGAATATGCTAACCCGGGATACGAACCACAGTTTTTGATTTCTAGACGCTAATACCGCTTGTTAAAGCACCGGAACAGTCTTGAACTATGCGTCTATTACGCTATATGATCATAATTTACCTGAGTTCGTTGTATTCGAAGATCAGCAGACGATACATTTGTACTCTCCTCGATGTTTTGTTCAATCAACTTAAGCTTGCTTCGTACCTTGTTCGCATTTATTTTAATATCAGCCATGCATTGTTCCAACTCCTCTTTTGTTTCTACAGATAACACAGGCTTAACTACCTCGTTGGTTAGCAGGATGTAATAAACACTTGAGCAAAAATATGAGACTTGAAATAGTGCGGAAAAAATATCCCAGCTTATTGAAAATAGTTTTGATCAGTTGTTAAGGCGTTTACGATTTGCTAAAGTATGCGATCGAGAGAGAGAATCGTTAAATCAGCGATTTGCATGATGCAACCACTATCTTAAAAAGAATGAAATAAGATGAAATATTTTATGAAATCCAACTACAGCATATAATGAACCACACAAAGATCCCATTACTTCGTAAAAATATACCTATAGCCGCATTTTAGTTTTTCGGTAAAGAACTGCATACACTAGGCAACCTCTTTTTATCTATGGTGCTGATGTTAGGAGTCTCCATGAAGAAGGAATTAAGTTAATAAAGCAAACAACTATGCTTTAATTTTGTTTCCACACTGTTTCTAATGCAAAGCGTCGCACAAGCTACTTGTAAATACGCTGCAGATGGCTGGGCGGTATCACTATATCGACAATAACCGGCAAATCTACAGAGACTTACGAACGCAAAAACGTCTAATTAAAAAACGACCAACTAAAATGCGTAAAAGCCTTATAGTGTACTTTTTCAACATTTCAATTTGCTCAAAACAGGCAATTAAACGGAATTTTGAAACGAGCTGCCAAACGTATGTCCATTAAGATTTCAAAATTCCATGATTTAACTACAACTTGGCTCTGCAAACGTCAATACTTCATTGAGATACAGTTTTGGATTCATCAATAATTCATTCCCAACCACAAAATATTCTTAAGTGATATATACACATTCAACAAGAAAATGTTGCAAACTATGGTAAATCAAGTTTATTGTTTTTGACAGCGAACTTACAAAAAACTTTTAGGATTTTGCGCTTCCAAAAAACTCAAAAGGCGATGGAATCCCTTTGGTACAATGTAATTCAAGTGTGCGCCTAAGCTCGGCTATACAGATCGATAAAGCGAAGTCACGATAGTGGGATTAACTCAGCAAGCGTATATTGCTAAGACAAAAAAATAAAACGCACCATTCTGCCTTAATAGCAAGCAACATGCATCTTTCGTCTTTAGACGAATTTGCATACAACAGAGTAACTTTTACTGCATGTTTCTCCTTTTGAGTTCGGAAACCAAGGAAAACTACAAACCAAAAATATGTCTCATGAGACATACCTAGCTATTACTCGCCCAATACTAATTTACTGTATGTGTGCGTTAATTTTTGTTTTTGTGCTTTGTCGAAATAAACTACTACTACTTTGCGACCATCAAAAAGAAGCAGCTGTAGAGAAGTTTCAAGTAGTGTGATCCGAAATAAGAGAACAAATGCGATGTAGAAGCAATAATATCTAAGTCGTTTTTATTGCAAGTTACCAATCTAACACTTTAATGTACTTAGCTTTAGGGTTTTAAAAATTTGCATCATAATTTTGAACGAAAAAGCTATCGTTTGCTGATTTTATTCCAACAGAATCACTAAAGGTAAGCAGGTTAACCCCATTAAAAATACAGCGCTTATCACACACAAAAATAGCTTGGGTAACAAAAGAAATTAGCAGTAAGTAACCTATTTAGTATTTAATACTCAGTATCGCAAACTTATAATAAAGGTAAGCAGGTTAACCCCATTAAAAATACAGCGCTTATCACACACAAAAATAGCTTGGGTAACAAAAGAAATTAGCAGTAAGTAACCTATTTAGTATTTAATACTCAGTATCGCAAACTTATAATAAAGCAAAGTAAACCAAACTGCTTAATCATTTACTATCATTGGCTTGTGGTGCCGCTAGAATATCGCTGTGTTTCATTTTCACTTCATTGACTTTGACTGAAATCGTTTCGATATATGACCTAATGTCTTCCACCTGTAAATAATAACAGTAAATCTGTAAAACTGCAAATACCGGCATTGCATGTATAAGTTCATCTTGGTGCAGCTACATGAAAAACTATTACAATGCAGCTATTCCCTATTCAGGGTTGGAAATCGATAATGAAAAAGTAAAGAATAATTCGATATTCGATACCTCAAAAAAAAGTAGCCAATTCCCACACTCGATAACAAAAATTAAAGGTAGAGAATATTGATCAATCGATAACGTCAAATCGATACTTTTTTCTGACTCAGTCGACAGCGTCAACATATGTTAACGCTAATGGGGGGCTTGACTTCAGGTTAGGGTGAGTGGAGAATGTCGGTGTCGAAGGCACAGCAATGGGGCGCCGGCTACACTGGGACGTGTAACCAGATATTTCCGACTTCTACATCGGTCAAATTCGCCGTTTGAAAAAAAAAAAGTTTTGTGACCCATGTTTTTTGAGCTTATTTAAACTCAAAAAGCATCGTTCACAAAACTTAGTTTTTTTCAAACGGCGCCCCATATATATCGGACAAATTATGGTCTAAATAAGCTCAAAAACATGGGTCACAAAACGTATAGTTTTTTTCCAAACGACGAATTTGTCCGATATATAAGTCGGAAATATTTGACTTAATTTGCGCGTGTTTTTTGGTCCGACTTAGAGTGAAATTTGTCCGATATTTCCTATATACTGTATATCTCGAACAAATTACAGCCTTAATAAGCTCAAAAAACGGCGCGCCACACGCCGTTTGGAAAAAACGATTTTGTATGACATATTTCGCGCGTGTATTTCCTATTTCGGTGCGACTTGGAGTACACTTTGTTCAATATAGAAGTAGCCGAAGATATTTTCAATGTATATATCGGACAAATTATGGTTTAAATAAGCCCAAAAAACATGGTTCACAAAACGAATAGTTTTTTTTCCAAACGGCGCCCCATACATAACATATTATGATGGGCAGTTTAAAACAGGAATACCAGAAGGCTTATTCACTTTTCCCTTTTCACTATAAAAAAGATCAAAAATCACTTTTTCTCTTTAAATACTTTTTTCCTTTGATCTTGGCCTTCTTCAGATGCTGTTGACAATATACCTTTTCCATATACAATGTTCGAAACACAAAAGTATTCCTACCAGTATCAAATGTAATCTTTTAAATAAAAAAGGTGGTGAATAAAAATTCAAAAAATACTTTATTAGCCTCACAACAGCATTGGACTGTCTTGGCCCTGGACTGCCGGGCCCTGGCCTGCCTTCTACAAAGCGATACTAAGTGACCAAACGTTAAGCAAACGTTTTTTCGTGTTACATTTTGGAATAAAATAAAAAATGACAGTGTATACGGAATTTTCCGCACGCTAACTGTTCTTATGCGGATGTAAAAAAAATATTTACCTGCAAACATTACAAAAAACAGATAAGGTACTAAAAATAACAAAAAATAAAAACTTTTAAAAGAACTTGTTCAGAAAAAATAGTATCAATTAATTAATATCGACTTACCACGCAAAAAAGTAGGGAAAAGCCCCAATCGATAATGAAAAAAAAAGTAGAGAATTTTTGCATTCGATGACGAAAAAGTAGAGAATATCGATATCGATTTCTAATCAATATTTCCAACCCTGTCCCTATTCGTAAGTGCTAATTGCATGTACCTTGTGCTCCCAGAAAGCGAAAAAAAAATCCGCAATATTTAACCACTGAGGCTATGGATAAATGTTGACAACGACTACTAGTAAGTGTTCGTATAACTGGTTGCAGGAAACATCTTCACACGTTATCTGATGCCACCCTTTGGGACATACCATTCTCCTACTCTACGATAGCAATACGCAAGTAATGACTGAAAATGAATTATATACAGAGTAAACTCCTAATCTGCATTTACATCCACTGCATAAAAAACTCCTTTGAGTGTTTCGTGACAGGGAAGAGAAACTGAAACTAGAAGACATAACATACACCAAGGCCAATCGAGTTTTAATAAAATTTGTCAGAAAAAAAGATAACAACTAGAACTGGCACAGATATGCTATACATGTCCAGAAAAAGAGCCATGAAAGATTGCAATAACATTTTTAAACATTCTGCTATAAAGTCACAAGAAGGAATCCAACAGGAATGCTTGATGCTAAGACTGCAAGCCCAAACAAGTGTAATGTTTAATAAATTCAATTACAGTAACATAAAATTAGACCTGAATGAAAAATTCTTGCATGCTATCTTGTTCCATAGGAACAGTAACTTCATCGTCGTTATCATCATCCACCACATGGCCGCTCATGCCCTGAAAAAAAATCAATTAAGCAACAAAGCTCACAATAACCAAAGTTGCAAAGCTGCAAAAAAGATTTGGACAACTATGAAATCATATTTATACCTTGGGCACCTTGCAAAAGTTTAATCTAAGCTGAAGAATGTAAAAACTTGACATTTTAATATTTTCAATGAATCTCCTCACAAAATGTATTTATCAACGAACAATTTCAAGCCAATGACATCAAGCAAAAACAGCTCTGACCTAATGATGAGCACACATACGCTTAAAGACACTTTGCCATTGCTCATATACATGACGCCACTTCAAACTTGGGAAAAACAACATAATACTCCACACATTTCCATTAAACATCATATCCAAATCTAGACACTTGCCTAATACGGTACCGTGCTCAAAAACTTGATGTGTGCCACTGCTAGCAGTAACTGTAGAAACTATTTGCATAAGAAACTAACAAGAGTGAATACCAGTACTGGCTTAGTTAGCACATACACAATTTTTTTTTATCATTAACACGATTGAACTTCCACAACAAATGGCACATGCAAAAAAACTGCCCAAAACAAAAATTTTATTCCAGTCAACATTTTTTTATGGCAGTGGATATTTGTACGGGCCAGTACAAATAAGCGCTTGATTTCTTTTATTATCCCTTCTCGCTGTCTCGGTTATACGATAGCGTGATGAAGTAATAAAATAAACCAAAGAGACGATACAGACCCAAAAAAATAGCCACTTTCTTTTTTTATAGTGAGGAGGATTCTGAAGAAACTGGGAGTGGATTTAAGTAAGATGCGTAGTAGTGATAGATCCAAGAAAAATAGATACTTATTTCTGAGCTAGATTCAAAAATTAAAAACTTGTTTCTCAAAAATTAATATCACCACTCTTGCTGAATGAGCTTTCGTTTAATACAACTTCATCAGATTCATCTACAAATAAAATAGATTAAGATCGAAAATCTGAAGAGATCTAAAAAAAATTTTTAAACATTTTTTTAATAATATGATAGGTTACTCACATTTTTTAAATCTGCCAATCGATCTTTCATGATCTGTTATGAAGATGAAATTGTTAACACTGTTATGCCGCTACGATAGTTGAATTTTCTTTTATATAGAGTTAAACCCATTCATTTGGAATGAACATTCACAAGCATACAGCAATAGGCTGATAGGCCTACCTACAGAATTACTATTCTATATTACCTGGTAGTATAAATATTACTTTCTGCAAATACATAAAATAATCAAATTAAAAGCAAGGTTATATCTTTAGTCGAGCTTGAAAAACCCCAGCAAAACAATCCTAAATATATTGTATCAGCATGGTCAAGTTTTATACTGGCCATTGACGTCGGTACGTTATGATATAATGGTGCAACTGCAGATCGCAATTATGTACCAGTATATTGATGACCAGTGTTCCCTCTAGAGTGAGAAATTTGAGAAAAATGCAAAATTTTCGGGCAAATTTTACTGATTTTGAACCAGAAAATAGCTTGAAGTAGAAGATTCATTTTTCCCAAAGCTTTTCATCTAACACTCTTCAGGGGAAATCGTTAGAATGAAGAATAAGTGAACCGAACTGATTTAAAAAGGGAAGAAAGAGTTCTGATTGGTTAGAAATAGAGAGCTATGATTGGTTGGTTAGAAGTAGCCAATAGAAATCAGACAGAAGAGCTCTGATTGGCTAGAGAGTCAAAGGGTTAAGATAGTTTCAAAGAATAAACGAAATCTTTTTGTTTGCAGAGGACAGGTTTGAGAGATTTAATAAAAGTAGCTTCTAGAGCGGAAAGATGAAAGAGAGAACGACCTCGAGCAAGAATTGAAAATTTGTCGTCATTGTAATGAGAAGCACATACAGGGTTATCAAGAAGATGTTGACCAATAGCAGACACATGAAATTGCCGAGGAGAATCGTTGGCTTTACATCGATGGGAAGGCTTTTCCATCTGGTTGAAATGATGAATTTATGGATGTGTTGTTTGATATGCTCTTGAAGACGTTGAGACAAGCGACCAACGTACCAACTATCACAGTGGCACACAAATAGGTAAACAAGATTGCTGCAATGATAGGAAGGCAACACGTCTTTCTTCGTAGGTAGCAACAGCTGTCGGGTTGTAAAAACAACTTGTGGTTCGACGGCGAAGTAGCAGCGTTTGACTGCAGAGCTAATTTGTTTTTCGAACCTCGTCGAAACGTTCCCTAGCCATGGGACATGCAGGTATACCGGGCACTTATCTGCTGAGTGGATCAGTTTGGCATTAAGTTGCTTGAGCTTGCGTTGAAAAGTCGATGTGATTACGTCTTCAGGGTAGCCGTTACTGGTGAAGATTGATCGAATTTTGTTTAATTGCGGCTCCAGCTTGCTTTTCAAGCAGATCATAAAAGCTCTGTGTACCAGAGTGGAGATCAGATTGGTTTTTCGCTTGGTGGGGCTAAAGGAATTCCAGCGCAGGTACTGGCCTGTGAAAGTCGGTTTCCTATATACTGAAGTTGCAAAATTAGAATTTTGCCTTTCTACCAAGACGCCCAAAAAGGGAAGGGAAGAGTTAGATTCATTTCCCGAAAATCTTTCGAGTTCGCCTACATCAACTTCGGCTATATCGTCAGTTCGCCTTTATCAACACTCTTTTTTGTCCCCCAGAGCATGTTGTTCATTTATAGTGCCAGCTGTAGCCCTTTTTTTCACTGCGAAACGTAATCCCACTTACAAGTTAGTGCTGCACTAGAAGTTTGTTAAGTTTTCATTTTCCCCGTAAGGACCTAGTGACATTGCAGACCAAAACACAATTAGTAAACTGACAAAGCAATAAAGATGATTGTTGATCTTTAAAAATATACGTAAAGACTACATGGAATTGCGTTTTAAAACCAGACATTGTTGTGCTTGTGGTTAGTTTAAGCACAGCGTATGTTGTAGAAAAAAAAACAAAACAAAAAAATAATTACTGATTTTCCTGCAAAGAAGCAAACACTTCCTATAACTTTTAGTGTAATAACGCTGTATTGTTTTCATCAGTACCGTCTGCGTGCGTATTGCGTGTAAATGCAATGCAACTGCCACTATTTTTCATGATCTTAGCGAAGCGTATGTGAAAAACCATATTATTAAGCAACAATGTTGATTAAAGCACACAGTTAAACCTTGCCAGGATCTCACATTCAACTAAAATCAGAATTTAGGAACAAATTAGTCGAGTTTGGCTATATCCACACTTTACCAATATCGACACTTTTTTTTGTCCCCTTGAGGTGCTGATATAGGCAAATTCTACTGTATTTTGCTTTGATTATTAATTTGCCAGTTGGCATATAGGTTAAAGACATTGCCATCGCAATGGGAGGTCTGAGCTTGATTCCCGAGCCAGT